>JAESVK010000290.1:775649-825522 GCA_017140935.1 Hamamelis virginiana | reverse complement strand
ACAAAATCAAATTTCAACCCACCAATATTTTCTTTCTTTTAACTACTTTAAACAACTTTTGGGAAGGATTTTCTTGATTCTCAATGACCGCTTATCTCTGTGGACACAACCATGGGACTCCATGAATTACTATGCTTGCAAAGGTAGATCCTACGCTTGGGATTGAATTACACTTTATACGCGCAAGCATTTTTGGCACCGTTGCCGGGGATTGGCAACAATTGAGAAGCAGTCAAATCTTAAGTAGCTAGAGGTAACTTGCAATTTCATTGCAAGTCCGGTAAGTTTCTTCCCTTGATCGTTGTTTAACCATTGTAATTATCATCAGAGTGTTTCTTCTTAATTAGTGCATGTCAAATTGGATTCAAAGCGAATTCAATAGACTTGTAAGAGTTAATCAAGAGAACTCAGTAAATATAAGTTCTAATTTATCTGTTAGTAGTATACTTGAATCTTTCCCTATGGAATTCCCTCATATGGAGAACCCTCATTTTGATCCTGAACAAGTTATAAATTCTCAAAATGCTGAAGGAAGTGGAAGTGGAATTGGAAATAATACTGGTATAGGTAGTGGGCATAATCAGGCTACCAATGGTCAAAATTTTAATGAACCACCTCGAGTTGTTGGTAGGGTAGTTCATAATCAATATCCTCAGTACCAAGCCTTACACCAACCATTGGCCCCTCAGCGAAGAACTCTTAGAGAGACTCTTCATCCTCAGAGATATTCTCTACCTAGTTGTATCGTGCTGCCTCGTGACGCAGTAGAATTTCCTATAAAACCCGATATGGTGAGACTCTTACCTTTGTACCATGGGTTTGAGTTAGAGGATCCATATGAGTTCATGCATGACTTTGAAGAAGCATGTGGTACAATGCTATATACTGGCGCACCACACGATATAATTTGTTTGAGGATATTTTCTTTCTCTCTTAGAGACCTAGCTAAGAAATGGTTGATGTATCTTAGGGAGAACACTATTTTCTCATGGACTCAATTGCAACAGCAATACTTTGATAAATTTTTCCCACCGGAGAGGACTAATGCTTTAATGAAGGCATTGCAATGTTTTACACAGAAAACCAATGATTCTTTTGCCAAAACTTGGGAACGATTCAAAAGTTTAACTTATGCAATTCCTCATCATGGCATGGATTTAAGCCAACTCATAAATTATTTTCATCAAGGGTTATCTTCGGATACCAAAATGTTCATTCAAATGATGAGTAATGGCATGTTTTTTGAAAAAAGTCCTGATGAGGCTTGGGATCATTTGGATTTTATTTCTGCACGAGCACATGATTGGGAAGTTAACACTATTCCAGAAACGTCTCGAACTCCAACAGCTAGTGGAAAATTTTCTGTAAAAGAACCAGATGAGACTCAGGCTAGATTAGCTCAATTGATAAAGAAAGTAGAAGCCTTGGAAATGAAGAAGGTAAATGAAGTTTCTACATTACCTATTTCTAAGGAAGCTGAATTCTGTAACCTGTGTAATATACAAGGGCATTCAATTGATGATTGTCCCTCGTATCCTACTTTCAAAGAGTCTTGTAATGACCAAGCCAGTGTGAATGCCATTTACCAAGGAACACAACAGAAAGTGTCAAATTTTCCTTATGGAGAGACTTACAATTCAAACTGGAGAAATCATCCAAATTTTAAATGGAGAAATGAAAATGCAGGTCCTTCACAAGGGAATTCACAGCAGTTCCATCCACAGCAGCAACAACAGCAAGGATATTACCCTCAAGGGCAATTCCAGAATCAACCAGGTAATGTTCTAAATTACCAACCTCAAGCACAAGGGTTTTCTCCAAACCTTAATGCTAACTTTGCACAATCTCAGAATCAAGCAAATTTTGCTCCTCAGCAAAATCAGGTAAATCCACCTGTTTATCAACCTCCACATAAAAGAAACTTGGAAGATATTGTTACTCAATTTATTCAAAGTCAGAATGTTTCTAATACTGACTTTTGTAATTCTGTCAATGAGTTGAAAATGCAGGTTTCTAAACTTAACACTTCTGTAGGTACTCTGCAGCAGGAGAAGGGTAAGTTTCCTACACAGTCCTTTCAAGCACCTAAAGGACAGAATAATGTTGAATCTGTGGGTACTAGTGAGGGAAATGTTGAACAAGTTCAGACAGTCACCACTCTTAGGAGTGGTAAAACAGTTGATAAAACCATCCACCCGAAATTGATTCAAAACGAAATTATTTTGGATTCAAGTCCACAAAAGATGGGGGATGACATACAAAATGAATTACCTGAACTTGGACATCAAACTCCTAAGGAACATGAGGAGGAAAAAGAACCTGAAAAACTCTATACTCCTCCTGCACCTTTTCCTCAAAGGCTTAAAAAGTTCAAGAAACCTACTGATAATACTGAGATTCTGGACATGTTTAAGGAGGTAAAAATCAATTTCCCTTTGTTAGAGGCTATCAAAAGAGTGCCGGCTTATGCAAAATTTTTAAAAGATTTATGCACTCAGAAAAGGAAAACAAATGTTCCTAAGGATGCCTTTATGACTGAGATGGCTAGTTCTATCTTGAAAGCCAACACTCCACCTAAGCTTAAAGACCCAGGGTGCCCTACAATTCCAATTGTTATGGGTGAACATAAAATTGAGCATGCACTTATTGACTTTGGGGCAAGTGTGAACCTAATTCCATATCATGTATATCAACAATTGGATTTAGGGGAGTTGCAACCAACCCTAATCAATCCCCAATTAGCAGACCGTAGTGTGAAACGGCCTAAGGGGATTGTGAAAGATGTTATAGTGCAAGTCAATAACTTCTATTTCCCTGTGGATTTCATTGTGTTAGAAACTCAGCCTGTACCAGATTTAGGGACTCAAATCCCAATCATCCTTGGACGACCATTTTTGGCCACTTCTAATGCCATTATTCATTGTAAAAATGGTGTTATGCAAATATCTTTTGGAAATATGACAATTAACTTAAATATTTTCAATGTGTGTAGGCAAATGGAAGAAAATGATGATGCTGAGGAAAATCAACAAGTACACTTGATTGAGATAGTTGTACAAGAACACTTAGAACTTCTATCTGAATTGAAGTCTGAAGATGAGAGTGATGATCTGGTAAAGAATCAGGCTGGAGAGGTAAGTATGAAAGATGAGGTAAATTCTAAATTTCCTATTTTAAATAAGGATGTAGTGATGGAGGTGAATGGTTGGGTACCTCGTTTTGAGGAATTACCTCCATCAGAGAAAAAATTATTGCCATCTTCTATTGAACCACCAGTGCTAGAGTTAAGGACTCTACCAGTTGATTTGAAATATGCATTCTTAGGAGAAAATGACACTTTTCCTGTGGTTATCTCTTCTCACTTGAAGATTGACCAAGAAATCAAATTGTTAGAGGTGCTAAGAAAACATAGAACTGCATTAGGTTGGTCTATTGCAGATCTTAGAGGAATAAACCCTACTGTATGCACCCATTTTATAAATCTTGAGGAAAATGTCAAACCCTCTCGCCAGCCTCAGAGGCGACTTAATCCCATCATGAAGGATGTTGTTAGGAGGGAATTGTTAAAATGGTTGGATGTGGGTATCATTTATCCAATTGCTGACAGCAAATGGGTAAGTCCAATTCATGTTGTTCCTAAGAAGTCTGGAGTAACTGTTGTGACTAATGAAAATGGGGACTCAATTGCTACACGCATCACTACTGGGTGGTGTGTGTGTATAGATTATAGGAAGTTGAATGAGGCTACTAGGAAGGATCATTTTCCACTCCCTTTCATTGATCAAATCTTAGAACGAGTGGCAGGGCATGCATATTACTGTTTCTTAGATGGATACTCCGGGTATAATCAAATAGAAGTTGCTATGGAAGACCAAGAGAAAACAACTTTTACATGTCCATTTGGAACCTTTGCTTTTAAGAACATGTCTTTCGGCCTATGCAATGCTCCAGGTACTTTTCAAAGATGCATGATGGGAATATTTAGTGATATGGTAGAAAAGATCGTCGAGGTATTTATGGACGATTTTTCAGTTTTTGGTGATTCTTTTTATGACTGTTTGACTAATCTGGAAAAGGTATTGCTCCGTTGTAAAGAAAAGAACCTTGTTTTGAATTGGGAAAAATGTTATTTCATGGTAGATCAGGGAATTGTCCTTGGACACATAGTGTCCAAAAGGGGCATTGAAGTAGATAAGGCGAAAATTGAGTTAATTGCTAAGCTACCTTCCCCTAAAAGTGTTAAGGAAATCCGATCTTTTCTCGGGCATGCAGGTTTTTATAGACGGTTTATTAAAGATTTTAGTGCAATTGCACGACCTTTGTGCCGTCTTCTCTCAAAAGATATTCCATTTGATTGGAATGCTGATTGTAAGGAAGCTTTTAAAAAATTAAAAGAATCTTTGATTTCCCCTCCAATTAAGCAATCCCCAGATTGGAATTTGCCCTTTGAATTGATGTGTGATGCCAGTGATTATGCTATAGGGGCGGTGCTAGGGCAACGCAAAGATGGTAAGCCACATGTTATTTACTATGCCAGTAGAACATTAAATGATGCACAAATGAATTATACCACCACTGAAAAAGAACTTCTGGCAGTAGTATTTGCATTGGACAAATTTAGGTCATACGTGATAGGAACTCCTATTGTAGTCTTTACTGATCATTCTGCTTTAAAATATCTGTTTACTAAGCAGGATGCTAAAGCAAGATTAATTAGGTGGATCCTTCTCCTCCAAGAATTTAACCTTATCATCAAAGATAAAAAAAGGAGTTGAGAATGTAGTGGCCGATCATTTGTCGCGAATCATCTTTGACGATTCTTTTGAAACTCAGCCTATTTCTGAAACTTTCCCTGATGAGTAACTGTTTGCTCTTGTTACTTGTCCATGGTTTGCTGACATTGTTAATTATCTTGTGACAAAACAAATTCCAACTGATTGGAATTCCCAAGACAAGAAAAAGTTCTTATCTGTAGTTAAATACTTTTTCTTTGATGACCCTTATCTGTTTAAGTGCTGTGCTGATCAGATTATTCGCAGGTGTATTCCAGAGAATGAACAAAAATCAATCTTATCGTTCTGCCACTCCGAAGCTTGTGGAGGACACTTCTCTGCTAAGAAGACATCGGCGAAAGTGCTGCAATGTGGATTTTACTGGCCTTCTCTTTTCAAAGATTCATATCATTTCTGTAAGTCCTGTGAGAGATGCCAACAATTAGGAGGGGTAACTCGTAGAAATATGATGCCCTTGACTCCCATATTGATTTTAGAAATTTTTGATTGTTGGGGCATTGATTTCATGGGTCCTTTTCATTCTTCCTGTGGGAATCTCTATATTTTACTTGCTGTTGATTATGTTTCCAAGTGGGTAGAGGCTATTCCAACCAAGACTAATGACCATTCTGTTGTTTTGAAATTTTTAAAAGAAAATATCCTTAGTCGGTTTGGAATGCCTAAAGCAATCATAAGTGATGGTGGACTCCATTTCTGTAACAAACATTTTGCAAAACTTATGCAGAAATATGGAGTTACACATAAAGTTTCGACTGCTTATCACCCACAAACCAATGGACAAGCTGAACTAGCCAATTGGGAGATTAAAAATATTTTGGAAAAAACTGTGAATCCCAACCGTAAAGATTGGTCACAAAGGCTAATTGATGCCTTATGGGCTTATCGAACTGCTTTCAAAACGGTTTTAGGAATGTCTCCCTATCGCCTAGTTTATGGAAAAGCTTGTCATTTACCGGTTGAAATGGAACATAGAGCATATTGGGCCATTAAAAATTTGAATTATAATTTGACTCAAGCTGGTGAGCACAGAAAATTACAACTCAACGAGTTAGAGGAGATCAGAGGAGATTCTTATGACAGTTCGAGATTGTATAAAGAGAAACTCAAGGCTTTCCATGATAAAAATATTGTGAGAAAACATTTTGAACCCCAACAGAAAGTTCTATTGTACAATTCTCGACTCCATTTATTTCCAGTTAAGTTAAGGTCAAGATGGATAGGACCTTTTATAGTACATCAAGTCTATCCGCATGGAGCAGTTAATATTCTTAACCCTCAGTCAGGTAATGTTTTCAAGGTTAATGGTCAACGACTTAAACCTTTTCTCGAAACTTTCTCTTCTGAGGAAACCGAAGAACTTCTTGTTGATCCTGTTTACCAGGATCCGGTGGGTAAGTAGTGTGCGCTATTTACGTATGGTTTTGTATATATAAATATATCTTGTTAATGTTTTCTTTCCTTTTTCCTGATTAGATGTAAATATTATTAGTGCTATAGTCGTTCTTTTTGGTTTTCCTTTCAACATCGAGGACACTGTTGAGCTCAAGTTGGGGGGAGAGCACTTTTGGTGCTAATTTTGGTCCCATTTAAAATTTTTGTTTGAAATATCACTTGTTGTGTGCATATTATGGTATATTTGCAAGCTTTTATAACTAGTGCATACTATTTTATTGTCAAAATACTCAGGTTTTGTAGTTTACTTGACTTAATTCAATATTAAATCTTTTGATCCTGCTGATGTACATGGTGAACTTGATAAATATCCAATTTTGTTACTCAAGAAAGTGAGAACCTTAATGTCATTCGAGCCATTCATATTTGTTGTGAGATCTTATGTAGTTGTTTGTTCTGATGCAAGCTCTCATTTCTATCATTCATCATACATATGTTTCGAAATTTGAATAATTTATGTGAATGCATTATGATCATTTTGGAACAATTATACTAAATTAGAAAATGATTCAAGGCCATTTTTGGAGTCCTTCGAACTTAAACTCTTTCGTGTCAAGTTTCCCTTAGGACCCCTTTGAAGCTGTGTGATTCATTACCAGATTCTTTCAACACTTAGATAACCTTGTTTTTATCAGTATTGGTGTGATTGTTCAAGTGAGGAGTATTCTGTTCATATGAGTATCAAAATTCTGTATGAGCATTATGGTATTCCAATTGAAGTGAAGATTTTGAAGAGCTAAGCAGGGTGTGAATTAATGGCAGTATGGAATATCAGTGTTTTTATGGGCAGATAATTTCAGGAAGAGGAAAAGAGCAACTATCAGAGGCGCATTGGGAAAAAGGTACTGCCAATTTTTTTATTGATGAATAAATTGTTCCCAAAGTAAAAGTAAAAAAAAAAAGAAAAGAAAAAAAAAATTTGCCCATTATCAATAATTACGTCTCATAATTATCGGTAACGACCATCTCAGAGTTGACTTGATCTTTTCCTGAAGGCTTCAGTTATCGATAGTCCATTTTTGTTCATTATCGATAATCATCAATACTTGAATGTCATATTCAGTTGCCGAGTAAGACAATTATCGATATCCATATAACTCAATTATCGGTAATTGAGTAAAAATTTTAAACTCTTCATTAACCGCCCACTTTATTGTATTGAAATGTGATTTGACGTCCGTGGCTTACGAGAGAAGCCACGAACTGCTCCATTCATTTTTTCCATGCTACCACGTACCTGAGCCACCACCTTACCTCTTCGTTTACCCCTTCGACTGCCAAGCTCGAACGTGCGAACTGAAGCTTCCAGCCCAGCCGACGCAGCTCTTCCTCTTCCACCGTACCTCTCTTCATTTCTTGACCTGATTCTTTAAACCCAAAATCTTTCCATATCCTCATAACCGTATCATGCTATAAAAGCTACACTTCATTCCCTAAACCCACATCAGTTATCTCTCCATTGTGAAAGCTTGGGTTTGAGAAGTTGCCAGGGCATAAAAAGAACAAATTAAGCTTGGGGAACAATTTTATTCATCTCTAACGAAGAAAGGTAAGTTCTTTAAGTGCACTTGGATTTCTGAATTTGATTTTTGAATATTGGTTTGGTTTGATTGTGTGGGCATGGTTTTCGAACTCCCTGTGATATGGAAATCTCCATTTTTATGGGGAAATGCTGCTAAAATTTAGGATTGAAGGTTAACTTAGTGTTATTGTTTAAATACATTGAGTACAGACATGGCAAGAGTTAAACAAATGGAAGAACTATTAGCAGCTATCAAGGAAAAATAGGCTGAGGAGGACAGGCAACGGGCAGAACAGGAAGCTAAGGCCAAGGCTGAGGAAGAAGCCAAAAAGAGAGCCGAACAAGAGGCCAAGAAATCCAGTAAAGCAAAAGCTAAAACTGTAAAGAAACGCAAGCAACCGCCGCGTGAGCCTGTGAAGAGCATTTCCATTGGTGAATCAGAGAGACAGCCACCTCAAAAGAAGTCTAAACCAACTCCACAGGGCAAAGGAAAGGCAGTGCTTCAGTATACTTCATCGGAATCAGAGTCGGATGAGGAATTCCTGCCTAAGAAATCAATGCCAGTGGAAGAAGAAGAGGAATCCGAAGGCGAGCCTGAAATAGGTGAGATTGACCCTACTGGCCACCCTAGGAAAGTCCTAAGCTCCGTTCCCACTTCACATAGAGACAAGCCCACAAAGCATACCGGTGCACCAAAACCGAAAAAGCAGACTTGGGCAGAATTTATTAAATCTAAAGGATTCAAGCCGGAGCGGTTTGTGAAGGCGAAAGCCTTTGATTCTTTTGATCGTGTGTTGAGTGTAATTCATAGAAGAAAGTTGGGGCAATGGTTAGTGAAGTGGAAGGGGTACAAGCAAGGCATAGTGCGGAATTTCTATACTGTTGCGGTGAAGGATGAGAAGAAAGAATTAATAACTGCAAAAATGAGTTCAAAGAAAGTAGTTCAGCTCACTCCAGACCACATAGCAGAGTTCCTTAAGATTGAGCGTCCTACTCAGGCAGAGATTGAGTATCCTCATCCCAACCATGAGCCGAAGAGCAGACAGGCAGCAATGGAGATCATCTACAGTAATCCCACACCTCCCAAGGATGATGGGAATACTTTCCCTATCGGTTTCATGCATCCAGAGTATGCTACAATGAATAAAATTATTCATTGTAATCTTTATTGCCGGGGTTCTGAAGGTGCTTCAAAGATAGATGAAGTGAATTTGCTGATTGAGTTTATGGGAGATGCCATTATCGATGTAGCTGCGTGGATCTTTGAAGATATATGTCACTACATATCGGCGAAATCTTCTCGCTCAATTCCATTCCCTCAAATGATCACGCAGATTTGCCTTGACCAAGGGATTACTTCATCTGAGCCATATCTTCATGGGGAAGGGGGGATTACTCCAGCTGCATCTTTGTTGGGTCCGCGTGCTAGAGCGGAGGCTGCTAGAGCCACTCAGGCATCTCAGGGGTTGAGAGCAAGGGGTGCATCTTCTAGTTCAGCGCCTGAGTCTATTATTCCTCCTCCTTCGTTGCACGCGATGCTTACTGCCATTCATGCAGACATTTTGGAAAATCAGCGCAGTATTGAGCGAATATTGAGGCGGCAAGAGATTCAGTGGGAAATTCAAATGAATCAGCAGGCCTGGAGTCAATCACTGTATGAAAGATTTGGAGTTGAACCAATGCCTCCTATTCCTGCAGAATACATGTCAGAGTTTGCACCTTCTGTTCATGTTGACCCTCCTACTGGTGATATGCCTCCTGCAGCTGATGTACCTCAGACCCGAGATGAGACGGTGGTTGATGATGATGAAGCTATTGAACCTGAAGATTACTTTGATATATTTGATTGAAGTGTTTCTAATGTTTCTTGAACAATTGAAATTTTTTTTTTGGGTTGAAGTTATTTTAGTTGAACTGATTTAGGTTGTGGATATAAGGATGGCTGGGTAGAACCTAAGTCACATATATGTCCATCCTTATTTTTGTATCTAGTCTTTTTGTTACCATGGTACATTGCATACCTTTTAAGACCATTTTGATTTTAATGATAGTTAGTTGTTCCATTGTGATCATAACTGTTATTGATAATATAAATTTTTAAGTTTTGATATTTATGCATATGTGAACTAAGTTCATTTCAATTTATTTCTTATACGCAAACAAGGTTCGACTATTGCGTATTATGCTGCAAAGAATCCTTCTTCTAGTGAATATTCAATTAAGTATCTTTCAGGAAGGGATTCGTTTCTATCAAGGAATCATCCAATCCAGTTTTGAGATCATGTTGGAGATTTTTCAAGTTCATTCTTTGAAACTTAGCATGATTGATACAATTTGATGATGAATTGTTAAGTTTACTGTGCTTGATTTTTTTTTTTTTTTTTTTTTTGATTGAAAGCATGCATCTGTTATATTAGTTTTGTTTTGATTATTATTTTATTTAGGAAGTATTATGCTCGAGGGCTAGCATTACTCAAGTTAGGGGGTGTGATTGTTATGCAATCATGTCATTTCTTAAGCTATAATGCGGGTTGTTTGGGTAATCTTTGTGTACAATTGTAGTGTAATTGTATTAATTTATATCTAAGTCATTGTTATTTTCCTTGCAGGATAAAGGCGTTTTTGTCAAGATAAAAAGAGCTTAGGGAGATAGGTAAAGTTTTGAAGCAAGTTGAGACTTGTTTGTCAAGTTCAAGTGCCAGAATTGATGAATTATCGATAATTGCATATTACAATTATCGGTAGTTTCTCCAATCAGCTGCAGAGAATATCGAAGTCCAGCCCTGCTCACAGTCATTATCGATAATTGGTTTCATAATTATCGGTATTTGAATCAAAGAAAGTCAGCATCCATTTCCAGCAGACAAGAATTATCGATAACTGAATCACATTTATCGATAGTTATATATATTAAAGGTCAGCATTGCAAAGCCAGAAGAAGAAGGTTATCGATAGCATCATTGCAATTATCGATAAGTACCGTATTGATGCAGCCCTGAAGTTCTCAGTGTGAAGCTCTTATCGATAGCCATACCTTAATTATCGATAATTAAAGTGATGCTGCAGGCCAGTGTTTTCTGTGTGAGGTTATTATCGATAAGCAGCATACCTCATTATTGATAATGAGATGATATCTGCTCAAGCCTAGTTCCCAGTCCAAGACCATTATCGATAGGTGCATCATCAATTATCGGTAGTCAGGTGAAGTTGATGATGGACCAGAATCCTGCAGTGAGTCATTATCGATAGCTCCTATCCATTATCGATAATAGCAGCTCGTAAACCTTACTCAGAAGAGCCATTACCGATAACCGTTCTCCTAATTATCGGTAATGGGCGCCGCCATAGCCAAAATATCTCGAATTTCTGACTTTTGAAGGGCAAAATTGTATTCTTTTTAGGTTTCATATATAAGCAACTTTTGTTTAGTTAAAGAGGAGTTGTTCTTCTTTTCCAATTCTGTAGTATAGAATAGAGTTTATAAGTTTCTTCTCTAATCTTTTGTGTTTTTAAGTTAAATAGATAATCATATTATGTTTTAGTTATACTTTTATTTTGTAATTTGAATATTGTGTAGTTTTATTCTGTAACAAGTTTCAGTTTAAGTTAATTCAGTTTTTTGAATTTCATTTCATTTTTCTTATTTTAATGTATGCTTTGAATATTAATCAAAATTTCTTACAATCATTATGAGTAGCTAGTTATCACTGGAATGAAGAGGGATGCTTGATTTATATCTGGTGTATTAGTTCTCACAATTAACTTAATTAGACAGATTCGGATATTCATAATAAACATGAAATTTACTTATGATCCATAAGGAACTGTCAGCTTTTACTATCTGTTGATAGGGGTCCTTGCCACAGGTAGTTCTTAGCAGTGAAGGAGTTCTAAGTGTTTGTTATCTGTATTAAAATTGTTGTTTATAATGAATATCCTATTTCTTGAATAATTGGTTAGGCATTTCATGTAAAATTCTCCATTCAGGTCACTTTTCAGTGAAACTGTAATGAGCAAAAATTGTGATGAATTAATACTAATGATATAATTAAGTTGAACTCTTCAGTAAGATTATAAACAATCCTTGTGTATTTCACACAAAATCAAATTTCAACCCACCAATATTTTCTTTCTTTTAACTACTTTAAACAACTTTTGGGAAGGATTTTCTTGATTCTCAATGACCGCTTATCTCTGTGGACACAACCATGGGACTCCATGAATTACTATGCTTGCAAAGGTAGATCCTACCCTTGGGATTGAATTGCACTTTATACGCGCAAGCACTCACCATTCTCACCATTTTGGTTAGCCCTAGTGAGCAGTGTAATTAACCACATGGCTAATTTAAGCCTGCGCTGGCCCCTCAATGCCTTGGTGTGAGTTTAACTAATTACATTATGGAAACAGTTAGCAATTCCTCCTTTTTTTCCCCCTTAGCGAAGCTTTCCTATCCTGAACTCAATCTGAAAATAATGTCCATTAAATATGTAAGGTACAATTGAAAACTAAAACTTGTAAGTGCGATAATGTACACACAGGTGGGGAAGAAGAAGTGCATTATCATTTATCACAACTTCACTATGGTGTTGTATCACAAAAGCCATAATACATTTACATGCATTGCTGTTATATCACAAAAGCCATAATACATTTACAGGCGTTGGCTGGGCAGACTTATCTGGGCACCAGCTCATACAAATACAACTGATTACATACATGAAGGAATGAAGGAAAAGGAACAGTAAATTTTAATTCCTAGACTAACCTCAAGCACCTTGGTGCCATCCTTCACCCATAAACCTCAAACTCTATGTACATATTATTGAAGCCAGAAAAAACCAAAAAATAGGGACCCATCCTGCTCCTCAATCAATTAAACTTAAACTGAATGAGGTTCCAAGCAGGTACCTCACAATTGCATCGTCTTGTGAAAGATAAAGGTAAATGTAAAGGGGAAAAAAGAAAAGAAAAAAAACATTAAAAAATTCCAGGGAACATCAAAGAAATGAAGAAAATTCCCATTAGTAGAAAAATTGAAAGGCTGGCAGTCGAGTTATCGTAGAATTAAGAATGGTGTTCGTGTAGAATGGCCTTTCGAGATCAAACAATTGGAAGTGGCAAATCATCATTGTTATCGTTGTGCTGCATTCGTTTTTGGACGGCCTTTACTGTGGCAACTCTTGCTGCATTGGCTGCTTTGTTGGCTGCGGCTATAGCTTTGTTCACCCTTTCGTCCACCTTTGCCACATCATATGCTTTCTCAGCAGCTCGCTGTGCTTCATGATGATAAAGCATCATTCAATGAGAAAAATCAGCTGGCAGTTCTTTATAATAATTAATTGGCATGTGGGGGTATGTCCCGTGAGAAGAGTGGCTTATTGACTTGAGTTATAGTCTTATAAGATTTTGAGTAATTTTTCTGTTGTTAATGAAAAACCATTATCATCCCTAAACATCAGGCAATATAAGCTCAAAAGCTAAAAGGCACCCAAATATGCGCAAGGCTAATAATGATTTGTGCAGAAGGTTAGTGGAACTCAATCTCCGTCACAAACTTCAGAGATTGCTGTTTCTTTTTTTCTTTTTTTAAGCACAAAAAGTCGTTATGGAACAACCCTCTAAGTCACTTCTTAACCAAACTAACACAAAGACCAGCCAAAATGCCCAGCATATTGACTCCCCAATGAATGTACCCGGGAAAAAAACACCTTCATTTCTCCTTTGTTGTGATCCCACGACCAATTCAGATATACGAAACAATATAACAAAGATTCAATTTCATTTTCCTTTCTTTGTTTTCTCAGCAACCAAACAAAGGGTAAAACTACAGATATACGAAACAATATAACAGAGATTCATATATAAGACAGGCATAGACATGCATGAAATTGATTGGAGAAGGGAAAATACTGCATTTTTCAAAACTTCAAATCAAGCTTCTTCGATTATACATGCGTGTGTGTGTGTGTATAGAAATACCTGTTCAATCTATAACGCCATAAATGAAAAAAAAAATAAAAAAATGAGGAACATGATTCGGCGAACCAGTCCAGAGATTGCAGTTCATACATGCATTTCCTCAAACATCTTATATGCAGAATATCAAATGTTCCAAAATCAAAACTTTGCATGTCAAAATGCATGTATGAGCATGAGAGAGGGAGATTGGGAAAATTTGACAGAGTTTCCCCTGTACTTTGAACTTTTTCCATGTACAAACAGTCACACAAATCCACTTCCAAATGATCAAAACCCCTTAAATCCAACAATCAAACCAGTATCAACCATATACATGATTTATAATCCCACTAAAACACTTCAAAATTTTGAAATATCAAACCAATGGACATACCTTTCTTCTTTAAAGATATTTGAAATTTTCAAAAGCCCTGGCTTTTCCTTCAATGCCCAATAATGCACCAAAATTGATACCTTCATGGGTAAATGGAGAGGATTGAAATGTGGGTTTTAAAAGAAATGAGGTGAAATGTCTTGAGAAATGCAGAGATGAGAAGGAGAAGAAAGGTTTCGTGTTAGCCAAAGAGAAGCAGCGTGAGAGAGTGAGAGAGGGAGATAAGGGGGTTTGAGAGCTCACCACTTAGACACGCCGGAGTGGCTCGCCGGCGGGGCTGGATCAGCTGAGGAGGGTCACGCCGTGTAGAGAGGGATGGAGGGTTTGATTTGGGGTTTGGGAGCTCTCGACCTTCATTTTTGGCTTTAAAAAATGAAGAATAAATCTCATCATATCCGTCCCAAACATCAAACAGCCATTAGATTGTCAGCTGTGTCTAAGTGGACACGGTCGACCGTTTAGTAGCAAAACTAATATATATATATATATACACACACACACACACATTCGGGGTCACCAAAAGTCTATTTTCCTTGGTTTTTATATAAAACTTCATTTGATCACAATTTTTTCATACGGATTCCGTTTTGGGCATATTTTATATGCACAAAAAGCTTGAGAAGCCTAACTTCTGAATATATAAGTCTTGTGGTCAGATTTGTAGTAGAAAGAGAGTTATTACGGAAATACCAAGTACTACTCTTTTTGAGTACATTCATTTACTGTCCGGTGTATTTTTTTTTTAAACTGCTTGGACTTTGGCCATGAAATTCGATGTGTAGCATCTTGACATAGTTAAGAATATGTCTTGGAAGTCTTGAGGACTTTGGTTTGGTATTTTTAGGTATTTGGTCCGTAGGTTCACAAATGAACGGTTTAAAAGTACAAAGTTGTTTTATTTTGGGATTTTGAGATCCTTTGTGCTTTATTCTTAATTTTCCCTTGTATAAATTATTATTTCCATATTTGAAAGGTTTTTGAAATGACCATTTGCATTGGGTGCATTAAGCATTACATTTGGGAGGCTCGTGGAGCCATATGGATTGGAAAACACTGTGGAGTTGAAGTATAAATATTTAACCTTGTACCTATTGATAATGATGGGATAATTTTCAAATGCTTTACAAATGATATGACTTATATGTTATTTTAAACATCATTGTTTATTATACTGAGAAATGGATGCATGAAATATACTGCTTTGTAAACTGTAGAATTGTGTGACACGTTTATAAAATGAAAACCAAAGCATAACATTAAAAGGTTTTCAAGAACTTACTTCCATTGCTGTGTAAACTATTTTTGGTACTAAAATATGGGAATGAGCTCTTTATTTATTGAAAATATAAAAAGGGCATATATTAACACTGTTTATATAAATATAATTGAGACATTTGATTTTATAAAATATATGCCTTATTTTATGAAATGATGTATTAATGAGGAAGATTGAGAAATATTTTAAATAGTTATTCCCTTGATGTTGTGAATTGGAAATGATATTTATAAGTAATGATACAAGAATGTATTTTGAAAAGATAACTACCTTGTGAATTATTTATGTATGGTTGATAAATGTGATATTTTTATTAAGTGAAATGCATGGAAATGATTTATGCCTGGTTGGCAAATGTGATATTATTATGCAATGAAATGCATGGAATATTATATATTTTGGCTCAATCAGTATTCAGAAATGGCGTAGTGTCCTAGGTTGGACCCGAAAGAATTATAAAGGCGTAATGTCCTGGGTGGAGCCTTGAGCATAACCCGAAGGAAAAATAGCCCATGCAAGTGGCTTACCATCGATAAAGAACTCGTTGTGGTTATGTATTATTTTAGAATGTTGTGCTAGGGGCTTGTTAGCCTGAAAGACAGCTACTAGTACTATTGTTAGCCAAAGGAATAAATTGATAGATACAGATTGCGAACAGATGGAATTGAAAATTGGGAATTGGTTTTGAAATGGAAATGATTTTCGAAATACGCAGCATTTTGAACAAATGGAAAAAGGTTTGTAAATATGAAGGTAAGTATAGTATTCTCAAAAAGTCCATACATGTTTTGGAATTACTATTTATATTGTTTTATAACTGATAAGAGAAAACTGTATTATTTACATATTCCATGTATCCCGATATTATTGTTAAGTGGTAAAAGTTATATTATTCCTACTGAACACGTTGAAGCTCATCCTACTATTAATACAGATTGCAGGTTGACTTGGGGCGTATTTTGGCTTGGTATAATCCTACGCCTGAGGATTGATGGGACATCTTCATGGTAGAGTTTGCATTACTACGAGATATATATTTATATTAATATATTCATAGATTCTTGGGATTCATCACTGTATGAATTGTCAGTATTATTGGCATTATCATGATTTGTAATATTATTTGATGTAAAGCGTTTCGGACATACTGTATGTACATATCATTTTATACTTGAATATATATATTCTGTCTCTCGTGAGGAAATACGGATGAGCAGAACAGTTTGTAATTCCATCTTGACACAGGTCGACCTATCCGGAAGGGTCTATACGGACGTCAAGTTGGGGCGTTACAATTCATTTGACAAATTTGTGGGAGTTATAATTCCCACGAACAAATTTCTATGAAACACATAAATTAAAACTCCCACATCTGCAGGTGGGCATTGCCAACTCTCACGTTACTTCAATTTACAAGATTACTAATATTATATTCAAAATTCATATTTCTTATCAAAATTTTGATTTTTGGGTATAATTGTTAATCAATTTAAACTAAAAATAATGGTTGTCGAAAGTTTGATGGCATTTTTTTCATTTTCTAAAAATCATGTAACTTTGTCAAAATATATGATTTTTTGCTCAAAATAACTAAAAACGACAAAAGACAATATGATTTTAGCAAAATACGATCTACTTTTAATACAAATAATCAATCAACATAATTTTTTTTTTCAAATTTTAGGAGCATCCGAACAACAATAATTTTAATTCTCGAGAGTTAAAACTCTCAGGAGTTTAAATTCTTGAGAGTTCACAATTCCCGAGAATTAAATTGAATTAGATAATTTTTTTTCTTTTGTTTGAAATTAAAATTTAAATGAGCTAAAATTCGAGAAATAAAATAAAGTAAAAGAGATTATACATATAGCTAAAAAAAAAAAAAAGAGTTTGATCGGTTAAACAAGTAGAATTTGAATTGGATGATTTTTTTGCTTTTGTTTGAAAGATTATTAGAATTTAGAAGAACAGATATATCGATAAGGAATGGTACCGAACTAGATTAATAAGTTAGGGCCTTTTCTATTGGTCCTCGTAATTTGAATTTGTCATTATCATTTACATTAGCTTTTATTTATAAATTTATAATGATAAGTGAAGATCATCTATCTCACTTTTTTAATGTATTAGAAATGCACCACGTGCTTTGCATGTATGAATTTTTGTAGAAAAAAATATTTTTAGAAAATCAAATATAATTTGAACAACGTAATTAAGATGAAATAATTAAGATTATTAAAATTTTATCATTAAAAAAATTTGAGGGATCTAAAATTTCAGTATTATAGGTTTTTTTTTTTTTTTTTTAAAAAAAGAGTGCTAATAATAGTAGCAAAACTACACACATATATATATATATTGGACATAAGAATTAGAAAGTAATTTATTCGGTATTTTATAATAATTAATTATTTGAAAATTCATGTTTTATTTAGAAATGAATTAGCATTTGAAATAAATTTAATTTAATTAAGAATATTTTTACTCCATTTAGTAGAATTTCATATAAACAGAATTTAGTGAAATTATTTAAAAAAAAATGAGTTAGACTTAAAAATAAATTAATATTCCAAAGTAATTTCAATTCAATTAGGAAACTTATTTATTGTGAAGGGTGAAATTTTGAGAGACGATGTCTTTTTATGTATTTTTACAATTATATAGGAATATTTTGGTCAATCAAAAGTTTTTTCCACATTCATACTTTTATATATAAATTATAGATTATATATTATAAATTATAGATATAGATATAGATATAGATAGATATAAAATTTTCTTTTCCCTCTACGAAAAGTTGATCTTAAAAAACTCATTTTTAAAAAATATTAATGATGAGGGGAGAATACGACATCTTATAAAAACTGCCATTATAGCTATCGGATCAAGGTCGATGACTCGAGATCAATCACAAGACGAAGATTACGCTAATCAAAAGGTCAAAGGTATAGCTGGAAGTAACGGTCATACAGAAAATCCGCAATATCAGCTAAATACCAGGGAAATCAGCCACAATCCGGGAGGAAAATAGGCTCGAATAGACGAAGGACACACTCTATTTAAAGAGGTAAGAAACACAAACAGAAGGGGAGAAAAACTTTTCGTTTATTTAGTTCTGAGCACTAACTTGATCGTCGGAGGGTTTTCGCCGGACTTAATCCGACCTCTCTAATATTGTTTTGCAGGCTTAAGACTCGGTGTTTGGATACTCGCTGAAATCTGCATCATCAGCTGGCGCCGTCTGTGGGAAACTGAGCAAAAAGCCTTTTTCCATTTTTATATTCCCCTATTGATAATGCCAATCACGAGATCTCAAGCATTGATGGAAGGTGAAACATCAACAAGGATTCCCATTCAGAATCAAACAGCAGAAAATGAAATGCGCGATCGGTTTCGGGAAATGACCACTGCCATGGAAAAGATCATAAAGCAAAATGAGGCTGTTTTAGCCCAAAATGAGGAACTTCGACGACAGATCCAAGGGCAAGCAATCGTGCAGGACAAAGGAAAAGCCGTGGTGAATGAAGCCGACCACCCAGAATCACAACGATCGGCCGCACCGACTAAAAGCAACATGATAAGAAATGAAGGGATTCATCAGCCTCGAATAAGATCTGAGGTGAGACTTAGAAATGAGCAATGCTCTGGACTGCGACAAGGACAATATTCTGCCTCTCGAAGGGATAGAAGCACTGAGGATGGGTCCCGGAGGAGAAGGGATAGAAGTGTTGAGGTCCATTCTGGCAAAGATCGGCGAGAAGCAGAGGTTCAAAAGAAAAAACCCAGATCAACACATCAGAGCAAAGACGTTAATGTACGAATGAAAGATATGGATACTCGGCTGGGGATATTACTTGAAGCAGTAAAGGAGAAAGAACCTTTGGGAATAAAGGAGTTAGTGCAGTCAACCGACCAGCCGTTTACACAGCGGATATTAGATGAGCAACCACGCAAGAACTTCAAGATGCCGAACATTGATGTCTATGAATGAATTACAGATCCAATCGATCACTTGGAGGCTTTCAAAGGAGCGATGATTTTAGAAGGAGTGTCAGACGCTATAATGTGTAAAGCATTCCATATTACCTTAAAGAAAACGGCGAGAGATTGGTTTAAAACTTTGAGGCCAGGGATGATCCATAGTTTCAAACAGCTTAGTGAGGCTTTTGTGGCCCGTTACATCGGGAATCGGAGGAGGAAGAAGACAATTGCACATTTTCTCGGCCTAAGGCAAGGGAAGGAAGAAACTCTAAGCAAGTATTTACAGCGGTTTATAGCAGAGACCCACGGAATAGACAGGCTAGACGAAAAAACAGCAGTTTCTGCGCTCACGAACGGGATCCGGGCTAGACGCTTATTCTATTATCTAACAAAGAACCCTCCAGCAACATTGGTAGCCCTGTTAACAAGGGCTAACAAACACTCAATAGCAGAAGAGATGACGAATGACAGAAAGGAAAAAGAGAGGAAAAAACCAAAAAGATCGGAGATCGGGTAAAGGCAGATAAGGTGGAGCCACGACCTAAATTCGATGAAAAGAAAAGGGAGACGAAGCAAGACAAATTCGACAAACATCGGTTATTTGGAGAATACACACCGCTGCGTGTGCCTGTCAGTGAAGTTTTCCTCAAAATCAAGCGAAAGGGATTAGTACGCTGGCCAAAAAGGATGACTTCCAACCCAGGATATCGAGACAGCCGAAGATACTGCGAGTTTCACAAAGACATCGGCCATACAACCAAAGATTGTGCAGATCTTAGAAATGCGATGGAAGAATTGATCAGGAAAGGGCATTTGAAAGAGTTCCTGCATAATAGAAGGGATAGTGCCGAACCAGAGAGGAAAGAAGACGAGCCTAGACTCACAAACCGACCAACAGGGACGGAAATAAGTGTAATACTTGGAGGATTGACAATCCGAGGAGAGACGAGGTCTTCCAGAAAAGCACATGCTAGAGAAGCGAGAAGGAACCCCCCAAGGAAAGTTATGATCGTAGAAAATATGATAAGAGATCCTGTTATCAGTTTATCCGACGATGACTTATCGGGCCTCCATCAGCCACACGATGACGCTTTGGTAATCTCTGTTATCATAGCCAACCATCTTGTTCGCAGGGTATTGGTGGACACAGGGGCGTTAGTAGAAGCACTCGGATGGATCACGTTACCAGCAACAATTGGAGAGCTGCCGAAAATAAGCACTGAAATGATTAGTTTTCTGGTCATTGAATGCCCGACGTCATACAACGTAATAATTGGCCGACCAGCACTTGGCTAGTGGAGAGCAGTGGTATCGACATATCATTTATCTCTGAAATTTCCTGTACCAATGGGGGAAGTAGGGACATTTAAAGGGGATCAAGGGATTGCACGAGCTTGCTATTCTACAGCCTTAAAAGAGTCGAGGGACTCATAGCAATTACTGGAAGGTGACCCACCCTCCAAGTAACCGAGCACAGAAGCCATAAATGAATTTGCAGAAAGGGAGCCAAAAGTCATCGATGGAAAACCAACAGAAGAAACAGTCAAGATACAAATCCATCCTATAATGGAGAATAGAACAGCCCAGATCGAAGCAAGTCTGAAAGGAGAACAAAGGGAACAAATAGTCAAATTGTTGAAAGATAATTATGACTTATTTGCCTGGTCGCATGACGAGATGCTTGGAATTCCACCGTCGGTCTCTCAACACAAGCTGAACATCGACCCAGATTACCGACCAGTGAAACAGAAGAGGAGAAATTTTGCTGAGGAAAGACATCATGCAATAGACGATGAGGTGAAAAACCTATTGGATGCAGGATTTATCAGAGAGGTGGATTATCCAAAGTGGCTCGCAAATCCGATCGTCGTAAAAAAGAAGAACGGGAAATGGCGAATGTGCATCGACTTCACTGATTTAAATAAAGCTTACCCCAAAAACAGCTTCCCTTTACAGAGAATAGATCAGTTAGTCGATGCAACAGCTGGGCATGAATTGTTGAGCTTCATGGATGCATATTCAGGGTATAACCAAATACCAATGCACCCAGACAATCATGAGAAAACAGCCTTCATTACTAGACGAGGTACGTATTGTTATGTAGTAATGCCTTTCGGGTTGAAAAATGCAGGAGCAACATACCCACGCCTAGTCAATAATCTCTTCGGAGAACTCCTCCGAAAATCTATGGAGGTCTACATTGACGATATGCTAGTAAAGAGGCTGGAATCAAAAGATCATGTCCAACATCTAAAAGAGTGCTTTGCCATTATGAGGAAGGCACAGATGAAGCTCAATCCGAACAAATGTGTTTTCGGAGTCGGGTCGGATAGTTCCTCGGCTTTATGGTAACTAAAAGAGGAATTGAGGCAAACCCAGATCAGATCAAAGCTCTAGTCAACATGAGTTCTCCAAAGTCAATAAAAGAGGTATAGCGATTAACATGGAGGATAGCAGCGTTAAATCGATTCATTTCCAAAGCCTCGGATCAGAGTTTGCCCTTCTTCAAAATATTGAGAGGAACTCAAAGGTTCTAGTGGACAGAAGAATGTGAAAAGGCATTTCAAGAGTTAAAAGATTACCTCGGATCCATACCGATGTTATCAAAACCGTCATTGGGGGAACCTCTGTATCTATACCTAGCGGTTTCCCTCACTGCAGTAAGCTCAGCTTTAATTCGAGAAGAAGACCGGACCCAAACACTAGTCTATTACACGAGCAAAGTCCTTCTGGACGCAGAGACCCGTTATTTAGAAGCCGAGAAGATAGCTTTGTCCCTCGTTGTGTCAGCGAGGAAATTGCGACTGTACTTCCAAGCACATCCAATCATTGTCCTCACAAATTTCCCAATGCGATCAATTCTACACAGACCAAGCACTTCAGGTCGATTTCTCACTTGGACAATAGAGTTGAGTGAGTTTGATATCGAGTACAGACCAAAGACAGCTATTAAAGGCCAAACGGTAGCTGATTTCATAGCAGAGTTGACTCGACAAGGCGGGGCACAAGCTGAGCCATCTGAAAAAAGAAACATATTTTGGGATCTTTATGTTGATGGGGCAGCAAACAGTCGAGGACAAGGGGCGGGTGTAGTGCTGGAAAGGCCTGAAGGAATATTGTTTGAACACACTTTGAAGTTTGCTTTTCAGGCAACCAACAATGAAGCAGAATACGAAGTTATCCTCGGGGGATTAAACATAGCTGAAGCAGTTGGGGTATAATTCTTGCGAGTTCACAGTGACTCACAACTAGTTGTAAACCAAATTAAAGGTGGATACGAAGCTAAAGACCCAACAATGATGAAGTACGTTGCCAAAGTAAAGGAGACACTTTCGAAATTTTCCGAGGTGGAGATCATACAAATTTCGAGAGATTCAAACAGAGGAGCAGACGCTTTGGCAAACCTCACATCCGCATTGGTAGGAGGTAGCGCTAAAGTCATCACAATAGATGTCATCCACAAAGCCGCCATAGAGGAAGTTGAAGCAGAAATTCTGGCCATTGATGAACCAATCACATGGATGGACCCTATCCGAAAGTATATTGAAAATGGGATTTTGCCCGAAGACAAAGAGGAAGCAAGGAGGATTCGAACTCGGTCGGCAAGGTACATTATAATCCGAGGAATTTTATATCGAAGATCTTTTACGAAACCTCTACTTCGGTGTGTAAGGGAGGAGGAGGCAGAGTATGTACTACGGGAAATTCACGAGGGATGATGTGGTAATCATTCCGGGGTAAGAAGCTTGGTCCTGAAGGTTGTCAGGCAGGGATATTACTGGCCGAGGATGGAAGAAGATGCTCGAGAAATCGTCAAGAAATGCTATAAGTGCCAACGCTATGCATCATATATACACCGACCTCCAGCAAAACTCATCCCAATCCCAAGTCCATGGCCTTTCTCACAATGGGGAATGGATATTGTCGGACCACTACCGGAAGCCCTAGGAAGAAAGAAATTTTTGCTTGTAGCAATTGACTACTTCACCAAATGGGTAGAAGTTGAGCCACTAGCCAGAATAACCGAGGTAAACACTAAGAAGTTCCTGTGGAAGAATGTCATTTGCAGATTCGGAGTACCTGCGGTAGTAATAACTGACCGAGGAAGACAGTTTGATAACCCGGGCATGAGAAATTTGTGCAGTAGCTTGAACATCGGATTACATATTGTAGCTCCTCGACACCCTCAATCAAACGGGCAGGTGGAAGTTATCAATAGAACAATTCTCCGAGGATTGAAAACAAAACTAGATAAGGCGAAGGGGAAATGGGTCGAAGAACTACCAAGCATTCTATGGGCTTATCATACAACACCTCGGCGGGCAACCTCGGAGACACCTTTCTCTCTAGTTTATGGATCAGAAGCCATGATCCCAGTTGAAATTGGCCTGCCATCCCCAAGAGTAGAAACTTTTGATCCGGATCAGAATGCAGACGAGCTACTCCTCAACCTAGATCTCATTGAAGAATGACGGGAAAAAGTACGATTAAAGATCCTAGCTTGCCAAAAACAAATGAAGATGAATTTCGACCGATCAGTTCGCCCAAGAACTCTCCAAATTGGGGACCTCGTCCTCAGAAAAACTACGGAAGCAACGCGGGAGCAAGGGGCTGGGAAGTTAGGAGCCAATTGGGAAGGACCATATAAAGTTATCGGCAAAGTGAAGGAGAATACATTTCAATTAGAAGACATAGAAGGGAAAAAACTGCTGAATGCCTGGAATATTGAACATTTGAAAAAATACTACCAGTAAAATCAGTTCTTAATAAAATTCTGTCGTTTTCCTATATTTGTTTGATTAATCTCATTTATTTATTTGCGGGCAAGTAATAACCTTTGCAGAACAAAATATTGTACTTAAAACTCCACGACTGAAAGAAGAAGCATTGTGAGCCAAGACCCTTGAGAAGTCGACCTCAAAGGAGTCAAGCACAATGTAAATCAAAGTTAATAGGGCGGATAAATCCCGACCCAATCATCTAAGCATCAAGAGATGATGATGAATCAAGCTAAACATCATAAAGATGACGACGAATGAAGGTAAACAAAGACAAGAGATTTTATCTTAACTTGTTCATTAATTCTTCAAGAAGGTTACATTATATATGTGTCAACCATTTACATTTCCAAAACTAAGATGTACAAAAAGCACGAAACATTGAACAAATGCATATGACGAGGAAGGAACTGCTCAACGGCCAGAAAGTTGTGGTGGTTCGGTGTGAAGAGATAGAAACTTCAAGTGGAAGGAGAAGCTGAACGGCCAAAAGACTCTGGAGGAAGAGGATCAGTTTCAGGAAGCAGAGGATCTTTCTCTACATGCCCTTCTTGATCACCGGATCCAATAGGAGGAGGAACTTCATCGTCCTCCTCATCATCGTCATAATCTTCCAGATCAGGAAACTCCAAGTCGGGAAATTTCTTTTTAGTTGCAGCTCGGCAGGAATCAAAACCGTCACCAAATTGAGACACGACATCATCCCTGCAGGCCATATCCTGCAGGCCTGGACCAAAATGAAAAAGATAAGTGGAAGTAAAAAAAAAAAGAAAAAAAGGAAGGATTTGTGTCTTACCCGTGCGATCTGATGAATTGCCTCAAGACTCAACTCGTCTGACACAGAAGAAGACACTTGCTTCCTATCAGCCGGGAGCACAAAGAATTGACTTGTTTGTAAGCCACATCCCTGTCCTTAAGAGCTGACTCCTCGGACAATGGATCAACGGTAACAAGCTGAGGAGGCAGTGCAACCGACTTCCTCTTATCAACTGCGATAATAGGAGAGTCAACAGAGATCGGATCCTTTGCCACATCAGAGGTAGCAGGGACAGAGAAGACCTCGGGAGGAGGAGGAGAAGCCAAGATAGGAGACTCGACCCTCACCCTTTTTGATGGAGGAGGATGAGACGAGGACGAGCCACCAGCTTTCGCCTTAGAACTCTTCGTTTCTTTCCAGAGAGCTTTGTAGTTTTGTTTTGGGGGCATCTCGTCTTCAGTTGTAGAATCTTCAGATTCAATAGCTATTGCCCAAAGAGGATTGGCTGCAATTGCCTCCTTGTATTGATAGGAGTAATAGAATTCGGAGATAAAGGTCGGAGACAGAAGACGGCTCCTTCTTCGATCCTCAAGATTCAAGATTATGTCGACCTTCCACTAAGACTCCTTGGGCAATTTAGGAACTCTTTGGAAGCGTTTAAACTCTGCAAAATAAGAAGGAGTATAAGGACCAAGTATATTTTTTAGAAAAATATAAATAAAAAGATCGTTCTCGGGAAAATTACGAAAGGAAAAAGAAAAAACACCTGGGGGAGCCCAAATCGTAGGGACGAAGACGTCATGAGCTTCTCCAGGAGCAAACTCCCACTCGCCGCTAAGAAAGAAATACCTCCCTTTCCAGTTATGGACTGAGGAAGGATTCCCGAAGATTAGTTTTCAACCGGCCCGCGACCAGAGATAGACCCACCTGTTGTTGGGATTGGGACTATTCCTCGGGGATACGCAATACAATAATTCGTCAGTCGTTACCTCCCAACTTTGGGATCGCCACAGGATTATGGCCGCTAAGATATCCCTCCAATAGTTTGGAGTAAGATGGGTCGGACAAAGTTTAAGCTCTGACAAAAGACGCCTAACAACTGGTTGAAGGGGGACCCTGAGCCCGGCATCAAAGAAGTGCTCATAAAAGATGACTTCTTCGGGATGAGGACTACTAGCTCAGTCATTTTTATTGGGAAGACGAATTTTAACAGACTGAGGAAGGCCGAACTTGGCCCTTAAATTCGAAAAACGCTTCGCGTCAATCGTACATGGGACCTGATCAGCCACGACACTGTAGGGGTTTGACTCAACATCAATTTCTTCTTCAACATCAACATCTTCATCTATAGGTCGGTCATCTAACCTTTCCCTAAAAGTCTCAGGAAAAGAAGGAGATGTATGAGAACCACCTACAGAGGAAATGACTTCCTCATCCTCGAACCTATCTACAATCCTAGTAGTAGTACGGGGTAGAATATCTATGATTTTGGGGGACACCTCATCCTCGGAGCTCTGGCTATTAAAAACCAGGCGACGTGAACGCTTCATTCCTTTTTGGAAGAAAGAAAGAAGACACAGAACCAGAAGAAGAAAACACGAGAAAATAAAAGAAAGAGAACAAACAACAATGAAAACAAGGAAAACAATGGTAGCAGAGAATACCTTTAAGCTATGGAGCTGAAGATTGGCAGACGAGAACGAAAACGCGAAAGCTCATCTAAAAACCGGCATACGTGAACGCTCAACTGAAAAAAATTTGGGAACAGTTGGTAGTCGAAGATTTCTGGCTATGGAGTTTCTTCGAGTCTAAAGAGAGAAACAGTGATCAAAATAACCACGATGGAAAAGAAGCATTTAAATAAGGTACACAAACGATTGGGGTCCAGCCACGTGGCAGTAATTAAATGGCCTGAATTTGAAAAGACCCACATTTTTTCAGTTTCCCCCCCCCCACATTAAATGCAAGCATGCCAAACGTCACATCCGTTTTGAAATTCGAAACGCCGCCGCTCCGCGCTTTAAAAATGTAATGATAACTCGTGTATGGACTGACACGTGGAAATTTTTGATATCCTCGGTTTTTTGATTGTATATTTCCTAGTTCAACATAAGTTGAACTAGAGAAATAGGGGGCTCCTGATGAGGGGAGAATACGGCATCTTATAAAAACCGACATTATGGCTATCGGATCAAGGTCGATGACTCGAGATCAGTCACAAGATAAAGATTGCGCTAATCAAAAGGTCAAAGGTATAGCTGGAAGTAACGGTCATACAGAGAATCCGCAGTATCAGCTAAACACCAGGGAAATCAGCCACAATCCGGGAGGAAAATAAGCTCGAATAGATGAAGGACGCACTCTATTTAAAGAGGTAAGAAACACAAACAGAAGGGGAGAAAAACTCTTCGTTTATTTAGTTCTGAGCACTAACTTGATCGTCGGAGGGTTTTCGCCAGACTCAATCCGGCCTCTCTAATATTGTTTTGCAGGCTTGAGACTCGGTGTTTGGATACTTGCAGAAATCTACATCATCAATTCATAATTTTTCAAGAGTGGTGCTATTCAGCCCCGAGAATAGCACCCCTCACTCCTTATATCACTATAAAGAGAAAAATAGCCCTCATTTGGTAAAAATGCCAAATTTACCTTTATAACCAAAAACACAGTTTTTCATTGTAACATTTTTCAAAAATCGACCCTTTGATTATTGTGATTTTTTGCAAACATGACGTTCATAAGAGAGGTATCTAATTCAAAGATCGTTTTTTTTTTAAATATGGTATGCAACTAGCCCTACAGAAATTACCACACCTCTGATTTTGATCCTGAAATCAAAATGGACTGCTAGATGCTGAATGGTCCGATTTTTAATTTTTGGACTAGTCCTTAATGGATCAACTATATATATATATATATATATATATAAACGTTTTAAAATGTTATTTTAAATAAAATTAATCCTAACGAGGTCTACTTAAAATATCAGAATTTATTTGAAAGACTTTGCGCTAAGTAAAGCTTTGCAATTCTTGATTCAGACAAGGAAGAAATTCTACTCTTGTCCATGTCTAGGAAAATATGAAGCAGTGGAAGCCCAAGAGATCTTAAAAAGAAGGCAAATGGAGAGTGCGTCTCACACGCTTTGAAATGAGGGTGGGGGATACTCTTTTCTGGTCATTTTCCTCAAAATTAGTTAAGGTGGAAGTAGAAACAGCTGTCAGAGGAGCTTTCCACTTTCTGTCAACTTATAACACCCATGCACTAATCAGTTTTTTAATTAATTATAAAGTACTCATATAAGCAGTCGCACTTATACCTCGTAAATGCTGACTGCTTATAAATTGAGGGGACTCAAATCATTCCGCGGCATTTTTCTGGGGAAGCGCGCTCTTTTTAGAGAGAAGAAAGTAGAGAGAGAGAGAGAGAGAGAGTGTGTGTTCTGGTGCTCTGTTTTATACCTTCCCCAGTTCTTCTCCATCTTGCATTGTAAGACCACGTCATTAGAGGAAGCGAGCAGAGAGAGAAAAAAGTAGATATATATATATATAGAGAGAGAGAGAGTAGAGAGAGCTGCGGTGTACTTGTTCTGTCTCTTCCCCTGTTATTCATCTCTGTTTTTGTGGGTAAGCCTCTGGTTTTCACCTTCAGCTTTACAATGGGTAGCTTTTGTTTCATCTTCACTTGCTATATTCGCTGTTTTTCTCTTTATAGCATCTTGAATCGTAATGGGTAAATTTTGCTTTACTGTTTTTTTATCTGTGAAAACCCGAATTTTCTCTATATGGGTTGTCTAATTTCACCTCATTTGTCATTAATTCTGCAATTTTTTTTCATGTTCTTGATGAATCGTTTTGTTTTGCATGTAATCATCCAAGATTGTCTAATACTATATGTTTTGTTTTGAAAATTAAAAAGAAAAGAAAAAGAAAAAGAAAGAAAGAAAGAATGCCTTATGTTTTTATTTTATTTCATTTTATTTTTTAAAATTTTAGTTTTGATGTTTTGGTTTGATTTTGGATGCGTGAATAATTTTAATTTGCAGGCAAAGCTTTGTTTGTTTAGACAGAAAACAGTTCCTTAAATAATTTTATGAAAGACAAGATTTTCATTTCAGGCTTCATTTGTCTATCTGGATTTCTTGAATCTTGTTCTTACTCTAGAGAGAATAATATTTTGGAAGTATTTTCCTGCAAAACAAACAGGCCTTTTTTTAGTTCTTGAGATAAGAAAATCTTTTGTTGTTGTTGCTGTTGTTACTGATATTGGTTCATATGAATGTTGTGGGGACAAGATCACGCAGTTTAATGGCGTCTAGGCGGGACTCATTCACCAAGCACAAGAAGGAACTCATCTTCCTCATCTTACAGTACCTCAAGGACGAGAAATTCAAAGACACTGTCTATAAGTAAATTCTTCCCTCACCCCCTTTCATTATCATATTTGAATTCATCATCATGTTGCTTGTTTTGTAATTTAGCCTTATGATTTGTTTGTATAGGCTCGAGCGAGAATCCAGAGTTTTCTTTAATATGAAGCATTTTGAGGAGATGGTTATTGATGGGAAGTGGGATGAGGTTGAGAGATATCTTTCTGCTTTCACCGGATTTCTCGATAATCGATATTCTATGAAGATCTTCTTTGAAATTCGGAGGCAGAAGTACGTCGAAGCATTGGATGAGTAAGAGCTTGTTTGTTCTTTTTTCTTTTCTTCTTTCCCAAATATTTGTTATTGTCATTAGCCCCATTGTGCATTTGATTTCAATTTTAACCTTGAAATTGGTTGAAATCAAATAGGGGTGATAGTGTCAAGGCTGAAGATATCCTTCTGAAGGAGATGGGAGTTTTTTCCCCGTATAATGAAGAACTGTTTAAGAAAATTACTCACCTCCTGGCATTAGGTAATATCAGGTATGAGTTGTAAGAAAAATTCTATATTTACATTCTTGCTTTGATTTGATGGTGACAATATGGTCTGGCTCCGTGTCAAAATTTTATGACTCCTGTGATTTTTTTGCAGGCAAAATATACTACTACCCACTCACACAGATGCAAAAGCTGCAAGAACACGTCTGATGAGTGAGCTCAAACGGCTTATCGAGTCAAATCCTGTTTTTCATGACAAACTGCAGTTTCCTAGCATAGAAGGCAGGTTGCAAACTCTCCTTGAACAAAGGTAATTTTTTATACATACTCATATATATATATAAACACACACAAAGTAAGAAAAGAATACACCCTTTTTTGTGTAATGTATGTCTGATCCTATGTTTTTATAATAGAACTCGTATAATTCTGAATAAGCGTTGAAAGGATATTCTGAATTTCTGATATATAGATTGGGGTTCTTATTTTGGAACTTTTTCTTAATTTCTAGCTATGCCTATTGGGCATAAAGAGTGAACTAATTTGGGAATATAATATGACAGCTTGGATTTTCAGCACTCACTTTGCAAAAATCCTACACAAAATCCTGATCCTGATACACGAACTCTATTTGTGGATCATAAATGTACACAATCAAATAATTCATTTCTGCCAACTGCAAGCAATCAGCCCATGGGACCCGCATTAGAAGTTGAAGGATTAGTTCCAATGAGTGGAAATGGGGTTTGTGACCATCGAGTTTCTTTTGTAATCTATTTTGCACTTTTCCTTAAAGAGATTAAGCTTTATTTTTGTCTTCAGCCTTTTCAACCCACACCAGCACCAGCACCAGCACCAGTTCAAACATCCTTCAAAACATGGAAATTACCCTGGCTATCTCTTTCCACAGATTCTGGAGGAACCATTGATCGCTGTGATCTTAGAAACTCAGGTAGCCATTTATTTGTTTCACTTATGCCTTCTGTGGGACTCTAGAGTTATAAGTACATCTATTACACTGAATATGCTTGTTTTTTCAACATTCAATTTATTGCATTGCCTTGTATAGCTCCAATTTTGAAGGGTCATGCGGGTTCTGATGATGTGTCCAAAACAAAACCTGTTCTGATTTTGGGCAGGGTAAGTTGGACAAGATCTAAAAGCACAAAGTAAAAATTCTTAATCTTGGCTTATGTTTCGTTAACTTTCTTTACTGTGCCTATTGTATATTTTAAACTTTTTACCTTTTCTTATTGGTATTATACATTTTGTTTAGACGGTATTGCCGGAAACTAATCCTGGTCAAAGTCACAGTCCAGCATTCAACATGGTTGATGGCTTGCCCAAGACTGTTGCAAGGACATTGAATCAGGGGTCTGCTCCAATAAGCATGGACTTTCATCCTATTCGACAGACTCTACTTCTGGGTGGGCCTTTATGAGCTTATGTTTTCAGATAAGTTGTTTGACTGATAACTGGAAATTGAATTGTATTTTAATAATGTAACTTTTTCAGTTGGAACTCATGTGGGGGATATAGGGTTGTGGGAAGTTTGTTCTGGGGAGAAGTTGGTTTCAAAAAGTTTTAAAATTTGGAATATTGAAGCAATTTCAATGACATTAAAGGTATGCACACTTTTCAATGAAGTTATAGGGTGAAGCAAGATCACATTTTTATGCCATCAGAATGATATGATATCTAGATTGATCCTATTGAATTCAGGAAGCTCTAAAACAAGATTCACATGTCTCAGTTAATCGCATAATATGGAGCCCAAACGGTGCCTTATTTGGTAAGCTTGAAGATATAGGAGCATGACTGTGTTTATAATATCTTGCAACTTGAATTCATTTGTTGATTTAACACAAATATTTTCTTCTCTCATCAAACAGGCATTGCTTATTCCAAACACATGGTGCAGTTATGTAGTTATCATGGTGGAAAATTCATTGGAAAGCATTTGGAGGTAGGTTTTGTTACCTTCTCTCTTAATGTACTGGATATTCAAGTTTGTTATTTGCGTCTAACACTAACTTTTCATATCTAGATTGACTCTCATGTTGGTAGTGTAAATGATCTTGCATTTGCTAACCCCATGAAGCAACTTTCTATAATTACCTGTGGTGATGACAAGACCGTTAAGGTTGGTTATTGTGTGAAATATTTATATTGTTATTCGTAGAGTGATAACCTATTTACTGACGTAAGTGTAATTTTAGGTGTGGGATGCACTTACTGGGATCAAACAATATACTTTTGAAGGTCACGAGGCTCCAGTTTATTCTGTGTGCCCTCATGGCAAGGGAAATATTCATGTAAAGATCCACTTGATATAATTTTTTATCGATCCTTTTTACTTCTGTTGCTTTCTCCTTATGTGTTTATGCCTCAGTTTCTCTTTTCAACTTCATTGGATGGAAAGATAAAAGCATGGTTATATGACATGATGGGATCTAAGGTCGATTATGATACCCCTGGTCGTGGGTTTACAACAATGGCTTACAGTGCTGATGGCAAAAGGTTGTTCACTCGTCCTGTAATACCATTCCAATGGTTTTACGTCCTATCATTGGACACACTGAAACATCAATGTTTTCATTGAACACATTGTAGGCTTTTTTCATGTGGAACCAGTGAAGCTGGGGAGACACACATTGTTGAATGGAATGAAACGGAAGGTGTCATTAAGAGAACTTACCAAGGATTTTGTGAGCGTTCTTTGGGTGTTGTGCAATTCGATATTACCAAGAACCAATTCTTGGCTGCTGGCGATGACTATTTAATCAAATTTTGGGATGTGGATAATGTCAATCTGTTGACATGTATCAATGCGGAGGGTGCCCTGCCAGTAAGTTTCCCAATGGATGTTTGTAGATTTTATATTTGACTTCTTACTTTTGGTGTGAGTAATTAAATATTCTGCACAAAAGTCGTCTAAGTTGCTCATCAACTTTTCTAATTTTAAGGCAAGTCCAAGAATTCGCTTCAACAGGAAAGGCACATTATTGGCTGTTTCTGCAAATGATAATAGAATAAAAATCCTAGCATCTGTTGATGCTCTTCAAATGCTGAACACTAATGAAAGCCACTCCTTTACCACCTCAAGAATGGCTGCTAAGAATGCACCAGAGGTCAGTTTAATATATGTTCTCTCGCTGTTCTGAAAAGAAACAATTTCTGTCTAATGATTTGTTATGTCATGCAGCAGGCAATCAGCCCAATTTCAACAGTTGCGAGTGCAGTTAGTGCTGAAGAGGTACAGATTCATTTTTTTTTTCTTCATCATGTATACTTCCATATCATTTGTATAATTTTTACTTGCAGTCATGTTTCTATTTCATTATATTGATTCATATTTTACCTTCATCCTGCACAATTCCACATCTTATTGCAGTCATGTCGCTGTTTCTCTGTTGTCTATTTTTTTCTTCGGTTCAAAATGAATCTTAGTGACTTCGTGTTATCTTGGTGATTTTTTGTAATTTGTTTTTCTGAAGTAACATATTTATTGGGTTTGCTAGAATGGTGACACAAGAAGCTTGGAAAATGTGACACCTAGATTAACTGAAATCAACATGATGAAGATCTGGAAGCCCACTGAAATTAATGGACCTGCTCAATTTCGGTCATTGAGGCTCCCAGTTCCTGTTAAAACCGACAAGGTATGATTTCACTAAAGGCTATCGTCCATGCATAAGAAATACCATTACAAGTTTGGAAATTGTGCTTTTGGGTGACATACTTCGTGTTTCAGCATAATTTATTTGTCCACACATACATTCTTGTGCAAACTCGCCTCTCAATAGTTTGTGCTTTTGGGTGACATACTCTATGCTGAATCATCATTTCATGCTATTCACTCACAATGCATGTTGAGTAATCTGGGGATGTTGGCTCATGTTATTTACAGAATAGTTTCTCATAGGCATCTCCTTTAACTACTGCAGATCTTGAGGTTGATCTACACTAATTCAGGTACTTCCATTTTGGCATTAGCATCAAATGCCATCCACCTACTCTGGAAGTGGCCATGTACTGAGCTTAATTTGAACGGCAAGGTAAAAGGTTCACATCTAATACCTAAATTTGCTCCTCTCTTATAATTTGAAAACGATGATCATTGTGACATGATGATCCATGTAGGCAACAACCAAGGATCCCCCTCAGTTCTACCAAACAGGATCAGGCATACCAATGACCAATGATCTAACTACTGCTAGGCCTAAAGAAGCTGTGCCCTGTTTTGCTTTGTCCAAGAATGACTCTTATCTAATCTCAGCATCTGGGGGGAAAATTTGCTTGTTCAACACAGTAATATTTAAGGTATTCTTTAAACAAACCAATCAGATGCTTGGGTGTGGTCTGGATGTGCATTATTTTAAATGGGTCGTCATCAAAAGATGTGCTTTGCCTCTTAATGTTGTTGTTTGGTTGAAGATGAGAAAATTGTTGACAAGCTTATTAAATTTTCTGGGCTTTATCGAGGGAAAAAAAGAAAGAAAAAAGACTCATGCTAATCACACAATTCAACTGTTATATAAGGGTTTTGTGTGTTGCATTGGAAACCCCTTTTAATGCATTTTTGGCCGAAACAATGAAAAGAAAAAGAAGTGTGCTACAAAAATGTGACACCAAAGAGTTTCTTTCATTTCCTTTTTTTTTTTCCATACATAATACTGTGAAAGCACATTGAGCCATATTGCATGAATGTTGTATGCCGAAACCACCCCTTTTTGTCAACTGACCACTCCTATATTTGTTGGGCAATCCCAGACAATTACAACTTTCATGTGTCCACCACCTGCGGCAACGTCTCTTGTTTTCCTCCCTGATAACAATATTATTGCTGTTGGAATGGATGATTCCACCATACAAATCTTTAATGTCCGCGAAGATAAGGTAATAATATTGTTGATGAAATTTTTGTGTGTGTTTGTGTCACTGATTATAGAGACAATTTGAGAAGCTGATTTTCTTCCTTATTGTAGGTTATTAGCAAGCTTAACGGTCACTCCAAAAGAATCACTAGCCTTGCATTCTCCCGTGTACTGAAATTCCTTGTTTCTTCTGGAGCAGATGCTGAGGTTAGTATTTTATCTTCTATAGGATGCATATTGAGGATCTTTATTTGTTTATGTTAAATCCTTGCTGCTCTCTGATGCGGAAATTTTCCTTATTTGGGCTCTTGGCTCTTTTTGGCACTGAAAATTGTCCCACCTCGTAAGTCCTGGGTGGATATGAGTATATGACTTATTGGTTGTCTAACATGTACATGCACACGAGAGAGATGTAAAAATAAACTTAAGGCCTCTTAACTCATCTCTTTACTAAACCAAAATAATATATATATTTATTTATAAATAAACTCATCTATTCAAAATGCTATTACTATTACGCAAAGTGCAAAATAAATGCACAGAAGAAAGGTTTTCTCACTAACTGATAGACATTGTAACCTTTCAAACAAACAAGTTCCTTGAAAGAACTTAACTTATGATATTAAATTTGGTATTTTTATCTAATGGTGTCTCCTTTCCCAGATAATTGTGTGGAATTCTACTCGGTGGAAAAAGGAGAAGTCCATATTCTTGCAAATTCCAGCTGACAGGACACCCGCAGCACTGTCAGACACCAGCATTCAGTTTCGCCAGGATCACACACATTTCCTTGCTGTACATGAGACTCAGCTTGCCATATATGAAATGACAAAACTAGAGTGTGTAAACAAGGTATCATTATCTCAGTTTGCACTGTGTTGCAGAAGTCATTAAATGCATTTCTTATGAACTTGGCTCTGTAATATTGGTTTAGCTATATTGTGGAAGCCACTACGATTACTAGAAAACTCCTACTTTTTGATATGCAATGGCAATGGAAGAAAATTCTAGAAGAGATACTTTATTTGGTTTTCTTTTAGTTTCTTTTTTTTTCTTTGTTTATAAAAGTCCAATGTTTTCTGTTTTGTATTTCCAGTGGGTTGTGGGTGAATCTGCAGTGCAAATCTCCCATGCAACATTCTCATGTGATAGTCAGTTGGTGTATGCCGGGTTTTTGGATGGAAGTGTGTTCATTTTTGATGCTTCAACTCTCCAACTACAATGTCAGATTAAGCCCACTGCTTATATTCCTTCCGTTTTCAGGTACTTAATGAGTTACATTACCAAACTCTGTTGTATGATGTTTGATTAACTTCATTTAGCCTCTTTACCGGTTCTGCATAGGTGCTCTGTTCCATTTACATTATCTGTTTTCAATATGATTATTTGTTGAGCTTGTAGGTCTTTACTGACATAGTTCTCCGTAGGAAAATTCATATCATATACGACTTTTTCATTAAGTCTACAAAATAAAAAGAAGCATATGATATTATCTCATCTAACTTTGAATTGTTCGAGAAGGTATTCTCACTGACATGAGTTACATTTCCTCACTCAAATTCATTCTAGAATCCTCTCCATTTTCTCCAAGGTTTAGCCGGATCATTTGCTGATGCTGGCTTACTGATTTTTTTCATGATAATTTACTGATTAATCCCCAACTTTCTCAATCACACACAATACTCTCAGTTCTGAAATCCCCATTCTTATGTTGGGTATGGAATGAAGTGTAATCTTCTAAGGTGACCATTGAATGACTGATATTGCAATCCTCATATTAAGTGTATGTTTAATTAATTTTTAGCCTATGTTCACAGTCAACCTCTCCCGTAACTAAGGTAGCATTTGGCCACATGACCATGGTTTGCTCCCAAATTTGGCCACATGACCTTGGTTTGCTCCCAAAATCTATGATTACAGATGAAGATTCTAATTAATTTTTTTTTTCTCCCTTGCAGCAGTTATAGAGTATACCCACTTGTGATTGCTGCACATCCACAAGAACGGAACCAGTTCGCCGTAGGACTGACAGATGGAGGGGTTCTTGTATTTGAACCACTTGATTCTGAAGGTAAATGGGGCGACCCCCAACCGGTTGAGAAATGTTATTGAGCAACATCCCTATTGAATCCCCAGTTAGTGCTTCTAGTTCAGACCAATCCCATGGATGATGGACCACAATCACTTGGCTTGATACCCAATTGTTCATTAGACTTTAATTTTTGCCTCCTTGTTCAGGTTAGTTTTTGTATCAGGTTTTGCAAGTTCATATATAGCTCACTAAAGAATTAACATCTCATGGCAGAGACTTAAAAAAATATAGAGTAAGTTCTTGTACATCATATGCTGTAGGACTTGTCGAAGTTTTTATGATGAATTTGCCTGTAAATCTTCTGAGAATGCATTCTTTAATTTGTTTCTTTCTCATATAATGAATAATATCAATGTTCGATCCATCAAGTTAACATCATCATATGGAGAACTCTTACAAGCTAAGGTCCTAGTTGGCTCTTTAAAATTTTTGGCTGGACAAATATGTTTGTGATTTATGAACCCTACCAAGTAAGAGGGGGATGAATTTTCTCATTGTAAGAAATGGGTTTTGAACTTGGAAGTACTTATTTTTTCCTTTCAGATATGTAAAATTTATTTTCATTTTTCTCATGTACTCTCACTCTCATAATGATCTTGTCAGCAACACTCCATGGCCGTTAGATCCCGACCATGGCCATACGAGTTGCAGCAAGTAACTGCCACCTTATAACTTTTATTTTTTTGAATTTCTTGTTTTTTCCCCTAATATAGATCTATCCCAAATGATGATGAATTCCCAATAGATTATATTGGCAGGTACACTTATTTGTCCACGGATGAGAAATGCATCCATCACCAATTTACAGAGTAAGGATCGTCTATTTCCGTACAGTGTCCTCTCCCATATCTCCTTTACATGAATATTTTATTTTGAAAAATGCGTCCATTAAAAAAACTAATTTTTCATGTGAGAGGGACACAAGAGTGGATACAAAATGATGACAGATATCTTTGCTCTGAATCCACTAGCAAATGTTTTGCCGGCATGCAAAAAGGGAGCCTTTCAATGGCAAATATATCTGTCGGCAAAGCCCAGCGTTGTGGCAGTGCGCGGCCTTTTCAGTAACCTTGCCAGTGCATGTAATGTAAGCGCTTTTGTTGCTACAACAATGGCTCCCCGTCATCTCTCTCATCCTTGCCACCCTAAAAGGTAAAAACACATGCAGAAGACCAGAAGCAACCTTCCAAATGAGTAAAGAATAAAGTAATAAACTGACTCGGATTAGCTCAGTTGGCCAGGCCAATTAATGATTCTCATCTAAGAGGTCATGGGTTCGACTCTCTCCTTAAGCGAGTTTGTGGCGGACTTTGGATCCTCATACGCCCCACAAATTCAGCGTATACTAATGTATATCATGTGGAGAAAAAAAAAAAAGAGTAAAGGATAAGGGTTGGGGGATAAGGTTTTAATCAAAATAAAATGAAGTATAAATTGGTCTTGATTTCAAGCTCATGTTAACTGATCATCAAATGAACTATCAACCAGTAAATAATTTCAAGTTTTGCGAATAATTAAAATAACCCTACTAACCTAACAAAATAAAATTTGAGATTATAAATGTAGAAAATATTCTTTTTATTTTTTATTTTTTTTATTTGTTGTCTGGGAAGGTTTTACACGCCTAACACTTAAACCCTAATAAGACTCTAAATAATAATTTGGGAGAATGATCCATAAGTTCCTAATTAGAAGTTTTTATACTAAAAAATCTTACCTAATAGTTGTACAGTATATCCAAAAGTACTTTTGTATTCAAAATAGATAGGGACGTCAACGGGGTGGCTTTATCCGGGTACCCGCCCTGCCCTGCCCCGCCTCTATTGAGAATGGTTTGGGGTCATCCTAATAGGGTTAGGGGCGGGTTTGAGATTTTTTTTTTTAAAACCCTATAGGGTTTGGGACGGATTTGGGATGAGGGCTTAAAAACCCGCCCCGCCCCGATTATATATGTTTTTGTATTTTTATTATATTTATTTTATAGATATTATATAATTAAGTTTCTCCTTAATAAAATGAAATTTCAATCATGCCCCTTAAGGAGTTTAATTTATTTTACTCTTAGAAGTAACAATTATCTTTAATGTTCATCGATGTATTTTGTAATTTATTTAGATATTGAGAAAATTGAGAAAAGTAGAAATAAAATAGTAAATGGGACAGGACGGTAATGGGATGAGATTCCAAATCCTGACCCGTCACGGGTTTGGGACGGGAATGAGATAGGATTTTCTTAAATGGGACGGAATTGGGAAAGGAGTGACCGGTCCCAAACCCGCCCCGTTGATATCCCTACAAATAGATCCTTAATTAGATATTTATGACATTTTTTATATTGTCAGATTTACCCAACTAACTTATGGATAAAGAGATTTGACTAAAAACCACTTGTCATTTTTGGAGGAGGGTAGGGTGGCTTTGAGAGATAACTTCATCAGTAATGAATGAGAGATTTTATTTGATACAAATCTATGGTAATTACTCTGGATTATTTTTAGAATACCTTTCTGGAATATATATATAAAATACCAGAATCTTTAAAAAAATTAGTTAATTAAAAGTCTAAATTCAATTTAAGTGCTGGAGGGTAGCTACCATGACAGCAGGCCCTCATTACGACCAATCACATTTCAATCATAGCCGTTTGTGTACTCAATCTCATCAAACACAGTCAAAACACGATCTGTCTTTTTATAAATTCAATGGTCTTGATTATGCCTCTTTGACACCTACCTGTTATATTCGGCTTTCACATAACGGTCATTCTAGAAACTGGTCCGGTAGATACTGAAAAAACGTCACTACATTGTAGTACAGTGTCTTGGAAATAATATCCCCCAAACCCTAAAACCCCAAATCTAAAGCCCTAGTTCTTATTCTCTCTCTCTCCATAAATTCGCCAAACTCAAACCGTATGGCTTCATGAAATCTCTGGGTTTCTTCTCTTAATTTGGGTTTTTCTTTCTCTACTTTTATTTATTTATTATTATTTAGTTTCTCTCTCTAGATTTTGTTGTGATGGAGATGGAGAGCCTTTGCTCAGACGTTGTTGTTTTGGAGAGGCTTCTGTGCTCTTTCATGGAAGCTGTGGTTACGGAGACGGCCATTGTTACTGCAAAATCTCTTGCTTGGCTTCTGTACATGGTATAACCTTTCGTCTTCACATTTTCTCTCTTACCACACTACATATCTTTCTATCTATCTATATGTGTGTGTGTACATTTTTTTTGTTTTCAAGTTGACTCCTTTATGAGGTGGGTTCTGATTTTCGGGTGTTTGTTTCGCTCTTAGTGGGGTCCCTGAATACTAGGGTTTGCGTTGTACTACTTTCTGATGACTAGGGTTTTGATTTTTTTAGTTAGGTTTGTGCTTCCTTTCTTTTATGTCGCTTTTTTTCTTTTCTGGATTTTTGGTTTTTTATGCTTTAATGGTCCTTGATGACTCTCTCTCTCTCTCTCTCTCTCTCTCTCTCTCTCTCTCATGAATTTCTTATATTTGTATGTATATTCTATTCAGAGGTATATTGATTTGTTCAGCTTTTATTTTTCTGGTTATTTATTATTTATTATTTTTTTTGTGATATGGTTAATGGAAAACTACGGTTATCTTTTTTGTTGATTAGATTGTTGGCAGAGTATACAGATACCAATTCAGACTTGTTTCCAACAATAGTTTTTTCCCCTTTCTTTTTTTCTCTTTTTAGAATGTCAAAATTTAACCCTCTGTTTGAATGTTGAGGAAATTGAGGAAAAGAAAGGGAATTTTTTTCCTAGTTTTAGAGTTTTTGTTGCTTTGATTCTAAGAAAACACAAAACTCATGATCCATTTTGAAGCAGTTATTGTTTTCTGTTTCCTATTTTGTTTCAATTTTCTTAATGGGCAATTATTTTCTGCTAAAACAGTAGCATGCTTGGCAGAACAGTCAACCTGTGTGAGAAAACAAGAAGTTGTTTACACCCCAAAAAATCGGTCTAAATATGAAAGAAGAAAATTTGAGATTCGGTAATAAATAAGACCGAATTCTTATTGATAGTTAAATTGCAAAAATATAGGAAAGAAAGGCCATTCAGATTAGCCACGTTGAGGAAGTTATATGCTCAAAGACACTTGTCAGCACATGATTAACTGCCAAAGAAATGGAAGTTAAAAGTGGTTTGATGAGTAGTTCTAAACGGTTACCAGTAGTTATGAAGAAAGTACAGTTACAAGGAATGAATATAAATACATGAAATGAGGGAAGAATAGAGATACCCGGATCAAGACATCAACTCAAACAAAGCACTTCGTTGCTTTTCTTTTTCTTTGTTTTCTTGTCTTTACTCGTACTAAAAAAAGCCAGAAACATGTGCTCCTTTCTGGTTAGAGAGAGGCGTGCTCCCCTTTGTTTCTGTAAATTGTGAATTGAAAGTGAATCAATGGAACCTTCCATGGCTTGCTTCGTTTTCTTTTCATTTCTTTTTAAGTGTGTTTATTTTATCACTTGTGTATTTATTTAGCACTGCAAAACTCCTTGAGTCTTCAAAGTAAGGAGAAACTAAAACCTGATTGTAGTTGGCACGATTGCATACTTAGTTCCAAATTATTTTTGTGGTAAACAGAAGTCTAACGGCCTGTTTGAAAATTTTGAAGAGTGGATCAAGTTAGTTCCACTTTCTAATGGCTTGTTTTGGAAATTTTAAAAATTGAGCCAGATTAGGTCACAACTTTGCTCAGCCAAACATGTTTTAAGAAGTTAGACAGATTAGGCCAAATTTTCTTATTCTTCTTTTTTTTTTCCTGTCAAACATGTCTTGAGCTTATCCAAATGCCCTCAACTTTTCTCAGCCAAACATGTTTTCCTTATCTCTTCCAGTTTTTCAGCGTAAAGGTTTCTATACTGCTAGTGCGGTTTAATTTTGTTATTGGCACACATAACATTGGTTTTGTTTGAAAGGGGTTTCTGTTAAACGGGGTTTCTTAGATTCCATTGGCTTCTTTTGCATGAAAGAGGTGTTGTTGCTTACAAACTTATGCAAAAGCTCTGCCTCTTGTTACATTGAGCTTGTAACATGGTGATGTTGCAAGCAAACAATATCTTTTCCATAGAAGCAGGAATCATGTGGTGCTGATCCCACTCTAAAATTGTAGTTTTGTGGTTCCAATAAGAATCTTTTAAGAAGTGCAATTTTGCAAAGAAAGAATCTTGGTTCTAATGAGATTGAACCATGTCCGATTAAGGGGAGAAAAAAATAGTGCACCTTGTTGTCGAAGATGTTGCTGAAGAGGATTGGGTTACAAAGGCTACCAGAGGAAGAGAAGCAGCTGGATGTGGGGTTGTTAGACTCTAGGGTTTCAATCAATTGGGAGAAACCCTTGCCTCTTTTATCCTATTATTTTATATATTTGTACCAAATACCCATTCTTATATATCAAATGACCAAAGTTAAATTTTTTTTTTAAGCCCTCAAAATATATTATTATGAGAATACCCCTGTGGTCATAAATTTGCAAATTTAACTTTATTTATAATATAACATGCATAATAAATGCATGTGTGGGCGTGCTCTCACACACCAGCGCTTCTTACATTCCCCATACCTTTGACTCTTCTATGTGCCCCTGCTTCCTTGCTTCGTGGTTCAAAGTCTCGGTCGCGGACGTCTCAGTCACGGACATCTCGTCGCGTCTCGGCCGAGATACAACTTTAGGCATCAAAGAATATTTAAAAAAATTCAAAAAAATCATAGAAAAACCAGAAAAAATAAAACAAACACATTAAACTCATCAAATAAGCAAAAATAAAACAAACACATTGAACTCATCAAATAAGCAAAAATAAATAACATAGGGAATAGAATATCATAAGAAACATCAAAATAAGCACTAGTGCGATACAGTATCATGGAATAATGTGTTAAATTTTAACTTTTTAAAAAGAATATAATTGTTAGTAAAAGTTAAACCATTATTTTTTGTACAAATGAAGTGTTAGGTTGTTTTTCTGAATATCATAAAAGAGCTTCTCCTTAAAAATAATAAAAAGGGACTAACTTATAAATTAAATATGTTGAAATAATTGGTATCTTGGCCGAGACGAGATGTGATGACCGAGATATTGGTCGACATGAAACGAGACGAGACGACCGTGATCTCGGCCGAGACAAGACGAAATGACGGATATCTTGGTTGAAATGAAAATATGAGATTTCTCTTCATATATTCGACTTGGGAAAACTTCTTGTCTCTGTCCCTACCCAGACCTAGATGACTTGGCCTAGTTATCTCGGTCTCGGCGCAGATTTTGAACCATGCCTTGCTTCCACTCCCGCTTTGTGCTTCTATGATCATTCTTGGTTTTGTGATTCTATATTTATGTTTGAAGATTTTGTTTACGTTGCTATAAAGTTCCGCATTGTATTTGTTTCTATATTTGATCTTTATGGCAGGTTTCTTATCTTAGATTTTACAGTATCCTGATTTGGATCTTCTTGTCCATTGGTCAAAACTCCTTTTGGGTTCCATCTTGCCTATTCCAGCATTTGAGAGAGAATCTTGTTGTTCTTGTCCATGAAAAATTGTTTTATGCAAATTGCATTTTTTGATGGAAATAACTTGTTAACACGTATATAAGTATATTTTACGTGTTTATGATTACATGATGCTGCAGCCTCCAATTAGCCTAGTCTTTTCGACGAAAAAGAGTAGCAAAATTGTGGAGAGAAGGTTCTATGCAAAATTATGGAGAAAAGGTTCTATGTAAGATCATGGTGTTGAAATAAGTGTGAAATATGCTTGGCATATAAGAAGTGATCTGTTCCCCATATCTGATGACATGACCTCTCTCACGGAGGAAGGAAGTGAGGGGGTGGCTTGTTATGCTTTCTGGTTCTGGGGCTGGGTTGTCCTTTTCTTCTTCCGGTTAATGCCCCTTGTACTGGGGAGTGAGAAAGGGAGGGAGGGGGTGGCATTGTATGTTTACTTGGCTGATTTGTATGACTATCTTTAATGTTTTTATGCATACATAAATGCTTTCTTATACTTTTTTCCATATTGATATTAACATGTACCTTTTATTTGTTTAGACAATTTTAATTGTATCTGTATGCATTATTCGATATGTTTATAATTATGGAGTAATTAAGCCATTTGGAGAAATTGAGTTGAACAGTTTTAGAAGATTGTATATTGTATATTGTATATGGATGATCATTCTCTTTTTCTTAATTGGTATTTTTCTTTATACAGATTGCTGTTATACACCATTTATGTGTGACTGCCTTACTTTCTTAAGAAATTGTTTTATAGTCACCTGTTTCTTAATTCATGAGTTTGGGTTGTTTCAGATGGGGTCTCTGCAAAATGGTATGGATGTGTTACCCATGGAGCCTGGCACATTTAAATGGTCAGTGACAGGATATCATTTGCTTTATTTTAATCCCGGCTTATTGCTTAGATAGTGGGATACAATTAAACAGGCAACTGTTTTTGCAGGTTTCCAATAGGTGAACTTCAGGCGGTGAAACAACCTGATCCTGAGAACAAAGACGGTAGTGAAACTGAGGATGATGAAGACGAGGATGATGATGATGGTGCAGATGATGAAGATGATGATGATGCAGGCAATGAGGATGATTTGTCCGGGGAAGAGGCGAATGACGAGGATGAAGGGGATCCTGAGGATGGGCCTGATGCCAATGGAAATGGAGTAGGCAGAGATGAAGATGATGATGATGACGACGACGATGACGACGACGACGATAATGACGACGATGATGGGGAAGACGATGAAGAAGATGAGGAAGACGAGGATGAAGACACTCCCAAGCCAGCTGCCAAGAAGAGGAAAAGAGAGTAATTTATTTTTTCCTTTTTGTTTTTTTTATTTTTTATTTTCCCTTATTTTCTTGAGTAGGGAGTTTGGGTTAGTAGAAGCCTCGGATGGGAAAGTGCATGTTCTGTCTACATAAGAGTACAAAAAATTAAATTATCTTGTTGTGGATGAACCTTGTTTGATACTTCTAATTTAGAGCTCTATTATCATCATATGTATTGACTGTTAAATCTCTCAATTTAAAACTCCTTGTTGACTGCTGGGAAAATTTATATTGTACCCTCCCCTAGTAATTTGAAGATATGGTTCTTTGGAGACATTGTGAAGTCTCCTTGGCTAACTTTGTTAAAAAATTGCCAAAACTGGGTTAAATATATGACATTCTAATTGGCAGATTAAGCCATGCATCTCTGTAACCAACCTCAAGGACCTCTGATGTCTCTGTCCAAGGACCCGAAAAGAAAAGAAAAAAAGAAAAGAAAAGATTGGCTCATCTTAGCTAAGAAGTGGCCTTTAAAACTCTCAAACTAGAGACTTGATTTTATCCATTCTCCATAACACTAGCCAAGCCTGAATGCCTTATTACATACATGTCCAGATTTTATCCAAAATCTTCTTATTTTGAGCCTCTTTTCCTCATTAGAAGCATAAAACTTTCCTGTCTTTAACAGGTGATAGTAGAGTTAATGGGCAATAGCAGAAAAGGAGGATCCCAAGCATAGGAGAATTTGATGGAAGCAAATCCCTCCAAAGGTTGACCTAGGATTAGGAGGCAAACGTCGCCGTTCTTGGAAAAGATGGACGGTTGAATGAATTCTACTGTCTGAAAGTCCTTGCAACCTAAATATATGCTTGACTGCGGACACGAGCAGTTATTGATCACTGTCACGTTCCATTCTGGCTGATCTTGTATTACTCTTTCGCTTCGGACTTGACCAATATTAATGTTGTTCAAGGAGCATTCACTAAACCCTGCAATTTTAATTGGGAAAAAAAAATGGTTATAAATTGGTGACTGGTTATATTAATACTGATAAAAGAACAATTTCACTGCGAACACGAAGGACAATTTCACTGTGAACACTTGTAATATTATATATAGCATTTTGATTCTTGTATGCATGCCTTGCAAGAATTGTTGGGAACACAGTAAGTAATAGGGCAGTGCTAGTCTCGTAAGATCTTTGAGAAATCTACCTTGTAAGATATTTGCGAATGATCATCTCTCTCTCTCTCTCTCTGGACAAGTCCTAAACTTTTCCAGTTAGATGGTCAGGAATCATTCATCTATGATGGCTTTTGGCATACATAATATATTAAGATCCATTAGACCCAAAAAATAAAAAATAAAAAATTAAGACCCATGTTTTTTCACATGAGGTTAAGAGTAGGCTACAAGACCAGGCATTCCGGGCTCTCTTTCATATCTTGAATTCATGAACTTAATATGCAAAATATTGTCTGCCAAAAACAAAAAAGGGGAAAAAATAGTAAGCAAACTCATAAAGTATAAGCAGCATACCTTTGCTAATAAGGCTCAGAAAAAGAATTGCAATATAGAAAGAACTGATGATAGCTGCCATTTTAGAGAAATATCTACCACTGTTTGTGATTCTTGCCTCCTTGGTGGAGAGAAACTGCCTGCTCTGGTCCATTTTATATTCTCTTCTGCTTAGTAAAGTCTTGTGCATGGACAATTCTGGTAAGACATTAAACTAATGAATCACCATTAGTATATTTCCTAATTGAACATTTATGATAAGAAGATATGTATCCTAGCCAGATGTATATTTATAATCTTTCAAATTATTTTCTAATAAATACACATTTTTTTTAGACATTTATGGTTAGAATAAGCTGTAGGTGAGTGCTCATGTTAAATAGATTAAAACTTTAAATTTCTCTCTCATACGTACCAACAGCGTAGTAGCTGAGGTGTCATTATCATGTTAGCATGCATAGTGTGTAAGATTTTTATTTTTGATATATATTTGTAATATTACAAATATGTGGCCTTTCATGATTATTGATGACTAGAATATTATTCCATTTAAGAGGGATAATTGGAAGGTGAACCAATTCTAGATTAGTGCATCAGATGGGATGAAAGACCATCGAATTATTTGTAACTCCAATGAGTTAAGACTATTACTCACCCATTATAATGGTTAGTGGGGTTTATGCTCATGAATGGTAGGTTATGCTTATGAATGGTTTTCTTAATGGATGAATGTTAAAGGTCTTTGATGGGAAGACAAATGATTGTTTTATTCAACTATAAATAGAAGTCCCAAACCACACTCTTTACACAAGTCTAATACGCCACACTCAGTACCATCAACTATAGAGAGAGGATTGGTTTGAGAACTATCTATTGAGAGGTACAAGGTGTTCATGGATCAAGGTAAGAAGAGTTTATCCTTAGATATTATATAACATGATAGTTTTTATGTGCCAAGATTGAATCTTTAATTATTATATGTAAATTATTTTATGTCTAACAATTGGTATCAGAGTTATTGGTGCTCAATTTTGACACATAGAACACATGTTCTTGTGATTTTATTACAATATTCTCTATAGTTTTCAATAAATAAATGATATTGTATAAGTTATTCTTATACTCCCATGGATCAAGTTGGCCATGATTATAACATGTTAGTAACAAACAAAAGTATGGGTCATGACATATGAAAATATTTGTTTTTATTTTACATGTTATAGTATTATGTTAAATTCTAATATTTTAATATTATGATAAATTGATTTATTTGTAATCATCGATCATCGTTCAAAATGGTGATATGCCCAACGGAAAATCACCACTATTATGTATGTTTCAACAATACAAGATGATTAATTAAGTAGTGATGATTGGCCCAACAGAGGATCATCTTATGATGACATGAGATTAAAAAAAAAAAAAATTTATTTTCATCCAACGGTGATAAATTTGTTCATACTGATGTTATTTTGATTATCTTATAGTATTATTAAAGAAATTATTGTTTTTTGGGTTAAGGGAAGGATTACAATAATAAATTAATTTTATTATGATAAATTTATGATATCTAGCGAATTATTTATATTTGTTAGATTAATTTACAAGTGTTGTAGAGTTTTTTTAACCGAAATTATGTGTTTGCAGTATTAAATCATACTGCTATTACTAGTTATTTGTCTGATATTTGAGGCTTTGAGTGGTACAAATTTTAAAAAATGGAAGGAACGAGTTGGTATTGTTCTTGGTTGTATGGATTTAGACTATGCATTAAGGGAGCCTGTACTCATAAAGCCTACTAATGAAATTAATAATGAACAAAAGGCTTTATATGAAATGGGAACGTTCTAATCGCATGAGTCTAATGATTATGAAAAGCTCAATAACAACTGCAATTCGGGGAGCAATTCCCAATTCAGGTAATGCAAAGAGCTATATGAAATCTGTTGAAGAATAATTCTTGGGAACTTCCAAATCTCTTGCTAGTACTCTTATGATTAAAATGATGACAATGAAATATGATATGGTGTTCGTGAGCATATAATGAAAATGAATGACATGGCATCTCAACTGGAAGGAATGGACATGGAAATCTCCGAAGGTTTTCTTGTTCATTTCATTGTGACTTCTCTTCTTGTACAATTTGGTCCTTTTAAAATTAATTATTATATACAAAAGGATCATTGGAAGATGAGTGAGTTGATTGCCATGTGTGTTCAAGAAGAAGAAAAGACTTAAAATTGAAAAACCAGATATGGCTCATTTCACCATTAGGGGTCCAACCAAAAAAAATTTCAATAAAGGCAAAGATAAGAAAATAAACCAACCAGCTGGTGAAACTCATAAAGGGCCAAAGGAAGAAAGAAAGATAAGCCGTCATTTCTGCCATAGGGAAGGTCACAAAAGGAAGGATTGTCCAGGTTTTAAGGCTTGGCTGAAAAAGAAAGGTAACACTCAATGCTTTGTGTCTTATGAATCTTATTTAGCTAATGATAATTTAAGTTCTTGGCTAATTGATACTGGAGCTAGTATTCGTATAACGAATTCCATGCAGGGATACCTTGTAAGCCGGAAACTAAGTAAAGGAGAGTGTACCATTACATTCGGAAATGGAAGTATTGCGGATATTGAAGCTATTGGGACTCTCCGTCTAGTTTTAGATACGGGTTTCATTATGGATTTTAAAGACACAAATTATGTACCTGTCTTTACTAGAAATCTAATTTCAGTTCCACAACTTGATTCTTATATATGGTTATGAATTAAAGTTTGGAAATAATGGAGTGTCTTTATTCTACAATTCTAAATTGGTTGGCTCAGGTACCCTTTGGGGTAACCTTTACTCATTAAATTTAGATACACAGTTTCTGTTATCTTTTCATGTAAGTTCTATGAATACTAAAAAGAGAAATCGAATAAATGACAATTCATCCATGTTGTGGCATAAACGTTTAGGCCACATATCAAGAGAAAGGATGGAATGTCTTATTAAAGATGAAATTTTAGATTCACTTGATTTTTTAGATTTTAGCACTTGTGTGGATTGCATTAAAGGAAAATACACAAAGATAAAGAAAAAGAGTGCTATTAGAACCACAAAATTGTTACATACAATTCATATTGATATATATGGTCTTTTTACACCAACTATCAGTGGGCATAAATATTTTATTACCTTCATTGATGATTTTTTTCGATATACTTATTTGTATCTTATTCATGAAAAATCTGAAGCGCTTGATGTGTTTAAACTGTACAGAGTAGAAGTTGAAAATTAGGGGTTTACTTCGGCCGGTTCGGCCAGTTTATGCACCAAAATCTTAACCAAACCAATCACATCGGTTTGAGAAAAATAAAAACTATAAGGGACCGTGGGGGTCACCATAACCGGCCAATTAAATTGGGGGCTATTTTTCGGCTTGGTTCGATCGGTTTAGATCGGTTTTGCAATAAATAATATAGGTCATGCCATTAATGTAATGTAAATAGTTTCATCTTGATTGAAACAAATAAAAAATAGCATAATTGATCTAATATTAAATGGCTTTCATAACACAATTCAACCCCATATCATTCCAAAAGCATAATCAAAGAGAGAGAGACTTTCTTTTTTTTTTTTGGAAAAATAAAAGAACATCTAGAGAATAATAAATGGCCATTAAACCTAAGAACATCTAGAGAGAGAGTTTCTTACTAAGCCAATTAATTTATCCAGCAAACTTTTTGAACTAAAGCCTCAATGTAACATACAAACACCCAATTAAAACCAAAAAATATTATATATATATATATATATATATATATATATATATA
>JAESVK010000290.1:656326-681993 GCA_017140935.1 Hamamelis virginiana | reverse complement strand
ATAGAAAAAAAATATGTAGACCAACCGTAAAACCAAAAAATAAAAATAATGAAAACATACAGAGATAATATATAGTTTTAGTAAATGCATTTACACTATTTTTAGATTTTTAAAGCAATTTTAATTTTTGCAAAGTAAACACATTTTCTAAATTTTGAAAACTGAAAATGAAAATTGTATTTAAAAAACTTTCACAAAAAATGAAAATTGTGAAAATTTTCACGAAGTAAACATGCCCTAATTTTTTATGGAAGCATTTTTTTTTTATTATTTTTTTTATTTTTTATGTTTGTGTGTATGTCCAGTACATTTTCATATCTCTTTCTAGAAGTTCAATAAAAAAGCTTATGAGTTCGTATCTTTTTTGAATTCTTTTGTGTGTGTGTTTTATAATTCTCCATATAAAAAAAATTTGATGAGTTCATCTCCTTTTTGAGGATTTGAAGTTGAAACTTATTTAGGGTTAATTCTCCACCAGTGAGGATTTGAAGTTGAAACTTATTTAGGGTTAATTCTCGTACTCTTATTGCGTTTATTTTGATTCTATCAAGTTCACCTTCACTACACGTTGAACACTTGCTAATTACCTGTTAAAGATAGCATTTCTGTGTTTAAAATTTTCAATTATCTTATTGATATATCTGTAGAGGAAACTCTTGATGTGTACATAGTATTGTTTATTCTTTCAATTCTTTATCCCATGATTCTTTTATTCTTTCATGTTTATGGGTACCATTTCTATAAACCCTCACGAGACTGCACTCGTCCACTTAGGGTAACCTAGTGGTTTAAAAGGCTTGTTGCATACGCTAAATGCAATCGCGATTCCTTGCGAAAGTGGCTTTTCAATTTTTAATTTCAGTTTATCGTCTTTTAAGTATAGCTATTTGCTAAGAGACTAGCAAAACCTAAGTTGGGGAGTGTGATTGTATCACAATCATGCTTACAATTTATGGTAATACTGTGTTCTCTTATATAAATAGTTGCGTAACAATATCTTATTTTGTATAAAATTTGTATAAATTGGTTAAACTCTCTTTTACAAGAAATTTATGCAGATTATATAAATACGAAGCCGTCACCCATGAAGTTTTGATTATCGTCACAAGTGAAAAGTGTCCTAAAGGTCCAGCGATAGCCAATGAAGTGCGAAGGGCTGCAGAAGAATTTCTGCAATTTCTAAGCAAAGAGCCAGCATGACTATCGATAGCCAAGTCTCGCTATCGATAGTACTTCTATCGATATAGATACTTCGCTATCGATAGACCTTAGGCGGCTGTGGGCTGTTTTAGATATTTTGAGATATTTAAAGGGCATAATCGTCTTTTGCAATTCCATTCTATATATACACGTGTATGGGTGACTTAAAGAGGGTTCATGACTTTTTGCTCTGAATCATTACTCTGTCATTTTCAATAGACTTCATCTTACAGTTCAATTATGCTTTTTATTCGGTCATTTACTTTTTCAGCACTTTTATACTTTTCTGCAATTTTTCCTTTAATGCATAGCTCAATTTTCATTTGAGAATTGTTCTTTACTTATACAGTCTTTAATTTCTGCACTTTAATTTCTGCAATTTTCCTTTTTAATATATGGCTCAATTCTCACTTAAGAATTGTTCTTTACTTTTACTGTCATTTTCCTTATTTACTTAAGCACGTTTCTGTATTTACTTACGTCATTTTCTTTATTTCTTTCAGTCACTTTTTCTTTATTTCTTCAGTTATTTACTTTCTGCTTTTATTTTACTTTTTCCATCCCGTGACCCCTTAGAGCTTGTCATGGATAAAGGATATTCTCCTCCTTTGATGTGTAGCTAATACTCCAAGCTTGGGTGAGGATGAAGTTGGATTCTATATGTAATTCTATTTTATAAACATCCCTTTATTTGTATTATGTGATTGCATAGTTGTGAAGGTTTACCGCACACTATCACTAAATATAATATAATATAATTGTATATCTGTGATTGCAATTATATAATTATGCAATGGTACTTAATGGGATGAATATAAACCAGCATGCTTTATCCCCAATTAAGGTGGATAGCGATATTCCATTCTTTTCAAGGATAAACCTGCCAGTCCTGTATCCATTATCTTTTTGGGACTTCCTTCTTGTACTTGGATGAACCACCATACATAATTACTATATCGTGGATTTTATAATTAAACTGTATATTTGATATTCAATGGACTTCTCACTCAAGTTCCGCTCATTCCATTAAATTAATCACGTTTTTAATCAGCTTAATTAAATTTAGCAAATTCGCTTCAACCCAATTGAAGCTCTTTCCACCACCAATTTAAATTGACAATATTCTTTCACTTTAATTAATTCTAATAGTTTTTCATTATAAACCTACATATTTCCCAGTGGTTCGACACCCGTGCTCACCAATCGCAATTGAATTGAGATTAACAAACACGCGGTTTTATAAATATATTAATCTTGATCATTAACAAGGAATAATCTCCCTTGTTCCCTGATGATCAGAGCCTATCATTTTTTACTTATTATGCCATTCGAGAACAGAGGTTTAACTTGATTCAGTTGTTTCTGTGCAAATTGAGGACCAAACTTGTTGCCTAAAGCTTAGCTTGATTGTGCAGGAAAATATACATGAATACACAATTGCCTAAAGCTTAGCTCTCCCATTTTCTCATATTGTCTCCCTCCTAAATTGACATAGCAATAGCCATTTGCACTATTTGCCTATCTAAGGCAAAAAGAGAGATTTAATTTGAATACTAACTAATAAGGTGGACAAATAGCCAAGATATAGGGAATCGTGACCCTATATTTCCAATCACTGGCCAAACTTGCTTTGTGATTTTCAATAACTACAAATAAAGAATTCAACTAATCTACAAATAAACAATTAATCATATTTCCAAAAAAAATAGTTGTTTGAAGATAACTGAACTACTATAAAGAGGTTGGATTTAACCAAAAAAAATAGTTGCACATTCATAGAGAAACCATAATAAAGAAACAATAGAGAAGTTAGGATGATAAATCTATTGTGTTTATCTCAGTTCTGAGACTCACCATAAAGAGAGGATATGCAGCAAGCAAAGAGCAGGGAAGTGCTGATGTGAAGTACCAGTGAAAGGGATGTGTCTGTAGAAAAAATTAAAAGCACTGCACACATTTAGTCTTGAGAGTGTAGGCATTGCCACTTCTCATTTGCTCTAATTGTTATGGACCAACAAAGGCAAATTGTTTTCAACAATTGCAGACATCCATAAAGCTTTTGAAATAAGAACCATGTGCATACAAGTAACAAAAACACCACCAACACACCTTCAAATACTCCATGGATAATTAAACCATGTGACAACCCAATTCTAAAATTAATATGAGGGCAAGATTTAGTTCAAATTGCAAACCTATATCCCAACAAAAAATGCATAACCAAATTTGCATGACAAATTTATGACTCTTTGTAGTCCAAACTCCAGAGCCTATGTGATCTCAGGCACCTAACACCAACTGACTCAACTCCACTCATTAAAATAGAGGGAGCAATACCTGTGGCTCATACAATTGAAACTTTCAAAGCTTCTTCCACCGATTGCCAAGGAATGAATCAGCCAAAAATCATTGTAAGGTAACAAAGTATACGAAATCACGATCATTGTCTATATGTCATCAGTCATTAATTAGTCATTAATTAGCTAAACTTAGCAAACATTTATGCCAATGGTCACAGGAGAGAGACCAGGGTACTTCCATTGCGAAACTCGAGGAACAGGGTTCCAACAGAGACGAGGGAGATCAGAAACTCTTGAAGAATCTAAACTATTATAGGTAATAGATTAGAACATTTTCCATGACTGACTGTGTTTTGTTAAGTAAAAAAACACCATCACTTTTTCAACATGGAAAACCTAAAAACAGAGATGCATGTGTCCCTTTGAACATGGAACCCCAATAGTAGACCCATCAGGGAGAGTATCAGACGAAATAGAAAAAAATTTCAAACAACAATAAAAGAAGCAGATTGTTGATGAGATTTGAGAAGGAACACACCTCGATTTGGGAGCGAGCTCACTGGATCTCAACCATCGACGGCTGCGTGAGAAAGAACCCTAGCTTGGAGAGCTCATTGAACCCTAGCTGTTTGCAGAGGAGATGATGAAGAGCGAGAGAGAACCAGTTTTTAGAGATTTCTGCTAGTTGGAGAGCAGACTTGAATTTGTTGGGATTTCGCTGTTTGTAGAGCGCGAGAGCACATACTTGAATTTGGTTTTTGCATAAAATGAAACAAATGTAGATTGTTGCATTTGATGTTTGCAGCAAATAAATTATACGATTTTTTTTTTTTTTTTTGAATTTGAGCATAAAACCAGTTTTCAATTGGAGCATAAGGGGGTGTTTGGGAATATTGAAGTTTGGTTCAGAACCAATTTCTGTGTCTAGTTTATGTCCAGCCACACTGTAGACATCCATTTTTGACCATGAGTATGGTCATTAATGGTTGCCTTTGATTTAAGGTGAAATAGGGTGTTAAAACCCTAAGTTGCCAGTTTTACCCTTGTGAGTAGTTAGATAGAGGTCATTATCACATGTAGGTTTTAGGTTAGATCGAGTCGGTTCTTTTTGCATTTAGTTTTTAGAGAGTCTAGGAATATCCCTGTAAAGTTTCATGGCATTCTGAGTCAGGCTTGATAGAAAATAAGGCCTTTTGTGACTTGAAGGGCAGTGCTGTCCTTTGAATCACAAAGGCTCTGAATGACTGTCGATCTTGTCTCGAATTGTCCCGAGACTTTGGCATAGATATTTAAAGTATTTTTTGTAGCTAAGTTGATCAGTGGCAAGTTCTGTTAAGCCTTCTGGCTTGTGTTTGGCTCTTGAGGCTTAAAAGACCCTTTCAAGCTCAGATTAGGGTTTCGATCGGGAACAACCGGGATTCGATATTTTTATCAAACAAAAGCCTTCAAAGGTTTCAAAAAACTTTTCTAAAACATTTTAAAACTTGTTTCGAGAAGAAGAAATGATTTCGAAAGCAATCGATTAGCAGATTTCAAAACCCTAATTTGGGCCCGGCAGGCTCTAAACAGCTAATCGGTTGACTTTTCCCTAAACCTTTGACCTCGGTCAATGCATTTTCGCTTCAAACACTTCTTAAAACATGGAAAATTGAATCACGATCGTTTCGGCGCTTGAATTGTCAAATTTGGACTTAAAATGGGCCGAAAAGCCGGAAAAAGACGAAACCGAGACGAAACGGGCTGAGATAGGCCCACATAGGGCAAAAATAGCATGGAGGATCGATGACCATCCACTAAGGGACGGCCAACCATCCATGAAGGATGGCCAACCGTCCCAAGGAGGACGGCCATCGATCATGTTAGCCAATAATTGCACAGTTTGAGTGGTTTTTCTGCCCGGGACTCTTCCAAGCCCTGCCATGTGTCTAATTCGGCCATGGAGACTTTTGGATGAGTATGAACACCTTGGAAGGCTGGTTTTGAGCCCTTAGATCACTTCTAGTAGATTCAAACTCAGCCATTGATCAAACTCATGCCTCCCTATAAATAGAGGGCCTTGGAATCAGTTTCAACAGACAGAAAAAAGCTTTAGAGAGCTAGCTTGGAGAGTAGAGGCTTGAGCAATTGCACAAGCTTCCCCCATAGCACTCTAGCTTAAGTTGTAGAGTCCTTGAGGTCCTTGGAATTCTTGGAGCTTGAGGAGAAGGCTTGGAGCTTGAGGAGAAGGCTTGAAGCAAGGAGGCAGAGAAAGAGGTTAGTAGTTTTCTTTTTTCTTCTTCTTCTTCTTTTTCTTCTTCTTTAATCATGCTAGGTTAGGTTTTTATTTCCTTAGTTTGTATAGGATTTAGTTTATTATTAGTATACATGCATAGGATATAGTTTATTGTTAGCATGCATAGTTTAGGTTCCATATTTCTTTAATATGCATGATAGGCTAGTTTATTGTTATAATATGTATGCATATTTTTCTTCTTCCATTCTTCTTTAGTCATACCATATTAGGATTGGATATTTAGGATTAGATCCATGCATGTTCAAGTTTTTAGGTTAGTAATCATGATAGGTTAGTTTATGCAAAATAATCACATGCTAGTATTTTAGGGTGGATTTGTATTATTTATATTAGCTTAGTTAATTTATTTTCATCTCTTAAAGTGTGCTTAAAAATATCAATTGTGTTCAAGGGAGCATGCAAAGGTGAGTCCCTTCCCTTGTGATTAAATAAAGTATGATTATAATGCTATATTTTGATGATAGTTTAGTATGCATACTAGGTTGCATTTAGTGCATTCTTTTACTATTTTTTTTCTCCATTATTTTATGGTTTTAAGTACACTTTTTTATTACTTTCAAATCTGTCCATGGCTTTAAAGTGACTTAAAAGTGCATTAAAACTCATTTTTTAGGCCCAAACCAACTTAGCAACATGCCTAGGTTCACATAGCTAACTTAGATTTGCATTTAGGACATTTTCATGCATTATTTGCACTCTTGATTATATTTTTTATTTATTTTCCAGAAATTCCAGCATGCATATCATAGTGTTTTAGGTATTTAGACTAACCTAAGATTAGCTAGAAACCCTAGGATTAGGAGGGTCACTTGATCCCACTTAGGACTCTTCTTTGTTGTAAAAATTACAATAAGAATAGAGTTCTATTTTACCTAGGATTCTACTTCGAGAACAATTCTAAAAGTGATTTTGAAAGAATTCAAAATGGAATGAAATTTTATCTCTCATAACAAGTGTTTTGATCAAACTCAAACTCTCGAAGCTAGAGTCCAAGATAAGATAGAATATCTATGATTATGTGGTTTATTACAATAGGAGAGTCCTATGTAATCGAACTACGTGGACTTTGATCCTTATCAAGTAATTGGTAAGGTACGTAGGCAATCAATAGGGTGCAAGTCCAATCTTAGAATGACTCTAGTCTCCTAAGGTCTTTAGGATTTCTTTGATTTCTTTTTTTATTTTATTATTATCTATTATATAGTATTATCTATACTATTTTCAATGGTTGATTAGATAAATAGGATTGATATAATAAGATTTTGATAAAGCCCAATAGTAATTAGGAGACCTTTAATTAGGGCGAGGTGGGTGCCTACAAGGAGTTCCTTGGAACCTTCTCACTTCGTAACCTAGCCCCCGAATCCAACTTTGATTCGAAGACCAAGCTTTTCCTTAAAATATGGAGTCAATGTTTTATTGAAAATAAAACTCTTTTTGTGGTTTCCTTGTTCCCTAAAAATAAGGTGGCAACTCCCAATTTTTTACAAACTCTCATCCTTTTTCAAAAACTCAATCTTGAGTGGATAATAGAGAATGATAAATGTTGATAATAGAGAAGGATAATAGAGAAGGGTAAATCGAGACGGATAAACATCATCCACAATCCACTCAAGATAACACTCCCCAAAGTGAACGAGAGGCCTCTCGATCAGGTTGGCTGGTTCACACATACTATCCTCAAACAGTTTTTAGTTTGTAGGTTATTTGTCTAAAACTGAGTTCCAGCTTGTTTTTGTTTTTTATGTTGTTTGGTTCACAATAACGAAGAACGAATAACATTTCAACAGAGGAAAAAAAAAAGAATGAATGAATAACAAGCGTCAAAAGCAAAATGGAAGAAAATCTGAGAAAGTGGAGAATCCCATGAATGGATAACAAGAATCCACATGGTATATTATATGTATAAATCTATGAATTCGGATTAACAAAATAAAAGAAATCCCACATTTGCTTTCATATTTTGCCTTCTGATATGTCCCAAAAGCATCTGATTTGTCCCAAAGGAAAGCTAAAGATATATTCTACCTTCTTCGTCACATCTAGACATGGATTCTTCGAAGATGAAGTGAAAGCTGTGGTGCGAAGACCTTAAATCTGAGTAATTGATGACGCCAGTTTTTAGGGAAAAAATTTGGGAAATTTGAAATGAGAAAATTTGAAAATCAAGGAGAAAACTATATGATGGACACTAAAAAAGCTTAAATGCTGGAGATGTTCTCGATTGAAGGATTAGAGTGCTGTCATGGGTGGGTTGGTGAGGACCCATGTGTCAAAACTGCCATTAAAGCCATTTTGAAAGCTTTTAGAGCATTAAAGGACTTCGTTGTTGCTGATATAACTAGTTGTGGTCTTCATTTGAGGAGAAGAAAAATCCTCTGTCCCTGTAAGCTCTCTTGTCATCAATGGCGCATTAAGAGAACATCAAAGAAAACCAAAAGCCATTAAACCCCAGACCGTGTATCTGTGCAGACTGCAGACTCTTTAAAAAAAAGAAAAGGGGGGGAAGCTGGTTTTCGTGTAAACCATCTATTTGTTGGAACGAGCGTAACCCGCTTTTGTGCCCAAATTTGAACACCTAAAAACGTGACACGACACTTACCAAACACAACATTTAGATATTTGGACCCACCTTATGCTTGGAAAAACTGATTATGTGGGTTCCCAAACAGCCCCTAAATCAAACAAGGCATTAGCAACCGAATTTTACTGTGGCTATAGATTTAAAATTAGTCACTGATAACCATGGCTATAGTTAATAATATTTAAATAAGTAGAACCATTAGGGACCAAAATTTCTGTCACTATAATTTTTAGATTTAGTGATGGAAACTACCATGCCTATAGTTAATAATATTTTAAAAAATTAAAATTATTAGGGACAGAAATTACAATCGTTATAAACATTAGATTTAGCGATAGTAATTATAGTCACTAAAGAGTAAATTGCGACGGAACTATTAAATAAGTAGAAACATTAGGGACCGAAATTACAGTCACTATAATTTTTAGATTTAGCGATGGAAATTACCATGGCTATAGTTAATAATATTTAAAAAACTAAAATCATTAGGGATAGAAATTACAGTCGTTATAATCATTAGATTTAGCGATAGTAATTATAGTCACTAAAAAGTAAATTGCGACGGAACATACAGTGAGAGAGTTTTTTTAACATTAAAACAAAAAAATAGAGTTTTGGCAATGGAAACTTAGCGATGGAAATATTACTGTCCCTAAAAATATGTTTCAGCGACACTTTTAGTTTCCATCCCTAAATTACCGTATCTAAAAACCTATTTTCTTGTAATGATATGCCTTCTCCATTTGTTCAAAACACAACCATTTTCTTTACTAAACACCCCATATTGGTCTTCTTTCTCCAAAATGCACTGTTTCCACCTTCTCTTTCCCTCCTAATTAAAATGCTATTTTTTTGTTAGTCTACTACATAAACAAAAGGATAATTAATGTCATCTCATAAAATTATTCTTATGCCATTATCGAGAGTGGTAGGAAAGGAAGGAACAAAGAAATCAAAAAAGGCAGTGTAAATTCATTAAATTTGAACTACCTATTCAATGGTCCATTGTGCATCTATTGTGTAGGATTCTTTTTTTATCTTAATGAATAAAATAATTTAATAAAAAATGTTACTTTACAATTAATCTCTAACGTAATGGTGATTAGTTAGTTTTCATCTTCACATTGAAACGGAAAGTATGCAGAAATATATAATTACCTCAACAATATGAAGTCCATGATTAACGGTCACTTTCATATGCTGCAAACATTTCTTGGCTCCTCAGCTCTAATATTGAAATTGCCCGGAAAGGCTTGGTTAATGGGATCTTGCTGGCAAGAAATTTCTGAGAAACATGTTGCATTGTTGGCCGAGATTTTGGTTTGAAGTGTAAGCATTCAAATGCTAGTGTTGCAACAAGAACAATATCGTGAGCAAGCAACAGATTTGTGGGAGGGGAGATGCATGGATCTAACACATCATTTAGCATAATATTTCCAGTAGATGATGATGATAGTGATGAGAGGAATTCTCATGGATGTCTTCCCATTATTGTTTCAAGTGCCACCACTCCAAAGCTATAAACATCACACTTTTCAGTCACAACCATGGTGTAGGCAAGTTCTGCATACTATATATATATAACAACAACATGAGAAATCCATTCATGTTGGTATTCCTTTTTTATAAAGTTTTGAACTTTGAAATTAATTCATCCATATATTCTTTCCGTTTATAACCTTCCATAAGTAATAGCTAATTTTATAACAAATGATAGACATGTGGTTACCTTTTAACCATTTCTAGGTAGGCCACCTCTGGCCAGTTGGAGATGGCAGCAATTATAATAGAATAACAATTTAAACTCAAAGTATAAAAGAAAACAACAGTAAGAAAAACTATAAATGCAAAAGAGAAAATAAAGAATTATATGAATCTTTATTAGGAGAGTTATTTTGTAGCCTTCTTTAAAAAAAGAAAAAAAAAAAGATATTTCAATCGATTATGTTCATACCAATACACTGAAAAGGAGAGAAGGCAAAGAAAAAAATATATAAAAGTAGCATTGATATAGTCTACCTGGAGCGATGTATCAATAAGTGCTGGCAATTAAAGTTTGATTGGATGAATCGGGATCCAGTAGCCTAGCTGTGCCAAAATCAGAGACAAAAGCCTCATATTAATCTTTGTTCAAAAGAATGTTATTGCTTGATATGTCTCTGTGAACAAATGGTGGGGTACAATCACGATTCATGTATGATAAAGCATGTGCCATGCCTTTAACAATGTTCACCCTCTTAACCCAATCCAGTTCTGCAACTTCAACCTCATTTCTCAAAACACAATATAAGCTTCCCCTTTCCATGTATTCATAAACAAGAAACATGCACCTTTTGTGTAGACAAAACCCAAAAAGTTTCATAATGTTTTGATGTCGTATATTTGTTAAAACTTGTGCTTCATTCCTAAAACTCTTATCAAAAGCTGGATCCTCAGCTTCGAAACGATGAAGTTTCTTCAACGCAACTATATTGCCACAAGGTAGTTGTGCTTTATAAACACTTCCATAACCCCCCGTTCCAATACAATATTTGATGTCAAAGTCCTCTGTTGCTTGAATAATGTCTTCATATGCAATCTTTCCATCATAATTCCATAGAGAGAACATATTACCATTCTTTGTTGCACTTGCTTTAATTTGGGTATTCTTACCCTTTTGTCGAGAGAGGAAAAGCAATCCAAAGATTAAGAAGCCAAGAAAAATGGCAATGGAAAGAAAAATTGTGATATAGTGCACAACTATCTTTTTCGCTCTTTTATTCATGGAGGGAGAGGGAGAGGGAGAGGGGGAGGGGGAGCACTGAGTTAAACCCACGGCATGACCGCATAAATCCTTGTTGCCTATAAATGGAACCGTATGAAATGTATACAAAAAATCATCAGTGACTTCTCCCCTCAAATCATTGTATGATAAGTCAATTCTTGGAATGGAAATGGCGTCAGAGAGATGATTGTGGGATAGATTCAAGAACATGTAGTTTGTTAATTCTCCAAGTTGTGGAGGTATCTCTCCATTGATTAAGTTATGAGAAAGATCAACAGTAATTGGTGCGTAAGGGTTACCAAGTTGAAAGGAAATGCTATTGTTCAAATAATTGTGGCTCAAATTCAAGATATAAAAATAGGAGCAATTCCAAAGATCCATTGGAATGGTTCCATTTAGCTTGTTTTGGGAAAGGTCTAGAGTAGGAGCTAGGCGGGAGCTAGTCAAGGTCTTTAATTGGGGTCTCTGTTAATACTAGCGCGCTGTTTCCTATAATTTTCCATCTATGTCTGGAACTTGCAGCACTAGTAGACTCAAGACTTTTGACCCGAATCACGGGTTGCGTGTCAATTTTTTTTTTTTTTTTGTTTGGAAAAATCCCTATGTACTCTTGGAAAATAACCCAGTCTTGACAAATAATTCTGTTCATTTGGTAAAAGTTGATCGTGGTCTTTGGGTCATCTTGTCAGGACTAGCTTTAGCTATGACTTATTTATTTGGCATCTAAGTGGAATCCCCTACAAAGTTGCATTTGAAGACCTAATTCACTGAATCCAGAGAGTGGGTCCCGAAGCATTATATATGAACATTTGTCCTATCAAAGATCAAAAACAAAAAAAGATCGAAGTATGAACATTTGACAGTAGATAACATACTGCGACCCTACTATTAGTAGGGTCTATTTGTTATAGAACTCTAATGTTTTAATTGCAGGACATACACATGAATAACTTTATTTATTTATTTATTTACAGAAAGAACGTGTTCCCAAATACCATGTTTAAGTAGGGTTGTAAGTAAATCAAATTGAGCCAAATGGTGAGTTTCTCACACTTGGCTTGATAAATTAAGGTCATCTCATAAAATGATTTAAACATAACAGAGATACATGTTTCTCTAAGAATAATGTTGTTTATGTATTTTTGTAAAATATTTAAAAAAATTATAAATGTACATGTATCTCTATTAAAAATATGCTTTTTATATTGGACCAATGAGAGCATTATCACTGAGGCCAAGCACAAGCAACTAAGCAAGTTTCACAAGGTGACATTTATGTGATGACTCCACCAGCCACTGTTGATCAATTAGAGCCTCCGCTTCTAGTTCTACTGAACATTTGACACTAGAAAGCATGCTGCGAGACCCATCCCTTAAAGCATGCTCCTGTGTTTCATTACCGCAATTTCCCGAAGGGTTTGAGATAAGTGAGAAGTGTGCTTAAAGGAGTTTTACTCAAAGAATTAGCGGAAGGGAATCCTTTTATAGGCAGCTCAAAACACTGCCAATTTTGACGTGCAATGGAGATATCGTATCCAGCATCTAATCCCACCATTAGAGTGAATTTACATCTAAATTCCTTTCTTATCTGCCTTGATCAGTGCATTATGAACTCTTACCTGCTAAATCTCGTGTGATTTTAACTTCCCTTTTAAAATGAGGCATTGTTTTGGAAGTCAATAAAACTAAATCTTATTATTTTTTCACAAGATTTACAAATTCAATAGGTCCACACAAAATTGGAATTGGAATTCTGTTCTAGCCTAGTTTTGAACCTGACAAACAGATCGAGTGACAGTTATATGACATTTCTTTATCTTTTGCTCTATTGCTCTTATTGTGGGTGACACTTCCAGCACTATTGCAAGCTACTCCAGGCCACTTACAATGGCCTAATGTGTTGTTTTTGTAGTTATGACTCCACCAGCCACTGTTGAGTAGAGCCTCCGATTCTAATTCAGGGGATGAAGATGTAGATGCCGCCACCAATTAATACTACTTGAAGAGGGTGAAAACCGATCTAATATTTAAACAAATGATTCAAGACTTATATGTCCCCAATCAGTAATTGTTACCCGATGAAAATATTGTTTTAGTCACCCGATCTGAATAAAGTTACTAAAATATCTTGATTAGACTCAAAACCGCCTTGTTTATGGCGGTTCGGTATTAGCTGGACAGATATTTCATACCCTTAATTGCATTTAATTGATCTGACATGTTTGGGAGATTTGTCAACATAAAATATCCAGATTCAGAGGCTAATCCTTCTTTAAAGATGCACTGAAGGCGGCTATTCACTGAGAATTGGGCCTATATAAAGGACAGAACTCCACTAAAGAAAGGTAAGTAACAAAAACCTCAAAACAAGAGTGATATTCCGATTATAATTTTACCTAATTGATCACTAATTTTATCATCGGAGCTTTTTCAGGTAAAACACCACACCGGTGCAAGTCATCTGAGATCTTCCCAAGGGGAAATCCCAGATTTTACCTTTTATTTTTACTTTGTCCGACTTTTGTCATCATCAGTTTGGCGCCCACCGTGGGGCCCGAAATTTCAATCTTTTCGGTGCCTTTCTTTATACATAACTTTATTTAACGATATGGACGTAATCCAGCCCGAAGCCCAGGCCGATGACAATATCGGCTCGGTCCATCCAACTGACCAATCAGTACCGGGACCGCAATTGGAGAGAACCTCCGATCCATCACAACGAGCTCGTCATGACGAATCTTCCCCTATATCGGAGCGGCTATCTTTGCAAACTGAGCGGCCAACTCCTCTAGACGAATCCCCAGTAATTCCACCGATCTGCCAAGAAATCGGATCAACTTCTAATGATCAATACCGACATCAACTTAATCATATGCAGAAGCAGATGGAAAGCATGACTTTGCTTATCCAGACCTTAACACGCCAACAAGATTTGATCATTTCACACAATCCGTCCCCGCAGCACCCGGTTCAAACACCGGTCCATCCCGATCGAATTGATGAGCGACCGGTGAATGCCACCGTCCCATTACGACGTGTGGTGGAAGAAAACCGACGTACTCCAGTTCGGCTTCATCGTTTTGACGAAGAAGAGGGGAGTAGTTCGGAGGTGGGTTCCAGAAGGAGGACCGTGAATCTCGACAAACGGCGTCCTGAGCATGATCTTGCTGCAGCACGATCTCACAGACCGGAGCCGACCCATGCACATCCTACCATAGAGAAAAGGAGCCAGCACGGGGCAACAAACCCGAAGGGACGGCAATCGACAATTCCTCTCCTTTCGTGATCACAATCCTACAAGAAGCATTACCAGAAAAGTTTAAATTACCAACAATCGATTCTTACGATGGAACCAATGATGCCCGAGAACATGTGCTCACCTTTAAAGACCACATGTATCTGAAAGGTGTGTCGGATCCCATTATGTGCCGTGCCTTCCCTATGACCCTCAAAGGACCAGCGCGAACTTGGTTCCAAAGATTGCCATCACACTCTATTAGCTCATTTCAACAGCTCAGCTCGGCACTTGAGGCAAACTTTGTAAGCAGTCATCGGCCTAAAAAGCCCGCGACGTATCTCTTGAGTATTGATCAGGAGAAAGATGAAAGCTTAAAGTCTTATTTACAACGTTTTAGCTCGGCCTTACTAGAGATCGATGTACTCAACGAAGGTGTGGCTATGGCAGCAATGATGAAAGGACTCAGAACCAGAAGCCTCAGAGTCTCATTTGTTAAAAGGGAACCAAAAACCCTCACCGAGCTGTTAGAAAGGACAAGAAAGTACGTCGGGGTAGATGATCTAATTGACTCTGATAAAAAGAAACAGGAGCCAGTTCAGAAACGAAAAGAGCGTGAACCTGATGAGAAGAAGCAACCGGATAAAAAACAAAAAACTGACGCCCCTGAAGGGAACCGATCTCCAACAAGACGATTCACATCTTTTACACCGCTACGTCAACCTATCCATGCAATTCTAAGCGAGGTTGAAACCCAGCCTTTCGTGAAATGGCCACAACGGATGAGATCGGATCCAAAAAGGAGAGACAAAAATAAATATTGCGCATTTCATCGGGATCATGGGCATGTCACCGAGGATTGTTTCGACCTAAAAAATGAGGTAGAGCGTCTCATCAAACATGGGTATCTAAAAGAATTTATCGATCCGTCAAAAGTTGATATTCATTCTCAAATGCGTTCTGACCCCGACTCAAAGCAACCAAGTTAGCAACAAAGAATAGCAGGAGTAATTGATACCATTCATGGAGGTTTTACCTACGCCGGAGAAAGCAGCTCATCCAGAAAAGCTTATGCCAGGTCGGCTCAAACTTCCCCGTCGGATCAAGTAATGAGTGTTGACCGACCTATCTCCAAGCGATACGGTCTTTTATCTTTTTCTCATGACGATCTGAAAGGAGTTCACTTACCTCATGATGACCCTTTAGTAATTAAAGCAATCATCGCGAACTATTCGGTAAGTAAAATCTTGGTAGATACTGGCAGTTCGGCTGACATTCTATTTGTGACAGCTTATGAACGAATGGGAAGGAATGTTAAAGACCTCTCCCCGATTAACACACCACTTATTGGGTTCAATGGATCGTCCTTACAGCCGCTCGGTTGGGCCAACTTACCAATCACAATTGGAGATTCCCCAACTCAAGCTACCCGAGACGCAACTTTTATGATCATAGACTGTCCGTCGGCGTATAATGCTATCATCGGAAGACCCAGCCTCAATGACTTCGGAGCAGCTACGTCAACACTTCATCTTTGTATGAAATTTCCCACGTCTCATGGAACAGGAGAAGCCAAAGGAGATCAAGCAATTGCCCGATCTTTCTTCAACATTGCCCTTTCTTACAACGAGGGATCACCTGGAGAAAAAACCATGCATATCCCATCAATGAATCTGACCGTCCCCACAAAGTCTTTAAACCAGGATAAAGCAGAAAGCCTGCCTGCCGATCTTCCATAACAATTACAGGATACCGGGATCGATGATCTTCGGGACGAGCAAAATCCAAAATCAATTCCTCTAGAGGGCTTAACTGAAATTCAGGTACATCCTACCGATCTCAACAAAACTGTCAGTATAGGATCCGACCTTCCTGATTCCATTAAAATCGACCTCACAACATTTTTAAAAGCAAATTATGACATCTTTGCATGGGGTCATGAGGATATGCCGGGGATTGACCCAACCATTGCGATGCATAAACTACACGTCGATCCGTCCTTTAAACCGATCCGACAAAAGAAGCGTGTCACCTCACAAGAAAAATCCCGAGCAATTCAAGAAGAGGTTCATAAGCTTCTTAAAGCTGGCTTCATTCGAGAAGTCTTTTATCCAGATTGGCTCTCCAACTGTGTGGTGGTCAAAAAGAAAACCGGCAAATGGAGAGTATGCATCGACTTCTCCGATCTAAATAAAGCTTGTCCAAAAGACAGTTTTTCTCTTCCTCGAATAGATCAGCTGGTCGATGCAACAGCAGGCCATGAGCTCCTAAGCTTTATGGACGCATACTCAGGCTACAACCAGATCGAGATGAATCCTACCGATCAAGAAAAAACGGCATTCATAACCGCCATCGGTATGTTTTGTTATCTTCGAATGCCTTTTGGGTTAATAAATGCGGGATCCACATATCAACGAACCGTCACAAGGATGTTCGAAGGCTTATTAGGGTCTACTATGGAGGTCTACATTGACGACATGCTTGTCAAAACTCTAAAGGCACCCGATCATATTATTCACCTGGAGCAAGCTTTCAAGATTATGCGGCGCTTCGGGATGAGACTCAATCCTACCAAATGTTCATTCGGCGTCTCATCAGGCAAATTTTTGGGCTTTTTAGTGACTAAAAGAGGAATCGAAGTGAATCCCGATCAGATCCAGGCTCTACTCAACATGAAATCCCCGAGAACAATCAAAGAAATTCAACAATTAATAGGTCGGATGGCTGCTTTAAACAGGTTCATTTCTAAATCCTCCGAAAAAGGATTTCACTTTTTCAAAGTTCTCAAAGGAAAAAAGATATATCAATGGACTACCGAAGCTGAGGAAGCATTTCAACAATTAAAGCAGTATCTTGGGTCCCCACCTCTCCTCTCAAAACCATTGCTTGGCGAAACTTTATTTCTTTACCTCGGTGTTTCATCGTCAGCCATCAGCTCGGTGCTCATTCGAGAAGATAGAGGAGTGCAACGACCGATTTATTACATCAGTAAAACATTGATTGGTGCTGAAGATCGGTATCCTTTACTTGAAAAGTTGGCGTTTTCTGTTGTTACTTCGGCACGAAAGTTACGACAATATTTTCAAGCTCATCCGATCGTTGTATTAACCAACCAACCTCTGAGGCATATACTTCACCGACCTGATACCTCTGGAAGAATGATCCGGTGGGCAGTAGAATTGGGAGAATTCGATATTGAATATCGTCCTCGCCTCGCTATTAAAGGCCAAGTATTGGCTGATTTTGTGGCCGAGTTCACACCCGATCTTCAACCTGAACAAAGCTATGCCTCGACCCAATCAGCAACATCAGCGACCAACGATCACGACAACAACATAAACTCTCAAAATTGGCATTTATATGTCGATGGTTCTTCAAATCAAAAAGGGTCTGGGGCAGGAATTGTATTGATCTCCCTTGAGGGAGAAGAGGTGGAACTAGCTTTACGGCTCAATTTCAAAACAACAAACAACGAGGCATAGTATGAGGCTCTCCTTGCAGGTCTACAAGTGGCGACCGATCTCTTGGTTCAAAAACTAGAAGTTTTCAGCGACTCTCAACTGAGTAACCAAATCAACGGCACCTATTTGGCAAAAGAGTTATCAATGCAAAAATACTTGGCCAAAGCTATCAGAGCTTTTACACGCTTCACAACGATCTCTATCAACCAAATTCCAAGGGTCGAAAATTGCCATGCTGATGCATTGGCAAATTTAGCCTCGGCCGTGCATACTGATCTCCCAAGGTCAGTCATGATCAAATTGGTTGATCGACCTCTTATAAACCAAATTGATGCACCGATATACAATGTCCAGATAACGCCAACATGGTTTGATCCAATCAAAGATTATATCACATCTGGTGTTCTTCCTACCGATAAAGCCGCAGCTCGTCGTCTGAGGTGCAGATCAGCTCGGTATTGTATTATCAACAACCATCTTTATCGACGATCATATTACGGGCCTTGCTTAAGATGTGTTTTACCCGATGAGGCAAACTACGTGCTCCGTGAAATCCATGAAGGTATTTGCGGAAATCATGCAGGGGGCCGATCCCTTGCAAAAAAGGTAGCTCGGCATGGCTACTACAGGCCTCAAATGGAGAAGGATGCCACCGATTTGGTTCGTAGATGCGATAAATGTCAGCGTTTTGCTCCTATACCTCATCAACCACCTAGCATGATCATCCCGATCTCAAGTCCTTGGCCATTTGCACAATGGGGTATTGATATCGTGGGACCTCTTCCAACATCGAAGGGACAAAAGAAATTTTTGATAGTTGCTATTGACTACTTCACCAAATGGGTCGAAGCCCGACCCGTTGCCACAATCACCGAAAGCAGTATCGGAAGTTTCATATGGGAAAGTATCATCTGTCGCTTCGGTATTCCGCGAGTACTAGTTGCTGACAATGGGACTCAGTTCAATAATTCGGGTTTACGCAGGCTATGTCAGGATCTTGGTATTCAAAACAATTTCTCTTCTCCAGGTCATCCACAAGCTAATGGTCAAGTAGAGGTAACAAACCGAACAATCATTCACTCTTTAGAGAAAAGACTGGAAAAGGCTAAGGGATTATGGGTGGAGGATCTCCCTTCCGTTCTATGGGCGTATCACACTACCAGTCGGGTTTCTACAGGCGAAACTCCTTTTTCTCTCACTTTTGGGACCGAAGCAGTCATACCTGTCGAGATCGGTCTACCAAGTTATCGACTAGAAACATTCAATCAAGATATCAATGATCAAGAGCTCTGCTTTAACCTTGATATGTTAGAATCAAAAAGAGAAACAACCCGACTCCGTATAGCTTCATATAAACAATATATGGCTCGGGCCTACAACAAAAATGTGAAAATTAGACATTTCCGACCTGGTGATCTCGTTCTTAAAAAAGTTCTTCGTCCTAATAAACTTGATCCTAACTGGGAAGGACCTTATCAAGTTAAAAATTTTAATCTGGCAGGCACGTACTGGATCGCTGATCTGGACGGAAACATGCTCCCTCGTCCTTGGAATGCTACCCATCTTAAAAAATTTTACCCCTAAATTGTTATGTGCGGTATCCCGATCTGTCTATTTGGTTTTCTTTTGAAAAGTATAAATTGTTATGCTCTTCATTTTTTGTAATATGTTTTTTGATAGTGCCTTCTTTGTATATCTATTCGGTCCTTATATGTGTCTCTGTTATCTTCCCGATCTCTTTATCTTAAGTAAAATTTCAATGTTATGTTTCAATGCTTAATTTTTTGGTTGGTCATTTCTTTTGCACTCGACATTTCAAGTCCCGACCGATCTTGGGCCAGCAATTATATTTTGCTCTTTAAAAATCATGGGATTGATTTAAGGGCATAAACGTATAATAAACGTTACCCTAGTGACTTCAGTTCGGCATTTTTTAAACTTATGATATCTTAATTCGATGTGAAGTACTTCGACATTCTTTACTTCACCCCGAACTGGGGGAGATAGATAAGGTGAGATACGAAGAAATACGACAAAAAACACACAACACAGAGAAATCAGAAATGAACTTTTCATTACAAAAAGCATCGGTATTACATAATCACATCGACAAAAAAAAAACGAGTACAGAAAAAGGCTCAATCTAGAGCAATAGTCTTGCCACGGGAGGTTGAGGCATTAGTCTGATCTCGAGAGGTTGAGGGATCGGCTGGAGTTGAAGGAGCATCGATCGGAGCATTCTGATCAGTCACTTCTTGATCGATATTTGCTTGAGCAGCTTCACGCTCTTGATTGGCTTGACCACGATCGGCTTGGAGTTGGGCCCTTAGTTCAGGTAAGGTGATCCTTGAAAAATCAGCATCGGGAAAAAATCTTTTCATCAGATCCCGTGCTCCATTAAAACCTTTTACCAAGAACGGCCCGGCCTCCTTGGTGATCAATGCCTTTAGTTCATCAGAGGAGCGGTACTCAGCAACAGCTTTTTCAGCGCTCTCTTTCTCAGCTATTTTGGCTCTCTCCAGCTCGGCCACCAGAAGATCTATCTTTCGGGTGTATTCATCCTCGCGCTCTCGGAATTTAGATCTCTCTTCCTCCAGCGCGGCTTGGATTGATCGGAGCTCACCCGATTTCTCCTCCACAGTTTCCTTCAATTTTTTATTTATTATATCTATATTGGCCTTGGATCTTCGAGCATCCCGGGCTTCTCGAAGAGAATGAAGGCCGATGAGTGCAGTCTACAAACAAAAGGAAAAATGAAAAAACATGTACAACAACACGGAAAGCTGAAAATACAGTATCGGTTATTCAAAAATACCTTGATTGCAGAATGAGCTAGGAGCTCGGGGAGTTCGGACTGAGGAATTTGTGAAAGAATTTCCTTGTCAGCCGACCCAAATAGACCCTCAAGGGCCTTCAAACTGGCGTTTGGGCTGTTCACAAAAGAACTAGCCACGGTAAGGCCAGATAGGGTGAGGGGTGCACCTGACCCAGCACTCAGCCAGTCTTCCGCTGAGGTTCGACCAGGGAGAACACCAGCACCCGAACCAGAAGCCGATCCGGATCCGACCTTCTTACTGATCGGGACTCCAGAGGGGACATCTTCTTCAGCCCGTTGTCTTTTCTTCTTCTTCTCTTGGGCCGGTGCCTTGGCCACGCTTGCTGGAGGAGGTTGAACAGCGGGAGATTCTTCCTCGGGTATGACTCCCCCAAGGACATCATCTATATCAATATTCATGGCTGCAAAAATGGATGAATCTTGTCAGCAAAAGGCAACCCAAAAAAATATATATTAAGTGCACAAGTCTACCTTTTCGGGCTTGATAAGTTCTCTTCCTACTGATTTTTTGTCTTTCGGCTCGAGCTCTGATCTCTCCAATAATCTTTTGCTCGGCCGCTCTCTCTTTAGCAGTTATGACAAAATTTCTTGATCGGTCTAGATACGGCCTGATCGGATGGCCATCGATTGTCTTATCCCTGAACAGCCTTTCAACCAGATCGACAGGACGGACCGAAGACTGATGTGCCAAATAGTGGGGTTTCCAAGTCCGATCGTCACGCAAGTGGTTGAAACCGCGTTCTTCCCGCCACAACCGATCAATCCGATCGATAATGCGATCAGTTAATGTTCCACATCGGAGAATTTTGTCCACTATAAAAAAAACGAAATTTTATTAGTTCGGGATCGACAAGGTGCATGCAAAAAAAAAAAAAAAAAAAAAAAAAAAAAAAAAAAAAAAAAAAAAAACTCTGAACTAAACCTGGTCGGGGTCTCCAATCTCTTGGAACAGGAAACGAGCGTTCCTCATTTTCCCCAAATTCCCATCCAGGGCCACTGACGAAGAAGTACTTGTTCTTCCACCCTTTGATCGAGGATGGAAGATCCCCGATGCCCGGTCTGTTTGTTCGGTTTCCTAAGTACTACCAGCCAGGAGAAGCCCGGGAGTTCTCTTTGACGAAACACATAAACTTCAAGTCTTGGAAGTTCGGTGCCCATCCGAGCGATCTCCATAACACCATGAACCCAAGGAGCACCCTCCATGAGTTCGGTGTTAGCATAACCGGACTTACCCCGAGCCGATGGAGTACTTCTCTAATAAAAGGTTGCAGGGGTAGTCTAAGTCCAATCTTAAAGGTTTCCTCATAAAAACAGATCTCCCCCGGAAGAGCATCGGTAACTCGAATTTCTGGCCCAGGAATTCGGACATTGACGGAATTGGGAATGTAATACGATCTCCTGATCTCAGTTTCTCTCTCTTCTTCTAAAAGATTGATATGGACAAATGGAAATGGGGGGCTAGGAAGCTCATCACCAGATCGGTTGATCGGATTAGGGGGCAGGGATTGAATTGGGTCGACCTCTAAAGTATCAAAGATGGATCCAGACGTACTAGTACTAGATCCACCCCGATTATGAGACATTTTTTGGGGTTGTTTGGATAAATGGAAAAACACCGGGAAAATTTAAACGGGGCTGCCGGAAAACTCAAATATTCGCCGGAAAACTCAAACACAAAAAATTCTAAAACGAAAATCAAGAGCAGAGCATGGAAAAATCAAAAAACAAACGGATAAAAGTAAGATGCTGTTACCACACTAAAAATCGGTCAATGATTGTAAAGGCCGAAAATCTCGAAGCAAGATTCTTAGAAGGCCGAAAATATGAAAAGACAATTGTGGACCAGCCTCGCGGACGGGGCTTTGGGTGGTGTGAGTCCACATCATCACCGGGCGATGTGATTAGGGGGGTTTAGAAATCAAAACAAAGGAGTCGCCACCTTATTTTTAAGGAATAAGGAAACCATAAAAAACATTTTATTTTCAATAAAACCAAACTCCATTAATGGAAAAGCAGTCTACAAACCAGAGTTGGATCCGGGGGCTAGGTTACGACGTGGGAAGGTTCCAAGTTTTCACTTGTAGGCACCCACCTCGCCCTAATTAAAGGACTTCTAATTTATTTGGGCTATTTAAATTTCTCAATGCAAACAATCCTAAATAATCTAATCAACCAAAAAAAATAGTGATATAATGCATTATCTATATTAGTTATATTAATAATAATAAAAAAAATACAAACAAACCCTAAGGACCTAGGACACCCTACGGGCATCCTAGGGCGGACTTGAGCCCTATTAGCGCCTACGTAACTTACTAGTATCACCTAGCAAGTATCAAAGTCCACGTAGTTCGACTACCCTAGGACTCTCCTATTGTAATCGATCACATCAATCAAAGGTATTTCAACCTAATTCAAGACTCTAACTTCGAGAGTTTTTTGTTTGTTCAAAATCATTTATTCAAAAATCATTTATTTGAAATCATTTCAAATTAAAAGATATTCATAAAATCCAAATATTCTAAAATAATTCTTATTTTTAGAATTAAATTCCAATTGAAAATCTTTTTCAAAGATATTTCAAGAAAACAAACCATATTGGGAGGAATTTCATTCCAAAGTAAAAATCTTTTAAAATATTTCAAATCTTTTGAAAATCAATTAATAATCAAATATCTCATAAAATCATTTTTATTTCATAAATATTGCATCAAAAATCTTTTAGAAAATCTCTCGAAGATCGACATCTCAAATCAAATAAAATATACGATTCTGATGGCAATCTTTACAACAAAGGAAATTCCTAGGGAAGGTCAAATGACCTTCCTAGCCTAGGGTCTCTAACTAGCCCTAAAGTTAATCTAGAAACCCTAAAATCCTAATGCAATGCATGCTGAAATTTAAACAAATAACAAGTAATCAATTCTAAAGATGCATGAAAATGCTCCTAAATGCACACTAATTAATCTATGTGAACCTAAGCATATTTCTAAGTTGGTTTTGGCCCTAAAATAATTTTTAGAAATCATTTAAGACCATTTTCAATTCCGGACAGATTTGAAAGCGGACTTTAAATCACTCTAAAAACTTTGAAAAGAAGTAATAAAAATCATGTTAATGACCTAGCATGCATCCTACATGAATATACTAAATTACTATACAAAAACATGTCAAAAATTACACCAAAATATGCTTAAATGATCAATTTAAACACAAGGGAAGGATCTCACCTTTGCACGCTCCCTCGTACACATTTTTCATATTCAAATGATCAAATCCATAGCAAGTGTTTAAATAATCATATGAAACATAAACAAAAAAAGACTCAAGACTCATCACATGTCAAATTAACATACTAATATACCCATGTTATCATTAAAATCATCAATTAAACATCGAGAGATTCAAATAACAATATGAATGCACCAATATTTATTTTAAACATGCATACACATAAAATAATGAAAAACTTATCCTAAACATGATAACTAGCATAAAATAACAACAAAGCTAATCCTAAACATGTTAACTAACACAAAATGATAACAAGACTAATCCTAAACATATCTAATCACATAAAATCATAATAAAACTAACCCTAATCATGCATACTTACATAAAATCATAATAAAACTAACTCTAATCATGCATATATACATAAAATCATAACAAAGCTAACCCTAACATGCATACCCACATAAAATCACAACAAAACTACATTAACCCTAAATATGCATTCTAACATAAAATCTCGATAAAGTTAACTAACTCTAAACATATATGCTAACATAAAATCATAACAAAAAACCTAAACCTAATCATGCATGCTCACATAAAATAACAATAAAAGGCAACCCTAATCATGCTTGCTAATATATAATCAAAATAAAACCAATCCTATTCATGATGAACATACTATTATCCTATATTAAAACTACATCCTATTCTAATCATGCATAAACAAATAAGAAACTACCCTAACATGCATTAAATCATAATAAAGAATACCCTAACATGCTTACTAACATGCAATCATAATGAAACTTAACCCTAATCTTACATGCTTACATAAAATAACACCAAGATTAATCCTAATCATATATATATGACATGAAATAACAAATGAAAGCTAATCCTATCATATTAAACATACTTATAACAGAAAGAAGAGAAGAGAAGAAAATCCATTTCATACGAAAATCAAAAGGGATTACACCACAACCTCATGAACTTATGTAAGAATCATGGAAAACAAGCATAAGGTTAAGGATTTTACCCTTCAAACTCCTTCTTGGCTCCCCTCCTTCAAGCTCCTAGCCTTTTCTTCTTACTCCTTCAATGGTGTAAGAGTGAAGAGCCTCAAAATTCTGTAGCCTCTTCTCTCTCAAACCCTAAAATTCTCTCCCCTTCTCTTGAACCTCTATAATGTAATATATATAGAGCTAGGGTTAAAAGCATTGAATGGTTGAGATTAAATTCTTCAAAAAACGATCCTAAGGCCTAGGATGAGTCTTCCTAGGGTTTGAATGCCGAATCCCTTCGTATTTGAGCCAAAAAATCAAATCAAATCGGCCAAAATAAGTCAAGATTTCGAAAATGGCAAGATTGGCTCGAGCCATGCTGGTGGCCGTCCTAGCCTGGACGGCTGGCCGTCCTAGGCTGGACGGTTGGCCGTCCTAGCTAGGACGGTCACCGTGCTGAATTTCCATATTTTGTTCCCCAAATTCAAGGGTCTTCGAATTTTGGCCATATTTTGGTCAATTTTGATCCAAATCCGACGGTTCAGGGCTCAAAACGACCGTGCTTTGATCCTCCACATTTTTAGAATGTTTTTGGGTTAAAATCAATTGACCATGGTCAAGGGTTTTAGCAAAAAGCTAGCCAATTGACCCGGTTGTGCCAAAATTGGTCAAATGACCATTCTCTGTTTTGTAAAATCGATCAATTAGGCTTGCACCACTTCTAAAAACATGGTTTCAACATGAAATTGGCAC
>JAESVK010000290.1:555422-590417 GCA_017140935.1 Hamamelis virginiana | reverse complement strand
ATATATATATATATATATATATATATATATATATATATATATATATAGTCGTGGACTATAGTTCAAAGCCTAATGCGAAGGATTTTTTCCCGAACTATACACAATTCTGCCACAACATCCTTCATTCGTTCAGCCGGAGACTCCGTTGAATTGGAGACTTCCATTCTTAATATAGCAACCAAACATTCCTTTATTTTGTCGGCTCTTCCTTCTCTACTACTTTCAACATCATTTCTGTCAACTCCTACTTCCAACAATAGTGAAGGTTCAATAATCTCCATCACTCTTTCACACAAAGCTGTCTTGGTAAATTTATGGAGGGTAAGACCGTTCGTGAACAAACTGTCAGTGGGTCGCCTTCCGGTAAACATCTCCAACAAGAGAATTCCAAAGCTGTAGACATCTCCCGGCATGGACATCTTGTCGCTCATACCATACTCTACGATGAGATTATAATGTTAATAAATCAAGTTAGTATATTGCCATAAGATTTTTAATGCTAACTTTTAAACTTCAATAAATTAATCAAATATTTAAGCACACTTGTATTGTATATAATATGAAAAAGGCTGAGAAAATAAATGGTGAAATACTTACCTGGAGATACATAGCCAATAGTTCCTTTTATCCCAATTGTGCTGGACTGATTTTAAGAAGTATTACTGCATGAGCTTTTAGATAGAAACATTGCCATTCCAAAATCATTCACATGAGCAGTCATGTTTTGATCAAGTAAAATATTTATTGGCTTCAAATCACCATGAATGATCCATGTTCCGCTATGGTGGTGAAGATATTCAATGGCATAAGCCACTTCAATGGCTATATTTAACCTTTGAGTAAGGCTTAAATTTCCTCGGTAATGTTGATTTTCCTTGTCCAGATGCAACCACTCCTCTAAGCTTCCATTGGGCATGAACTCATAAACTAGAGCTTTAAAATCATTACCTTTGGTATCAATGCTTGAGCAAGTGGTAATGATCTTAATTAGATTCCGATGGCGAATGTGTCTCAATGCTCCACATTAGCCATGAAGCTTTTGGATGCTCCTTTTTGTTGGAGGTTAAGGACCTTCACTGCCACTGTCATTATATCTTCATTCAAAATTCCTTTATACACAGAGTCGTAGCTTCCCTCACCAATCATATTTGATGATGAGAATTTATTAGTAGCTTGAAAGAGTTCTGTGTAAGAAATCATTTGAAATTGTTCATCGATCTGTGGGTGACATAGTTGAAGGTTTCCTTCCAGATTTCCCTTTTCGAGAAAAAACAACAAAGAAGCATGCTACTAAGATAGAACATGATACAATTAATGGAATTACTACTTTAAGAGCAAGAAACCTGTTATTTTTCTTTCGGCCTTGAATTTTACATGCATGCCGCCCCAATTCCCTAATCCCCCCACAGAGTTTTTTGTTTCCAATTACTGAAACTATGCTTATATTCTTAAAGACCCCTTCATGTGGCACTTCTCCTTCAAAGTTATTGGAAGATAAGTTTAAATTTTGTAACAGAGTAAAATTCTGGAGGTATTCTGGAATTTTTCTTGACAAGTTATTTCTTGAGAGATCAAGGATAGCGAGGCTTTTTAACGTACTAAAGGAGGAAGGAATGCTTCCATCAAATGAGTTATCCTCCCATTACAAGGCGCTCCAACATCAAACAGTTGGCAATCATACTTGGAAATTTTCCTTGTAATTTGTTATTAGAAACATCCAATTCCACTAGATAGCTCCTGTCACCAACTTCAACGGGCAAAGATCCTATTAAGGAATTTTGAGATAAGTCTAATGATTAAGACATTGAATAAATGCTTACAACTTCTTTAGGAATGTCACCAGTGAGGTTGTTGTTAGACAGCCACAATAGGTCAAGGTGTTGACAATTTCTCAAGCTGGAAGGAATGTTGCCCTCTAAATTATTAAATTGCAGGTACAATAGATTCAATTGATTGAGGTTTTCGAGTGAGGAAGGAAGTTTCCCTGAAATTTTATTGTGAGGCAGGACAATTTGCATCAACTTTTCAAGTTTTCCAATACCTGCAGGAATTTCACCTGTGATAAAGTTAATTTCCATTCCCAAATAAGTCAAACCGACCAGGTTTTCAAGTCCTTGAGGAATGGTTCCTGATATCTAGTTCATTCCCACCTCCAGATCTTCAAACCTTGTAGAGAAATTAGCAATGGAAACTGGTAATTTGCCTTTGAAATTATTGTTTCCGATATTCAGCACGCATAGGTAGATACAATTAGTCAAATAAGTAAGGAAACCAAGACCTTCAGCCCCCGTGGTTTCTAACTTATTGTCAACAAAGTGTAACAATCATGGACGTAGCCACCATGGGGCAAAACTACCCACCCTGACATTTTGAAAAAAAAAGAAATCTACATATCACTATCCTGTTGAGCTATTTTATTCCATCATGGATGTGCAACTTGTTAAGCTTAATAGTCGTTTCACTAAGGAAAACACTGAATTTCTTCTTAGCGTGGCATGCTTGAGGCCAGATGATTCTTTTTCTGCTTTTAACTACCAACAATTGATTCGCTTAACTACATTTTTTCCAACAGATTTTTCTGCATTCGATCTTACTATGTTTGACAATCAACTTAAGAATTATGTTGTTGATATGCGCTCTTCTAGTGACTTTTCACAATTGAAAGGAATTGGTGCTTTAGCTCAAAAAAAGGTTGAAACAAAAAGAAACATAGTGTATCCATTAGTTTACTTGATTTTGAGATTGGTACTTACCCTCTCAGTTGCGATTGTCATTGTAGAGACGGCATTTTCTGCAATGAAAATTGTGAAGAGTTGATTGCGCAACCAGATGGGCAATCAATTGATGAATGATAGCTTGATTGGATATATTGAGAAAGACATACTTGATGGCATTGATAATGAGGTTATCATACAATACTTTCAAAAAATAAAGACTTGAAGGGGGACAATTGTAATCGATTTATTAATATGAATTATGTTTTGATGATTTATGTTTCATTTAGTAGTGTTTTTGTGCTTTTGTGCATTAAATATAGATAGCTTATTAGTTTTAATAAATACTTTTCATGTTACTTTTAAAAAATGAAACCTTAAATTTCATTTTTTTAGAGTTTCGCCCACCCTAAATACAAATCCTAGCTATGACCCTGCCTGCTGCCATCTAAGTAGATTACTTGTGAGGCTGAATTAGATATATTTTTTGCTTCTGTTGCCATATGAATGGACAGCATAGTCATCTGCAAGACTGGCTTATTGCTCTTTGAGCATTAGATATCATTAGCATAGTTGTCTATTTTGGTTCTCATATTGAATAGGTTCAGAAAATGTCAGGTTAGTATATTGAAGGGTTAGTTTCTGTTTCTAATGTTACTGATAGATGCCTAGTTTGGGTAATGCCTTGTTAACATTCTTTGAGCTTTGACTCTTGAGTTAATTGATCCACTCAATGGCTTATTTATAATTTTTCTCCATTCATAACTTAGTGATAAATTTGCAAAATAACTAGACTATTTATTATTAATCAGTGAAATATCCCTTGTAGGTTACGGTTTTCCTTCTCAACAGATGTGGTTGTGTTTTCTTTTACAAATATTTTCTGCAAATCATTTTTATATGTCGTATCTATAGGTGCTGATCTAGTTGTCTTCTGGTTTCATCTCTTTTTCCATGGTACAGACCGGAAGCATGTGTGTGCAGCAATCTTGTGGAAAAATGCCGAAGCTTCTCCAAAGGTTTGCATTAGCAATTTCACTCCTGGGCCTGTATGGGCCTGTGGTTGATACGATAAATATACAAGTAATGTGTAGGTAGGCCAAAGGTGACTTAGCTTGAGGAGATGACTACAGTTGGTTTGTTCAAATCAGGAATAGACGGGAGGGTGGGAGGGAGAAAGAGAAAAAATACTTTAGATTTTTGACTAATTTGATTCATGACGAGTACTTGGGCTCACTTGTGCTTGGGTTGCTCTGATCAAAAGTTTCGTGTAAGTCATAGTACATTATATATTGTGTGCTTGACTTGACCCATCTAATAGAAGTTTTGTTATTTTCCATTTAGTTTCTGAGAAGATGAAGGAAAAGAATAGAACATCTAGTTATACTGAATAGAGCATTAGGGTATTACAAAAACCTTATCTGACCATATAAATTGTTTGATTTTTGATCAAATCTTGTTGATACTAGAACTATTTAGTAAATTGAATCTTTCGAACTTTAATATTGTCATTGAAGGAAGAACCTGGTTTTCGGTTTGATACCATGGTTATTTGTCATGCAGGAGAGTACGCAACGGCTAGGGCCACATCTAGTGCATTTTGCAGTGCATGCAAAATCTTAGATTTCAAAAAGAACTTCATACCAAGCAAGGCGAAGGCAACATTTGACATAGTTTAGGTAACTTAATCTATATTTTTTCATGTTTAGTTTCATTTATATTCTTCCTTGCTGGCAGCTCTCTCTCTCTCTCTCTCTCTCTCTCCACCCACCCTAATTTGTTTAATATTTAATATATATGATAAATTGGCAATTTGGCACGTCAGAACACTGCAAGAAGATCAAACAAATGATTTCCATGTTATGTTTTACCTCTATATATAGCTACATTATACAAAAATGGATCTTTTAACCATGCTTATCTTATGTATTTATGTAGGTTCCCAAGATATACACCATGTCACTCACCAGAAAATGGAGGAACTAGCTTCTACGGGTGCATGATTTATTTTGGGTCACATTCTTAGGATTTGGTTTTCCAAATAGAGGATGACTTGATTGATTGTATGTATATATAAATAGTTAGGATTCCAAATTAAGTGTCATCCATGCCACTTTTTAACTTATATATCATATACGGAGTATACTTTGAAAACTTTTGTGCTTTATGTATATTGTAAGTTGTTTCTTTTTTAAATATTCTTGTACTTTATTGGTGGGTTTGTGTATGTGATTGCATGTATACAGGTTATAGGTCATATGCATGTCATATGAAAATCAAGTTACAGGTGATGTCCAAGTTACAGGTCATGGTCATATAACAGAACACTTTTTAAAAGTCTATTCACAATTATGTGTAAAAGGTTGCAAGTGTAGAATTGTTGCTCTAACACTGATCTGAATTGTGCAATCTATTTTTGGAAGATGGACTTGTTTCTTATTCCCATCTATGGGTTGACGGATTTTGGGGTCCTAGCTATAATTTTCTCCCTTTCATATCCTTCTTTGGAAGTTATCTGAATCAAATGGACTATGGACACAATTTCAATTGGTGGGACTGTGTATTGAACTATTGATCAACACCAATGAAAAGGATATAACCACATTAGAATCTATATTTGTAATTTTTAAAGGATCAATGATGCTAAATGCTATATATCAACAGATACCTATTCATTATTTCCAGTTTTTTAGAATGATTTCCTTCTTCCTTGGGCAGACTTCTTTCTCTGAAGGAAGTCAAAACAAGTTGCTGAACAAGAAATGGGAGTTGCGTCTTTAGTAACTGCCAATGTTCTTGTTGAGACCCTATAATTTGTTTAGAATATACCAGTGCAGCTCCTCTACCCTTTGTTATCACTTTCAGATAATAAAAAAAAAAAAGAAAGGATGAGTAACATTTCTTATCACTCTCAGATTTTACACATTAACTTCATGGCTGTTGAATGCATATTCATCTTTCTGATTCTTGAGTTTTCAGATATGCTATGTTAGCTGTCGTCTTTTGTTTTCTTTGTTGAATGAAAGTGGGTTTATAATATTTGTTATTCTTGTTGGACAGAGCTTTCTAATTACTTGGGAAAAGAGGGCGGAAAGAACCTGAAGCATGCTTGAAGCTAGCACTCGACAACATAAACCCATGGGCAACACTTTTATCTTCCAATGCACAAGCAGGCTCTAATGCTTTGCCTTTGTTCCACTTTGTCTTTGTCATTTCCATAACTCTTGCAATTTATTTTGTTGCTTAGTTGAAGCGAGTAGCAGACACCTTGGTCTTTACTAGAAGAAACTGCATTGCCTTGGGCATTTAGTTCAGTTGTATTATTTACAAAATGTTCAGTTATTGATTTTTACTTGCTAAGTTCAGTTATTTTCGAATGCTTTTGCTCTATTTTTGGCTTTTTTACATCAAAAAGTGGAACACAACAGCTAGCTCAACCCCTTAATTTAGGCAAAATAATTAATTAATTAATTTACCAATGCATCTTAATATCTTATCTTCATAACTGGACAAAGTCCATTCACTGAGGGCACTTCTGATCGGATATATGCTGCAAGGAAATAGAATAGCTCCCACTGTATTTTACATAATAATTGAACAATTATTCAAAAACAGAGTAATGGTCATTACCAATGTTAGATTGATTGTAATTGATTATATAGCGTAATTGTATAGCGTGATTGTATAGCTGTGTTAGTTAATTACCATAGATGTTAGTTTCCTTATTTTGTTCTTGTATTGCCTATATAAGGCCTCCCTCTTGTACATGTTATTTACATATTGAATATACAAAAGACAAAGCTCTTTCTTCATGGTATCAGAGCAGGTTCTCTGATTTTTTCTTCTCTTCCGCTGCTCTCACGGTTCAGGCCTTTCGGCCACCGTGTAGCATTTTTTTTTTCGGTGAACACCTCTGTTTGCCCTCTGTTTTCTATCTCCACCGGCCTGAAACTGAAGTTCAAGGCCATTGCGAGGTAGCCCTTGTCGAGACGATCACGTCGGTGTAAAGCACGTCGCCAGAAAGTTATCCACTCGCCGTCACTGATCAGTCCAAACGAGGGAGGTTATTTCCTTGTTCGTGATCAATATTTAAATTTATAAAGTACTCGTGCTTAAAACCTCAATTCGTTAGAAAAGTAATCAGTGCACTGGTGTCGAACACGGGGACTAATGGCTGAGTTACGAGAAGTTATTATGAATCCGATTTTAGTTACCAAACAATTTCTTGATTTGAGAGTTGGTTGTTTGTTTAAACTAAAGAATATAAAATAAATGATTAATTCAAATTAAAGGAAAACCTCGGGTTTCGAATTCACTTTAGCTAGGGAATTATTATGCATATGATTAACGTAAAGGTTTCGCAATCGTTTATGATCGGTGATGATCTAAACTACAAGATTAAACCATCAAATATATTATACTCTTGTTCACGTAGTAAACTCATTCAAACAAGGTATAACCTGTCAAGCGAAGCATTCACAGGTTATCCTAGTTAGGCAAGAACAGACTATATGAACCTAAGTATATCCAATCGATACTATTACACAACTAATATGAATGAAATCACAGAAAACCTTCATATTCAAATATATAAAATCATTGAAGAACGGATTGCAAAGAATGGCAATCTCTCAGAGTTGTACAATTATCATAAACCTATTACAAAACCTTAAACCTTAATCAAAACATAATAAAACCACTAACCAAGCTTCATCTACACCCAAGGAGAGGAGTCTAGCTGCTCATGATCAGGGCTGAATCACCGGAAGTCTTCGTTCCTTCCATGTGCAGCCAAAATCTCAGTCGTATGGTATGAGAGAGATGATAGATAGTGAACAACTGTAGCCGAGACTAGGGTAAAAATTGATCCTCAACAACTCAGAAAAGAGAGCGTATATACTTCCCAACAAACCTACTAAATTAAAACTCTCCATAAATAACTCAAAAAAGCAGTAAAAAATTGCGGGCACGACTCCCAAGAAGAGGCCCTATCGATAGGCAAGGTATGCCCTATCGATCGGGGTACAAAAAATGGAAAGCAAGATCACTGCCTATCGATAGGCCGGCTGCTCTGGCTATCGATAGGCAACCCCTATCGATAGGCCATCGATAGGCCAGCTATCGATCAACTCCAAAATGCTCTGTTTGCTTCGTTTGTGCTTCCAGAAGATGCCCAAGTACTTCTTTGCATCCTTTTGAGTGCTTTCTCTTCCCGATAATTCCTCTAGTAGCTTCATCCAAGGACGAATGCGGAAAAACAACCTCGAGTGTGCTCAAAATGCTGATTTTATGAAGAATTCCTACAAAACACGAGAAAATCCTTAAGTTCATGATTTATGGCTATCAAATAACAAAGTTCAAGCATAAGATAGTGATAATTAGTCGAAAAGACTCAATAAATGCATTGATTGCAGAGCAATCAGTCACGCGCCGCCTGAAGTTAGCGCGTCTGCTCCACACACCGTCACTCACCCCTGTTAGCTAGCTCGTCAAATCCACGCGCGGCGCGTCCGTCCACGCGTCTTCTTCCTTGTAGGGCTGACGTCATCTGCCTACGTCAGCGCCACGTCAGCTCAATAGTTGCCCGAGACCCATGCCCGTGCCCGTTGACCGTTGACTCGTTGACTTTGATCAAAAATTTTGGCCAGGTGCATTCTGACTTATTTTTGCGTCCTGAATCCATTTTTGCTGTCTTCGATTTGGAATTTCAATATGCCTCATGATGAGATTTCTCGTCCTATTCATGTTATTTTTTATGGAGATAATTTTGCTCAGTGGTCTCAAGCCATACGTAGTTATCTCAAAGGCCACAAGTTGTAGCTTTATGTATCTGGTGACCGCCCTATCCCTGCCAAAGAGGGAAAAGAAACTGATTCTGCCTATGCCATTCGAGTGGAGGATTGGGAAAGTGCTAATCACCAAATCATCACTTGGTTTCGCAATACTTCTATTCCCTCCATCGTTGATGAGTTTGGAAACCTTGATATTGCCAAAGAAGTCTGGGATTTACTTATACTCGGTATGCTGGACTGAGTGATGTTCGCAATTTTAAGCTCACACGCAAACAGTATCAGATTCATCAGGAACCAGGTGAGCGCATTACTGTGTATCACAGTCGGCTGAAATCTATCTAGGATCAGTTGACTGCATCTGAACCAGTCCTCTCCAATTCTGCTAATGCCAAATTAGTTTACGTTCACCGTGAACAAGGACGACTCTTTTAGTTTCTGATGGGCCTCCGTAACGAGTTTGAATCAGCCAGAAGCCATTTGCTACATCAGAATCCTTTACCAACAGTATCACAAGCAATTCATGAGTTAGTTGATGATGAGACACGTCTTCAGACCGGTCCCATTTCGCAGTCCATGGTTCTTGCTACTCCTGCCTCCGTTCCGCAGACTGCCACTCTTATTTTTGATTCTGCAGGTTCTTCTACTTATGTTTCAAAAGGCCGAGGAAATAATACCAAACGGAACAACCATAAAAAGCCTCTTATTATCTGCAATTTCTGTAAGAACAAAGGTCATTCAGTTGACTCCTGCTACACTCATTAGCGTATTCTTCGGAACACTGCTGCTTTGACTCAGTCTGAATTATCAGCCTTGCAAGCCGAATCTCATTCCGAGTCTCATCTTGCTTCATCACTATCTATGGCAGATCTACAGGATATAGTTAATCAGGTTCATCCTCCATCTTCCAGTGCATCCAACATTGCTCTTTCTATGACATCAGGTAATTCTTCTACATGGCTCTTGATTTTGCTTGCTGCAATCATATGACTTCTTCTACTGATGTTGTCTCCACACACACTACCACTTCTCTTCCTACCATATATACTGCCAATGGATCTCCTATGCATGTCTCTCACCTTGGTACTATCTCTACACCTACTTTATCTGTTACCAATGTTTATCAGATTCCCCAACTTACTCATAATCTTCTATCTGTTGGGCAACTTACTGAACTTGGTTTTTCTGTAACATTTTCCTCTACTGGTGTTGTTGTGCAAGATTCTCAGACGGGGCAGATCGTTGGGACTGCCCGTAAGGTCGAAAGGCTGTTTGAGCTCATTTCTCTTCATCTCCCTTCTTCTAGCCTCTCTGCTCCTGCTATTTCTGGAACGAGTACCTCCTCTCTTGCTTTATGGCATTCTCGTCTTGGTCATGTGTCTGTTTCTCAGGTTAAACAACTAGTTTCTAGGGGTTTGTTGGGTTCTGTTTCTAATAAGAGTTTTGATTGTTTGTTTTGTCAATTTGGCAAGCAAACTGCTTTACCTTTTAATAACAGTGTTTCTCATGCTATTTCTCAATTTGATCTTATTCATTCTGATATATCGGTGTCTTTCTCCCATTGTTCAAAATCAAACTCCTTATGATTTGATGTTTGGTTCTTCTCCCTCCTATGACTTACTCAGAGTCTTTGGATGCGTCTGTTTTGTTCTTCTTCAAGATCATGAACGAAACAAACTTCAGTCTCGTTCTCGATTATGTTATTTTCTTGGGTATGGGATTGGTCAGAAAGGTTATAGGTGTTATGATCCCATTAGCAAACGTCTTCGTGTTTCTAAACATGTAGTCTTTTTTGAACACAAAATGTTTTACAAACTGCCTCATGTTACAGTTTCCTCTGTTTCCTCTGTTGATCCTATCCCTGATCTATTCCCTACTTTTCCTGATGAGTCTCCCACTTTAATTTCTGATGTACCTTCTCCTGCATCTGATGAGCCTCCAGCACCGATCATCGACGTGCTCACTGATACTGTTCCAGCTATGGATCCTGTCGGTCCTTCTGACTCTCATGCACCTCGCCGTTCCCATCGGGTAACTACACTTCCTTCTCATCTTCGTGACTTCCATTACTTTTCTGCTCTTGCCTCTTTCCAGGAACCTCAGACTTTTCGTGAGGCTTCCTCTAACCCTTTATGGAAGCAAGCTATGAAAGAAGAGTTGAATGCACTGCATAAGACAGGAACATGGGGTCTGGTTGATCTTCCATCTGGAAAATCTGTTATAGGTTGTAAATGGGTTTATAAGATCAAAACTCAATCGGATGGTACTGTTGATCGCTACAAGGCTAGTCTTGTTGCCAAGGGTTTTACTCAGGAGTATGGGATTGATTATGAGGAGACTTTTGCTCCAGTGGCTCGACTTCTCTTTCAGATGGATGTCAAAATTGCTTTTCTTAATGGTGAACTCTCCGAGGAAGTCTATATGAAGCTTCCTCCTGGTTTCTCTCAACCTCCGGGGTTCCCTCACAAAGTATGTCGACTACGGCAGACACTTTATGGTCTTAAGCAAGCTTCTCGAGCCTGGTTTGCCAAAGTCAATTCTATTATCTCTCAGCATGGTTTTTCAGGCAGTTCTTTTGATACAGCTCTTTATCTGAGACGGTCTGATCATGGCATCACTATTCTACTTTTGTATGTAGATGATATGATCATTACAGGGGATGATATGCAGGGTATTCAGGATCTAAAGCACTTTCTTGGTCGACAGTTTGAAATGAAAGATCTAGGTTCTCTCAATTACTTTCTTGGTCTAGAAATTTTTTCTTCTGCAGATGGTTATTATCTCACTCAGGCTAAGTATACTTTAGATCTCATTTCTCGAGCTAGTATCATTGATAGCAAGATAGTCGACACCCCCATTGAGTATAACTGTCGCCTTAATTCTTATAATGGCAAATCACTTTCTGATATTACTTTCTACAGACAGCTTGTTGGGAGTCTAATCTACCTCACTGTTACTCGTCCTGACATTTCCTATGCAGTTCATGTAGTCAGTCAGTTTATGGTTGCACCTCGATCTCTTCATTATGCTGCTGTTCTCAGGATTCTTCGATATCTGAAAGGCACAATGTTTGATGTTCTTCATTTTTATTCTCATTCTTCATTAACTCTTCAGGCATATTCAGATGCGGACTGGGCAGGTGATCCTACTGATCGTCGATCTACTACAGGATATTGCTTTATTCTTGGTGATTCTCTTATCTCTTGGAGAAACAAGAAACAAACAGTTGTTGCTCGTTCCAGCACTGAGGCAGAATACAGAGCACTGGCAGCTACTACAGCTGAACTTATTTGGCTATGTTGGTTATTACAGGATCTTGGAGTTGATTGCTCCACTGCAACTAAACTTCACTGTGATAATAGAAGCGCTATTCAAATTGCTCACAATGATGTCTTCCATGAACGTACTAAACATATTGAGATTGATTGTCACTTCATTCGTCATCATCTGCTTCAGGGTACTCTCACACTTCAGTCTGTTTCCTCTCAGGATCAGTTAGCTGATATTTTCACCAAACCTCTTCCTCCAGGAACTTTTCGAGGTTTAGCTTCCAAACTCAAAATGGTTTCTCTTAAACCACCATGAGTTTGAGGGGGGATGTTAAATTGATTGTAATTGATTATATAGCGTAATTATATAGCTGTGGTAGTTAATTACCATAGATGTTAGTTTCCTTATTTTGTTCTTGTATTGCCTATATAAGGCCTCCCTCTTGTACATGTGATTTACATATTGAATATACAAAAGACAAAGCTCTTTCTTTAACCACATATAATGGCACATGATTAGTTTTCAAATTCAATGATCAATTCCCACCATCATTTTGTGACATTAGTAGTCATTTTTTGTGAAACGAGGTATCTGAACTTTCAACTCGACTAATTTTTAACACATATATAAGAAACCCAAATACCTTAAAATGCTTTTCAAGCTTCTTGACAATATTCTCTCATGTCATTTTTTGTAAAACACTTTATTAATTAACTCTATTATTCCTTATTTCTTAATTTATATCCTCCTTTAAATTTATTAATAAAATTATCCTTAACTTCTTATTTTTCCCTTTTTCAAGTGGAAAAGTGCTCTGCAGTCTGTTAAAGGTGGCCTTTCGAGAGCCACTAAAGAATAATTAGAATGAAATCTAAAGTATACACGCAGGTGAAGATGGGGACAAACCATGGTGACCTTTGGCCCAAGTATGCACTTAGACCAACTTCTCACAATCAAGCATGACTTTAACAAAGGTGGTGGTGATGATTATAATTTAAAACAAGTTGGTCTAAAGTATGCACTTTTGTTAGACCCAAGTTCTGATAATTAAGCACAAATTTAACAAAGGTGGGGCTATTCTTTTTATATTGAAGGAAATTTTAATTAAGATGAAGGTGATGATTGCCTATTTGGACATGATATATAAGTACATGAGGTTCTCATCAATGTGCACTTCAACTGGTCGAGGTTTACACCAACCGGTTGGTCCCTTCTCAGATTTCACGAATTTATACAGTCAACCGGTTCAACCATTCTCCAACTGGTTAGGGAAGTCTTGGCCATCTAGTATTTTCCACAGTCAAACGGTTCAACCATTCTCCAACTGGTTGGGCTTTGACTTAAAACTTAAATTTCTTCAATTTTCTTTCAAGTTTCATCCACTGGCATTGGCATAGCCCTAAATGAAATCACACACCTAAAACACAACTTTAAACAACTCTAGACACAATCTTAGCCCTCTAAACTCCGTCATACAAAAAAGCTAAAGTAAGCCCTTTTACATTTGACCTAACATCAAATAAATTTTTTTAAAATTTTAAGATTTGAAATTTATTATTTTTCAAATATTAATTAAAATTTCTCAAAAATAAGTAAAAATTTTGAAAATAAAATATGCCAACATCATGCCTACTAGCAGTATGGCTAAAAGTTGACACAATTTTTGAAAATTGAGTATTCTCTACAAATCTGGGTATTATGTGAAAATAGTCATATTGGGTATTCTTCTTTATTCCTTGGGTATTATGTACAAAATGGAAACTTTGGTATCCTTTAACACTATGGGTATTATATAGAACTTATGTTGCGTTGGGAATGGGAAGATATGCTTAAGATTTGATTTGACATGTAAGAGATGATTAAAAAATTGTAATTGGGTATTCTTCAAAGAATTGGGTATTCTATAGAAAATATGGTTTTGGGTATTCTTCACAAATCTGGGTATTATGTGAAAGTAGTCATATTGGGTATTCTTATTTATTTCTTGGGTATTATGTGCAAAATAGAAACTTGGGTATCCTTTAACATTATAGGTATTATATAGAACTTATACCGCGTTGGGAGTGGAAAGATATGCTAAAGATTTGATTTGACATATAAGAGATGATTAAAATATGATTAAAAAATTGTAATTGGGTATTCTTCAAAAAATTGGGTATTCTGTAGAAAATATGGTTTTGGGTATTCAATATAAGGATGAGTATTACGTTCACTATTGGGTATTGGGTATTCTTTACTTCTAACTTTTGAAAAAGGTTGATGGGACATGTTAGTACTTGATTTGATTAGAAAAAGTTATGATTTGACTTGTACGAAGACTAATCATTTCATGGATATTCTTCACAAAGTAGGGTATTCTTTGTAAATCAAGAACTAGGTATTTAGTGATTCCATAGGTATTATATGTAAGTTGGGTATTGGATATTATTAATAAAGTTGGGTATTCTGTGTAAGGTTATGTATTACATGAGAAAATTTGAATTGTTTTTGAAAATATTACCATTAGAAGGGTAATATGGTCCAAAAAACTGTACAGAAGTTTACATTTGACATTTCCAAACATACGGGTTTATAGAGGTAATTGTTAGAAAACTTGGATTATTTTGGAAAAATTCCGTTTCATTATTATTATTTTTCTGTTTGGGCCGCGTGTGTCCAAGTCCATGAGAATCACTGTGGGCCGACAAAAAGTCTCATGTATTCCTCTTTATCGTTTAATGATGCCAAGTCTGCTTCTCCCCGGCACTAAATGCAACCTTAAGACACAACCTCGAACATACAAAACTACAGATGCATGCATGCATAATGATTCCAACATAACATCAAAAGTCATAGAAAGCTTCTCCACATCCACCCTTCCCCATTTATACCTCTTCTTGTTTTGCTTGCTTTTCCCCTCTTTTATTCCTATTCTGTTGAACCTTATTTCAAAAAAAAAAAAAAAAAACTATTATATATATATATATATATATATATATATATATAAAAAGAGAGAGAGAGAGAGAGACAGAGAGAGAGAGAGTGAGTGGAGATGCCTTGAAGAAGTTGCCTTCAATTGGCACCTACCTTGGTTTGCCCCTTTGATTTCAAGGACAAAAAGACATGCTGGCATATATAGGTTTTCAATTTCACTGAACTTAAAATATCATTTAAACTCTTATCACAATAAATATATATATATATATATATATATAAAGTTTCCCTCACACCCTATTTTGACACCTATATTTACACCTCGTTTTCAAAATACTATCTATGATAAATATTTTGACGAACCGACGGTTGGATTCAATACCTTTCTTATGCATATTATGTATAGCAAAAATCATAGTGATCCAACAGTTAGATTTTAAGAAATGTCACAATAAAAAATTGTTATGCTTTTAATTAATAAAAAAAAAATAGTTTTTCAAAATGATATTTTTCAAAAATTAACCGTTAGATCACTTAGATTTTTTTCATACATGACAAATATAAGATAAGTATCTAATCTAATAGTCGGTTTCTCAAAATTTTCAATTTACAATGGTATATGAAAATGAGGTGTAAACATAGGTGTCAAAATAGGGTGTAAGGAGAACATGTCCTATATATATATATATTCTTTTTTATAAAAAAAAAAAAAAAAAAATTAATGAAGATGAATGACATTTTGGATCCATTGATCAATCATCCTCATGTTGGGTGCTTGACCTTTGAGATCATCTCTTAACATGTACTCTAATTGGGCCTAGTCCTAATTTGCCCTTTTAACATTATTTAAAATCAAGGTCTAGCAAAAACAATTAAAAAAAAAAAGATGAGATCTGGCACCCTCTAGTGTCTGTGCAATGCATGGAAAACTATGGTCCGTGGATTGGATTATATTTCTTCTCTCTAAAGATCCAATCCGCAGATAGGGAGAGGCCGACAATCCCTTCATAAATATTAGTTTATGAAGATTAAATTTTTATACTAACTTTCTTTATGTGCACGCGCATTAATTGTGCATGCTTTTCCCTAGTAATAAAACTATATAATAATAATAATAATAATAAAATAAAAGGGTTTGACCAGCCATGCAGGAGCTGAAGCTAAAATAAAATAGATCAATAAAATTATCTTCAGGCATGACATAAGATGAGAGACCTTTGCTGGCCATAAAATTGATTTTTTTTATAATGAGTTGGTTGGAGTTGTAGTTTTCTTTTATTTGGTGAAGGTTCTTCTCCTCCACTCTTCCATAATTGGTGAAGGGATTTATTTGTTAGAAGTCGGAAATTGGAAATTCTGTTAAACAAATGCTTGATTTTTGTTTTTTTATTTAATTAAATTTTTTTTTCTTTCTCAATTCCCTATTTTTTAATTAAATTTTATCTTTTTTTTTTACCACATTAATTTTCTGTGTTAGAAACCAGGATCCAACTCAATAACTTAAATTACGCAGTGAAGGGTCTCTTGAACTTATTAACCAAGCTTTGGTGATATGAGAAACCGATATGGACAAATCTTTCAACACCTGCAGGGTGATTAAATAGGTCATTGATATGTTCCGTACATGCCACATGGAGAACGAAACCTGTTTTTTTTTTTTTTTTTTTTTGATAATAGAATGAGAAATCTTTATTAAACACTAGTTTTGGGATTGTCAATGGGATGGGTATTGAGGCAAGTGCAAAATGCTGCCAGCTTGACTTTGATTATAAACAATTATGAATTTACGCTAGAGAGCAGTTCAATTTTATAGTATTTAAAGATACTAGAAAGATGTTTAAAATGGTCTAAAATAGTAAAAATATTGAACATATTTAACAATAATAGTTGCACACTGAATTTGAATATCAACCATCTAGGAAGTAGGAACCTAACCTGAAACCCTTCCAATTAGAATCTTAATAGATAAATCATACTTTTATATTTTTCTATTGTGCCCTTGAAGTAAAAAAGAAGAATTGAATAGCTTGAGCTGAAAGATGAAGAAAATAGTTGGAATAAGATAGGGCTATTTGGAGAAATAAAAGGTTAACATGCCAAAAAAACCCATTTTCCATTATTGATTAAAATACCAGGAAGAGGCAAAATTATCCTTCCAAGACGGCAGGATAATGGTCCCCTTTTTTTTTTGTAGGGCAGGGGAATACTAGATAATGGTCCCTTTTTTTAAGTATTAGTTTGCATGATACTAGGCTTAAAATAAAAGTCAACTCCACAGTCACTCTCAGCACCAGTTGCTCCAATACCAGTAGAGTACGTGTGTGTGTGTATATACATATCCTCCTTATATTACCAATTCTTTCAATCACCAATGAGAATTTCTATATTAATATCATTCTTTCACAAACTGATACAGAGGCTGAAATAGTTGTATTATGAGATGGGTGGTCTCTTCCATCTTCTGGGGTTGTTTGTTTTGATATATTGGTTGAGACATAGCTCAATCCCTGTGGTTTCACAGCGCACAGGAGGGTCTGCAAATGTTGAAGGCAATATTGTTTTTATTAATGGGACAAATTCAATTGGAGTGATTGATGATGACTTTATTTGTGCCACTTTGGATTGGTGGCCTCCTGATAAGTGCGACTATGGAACTTGTAGCTGGGGAAATGCTTCTCTTCTTAATCTAGTAAGCTCATTATACTTTTCATGGTTTTCTTTCTCTTGTTTTTTCCATAATCACTTTTAGTTTTCTTGCTTCCCAAACACTTAAAGAAATCAAGGCATGACTAAGGACTGTTTAGCATTTTTGTCTGCAATTTCTGCGCAAATTGTAGGAGTTCCTGTTATTCAATTAATATGATAGGGATCATCTTGCAAGAAAAATAGAGAAAAATGGCTTCTAATATCGATGATTGATACTAATGTATCAAGCAAGCCACGAGTACATACAAGTTTTCCTCATCCTAATTTTTTTTTTTTTTTTTCTGTAGGATCTAAGCAACCCAATTTTGTTAAATGCCATCCAAGGTATGAAAACATTCGGATAAACCTTTTATACTCAGTGAAAATACTTATTATCAATCGGAAGCCAAGTTCAAACTGTTATTTGATTCTATTGCAGCATTTTCTCCCTTAAAAATTAGAATGGGTGGCACTTTACAAGATAAAGTCATATATGAAAGACTAGGCGATCAGAAACCGTGTAGCCAATTTGTTAAAAATAACTCAGAGATGTTCAGTTTCGCCCAAGGTTGTTTGCCCATGTCCCGGTGGGATGAACTCAACAAGTTCTTCCAAAAAACCGGGTAAGTACTATTTTCTCGCCATTTATCTGCAATTTTATATAAAAACTAATCTTCTTCACAATAAAATTAATTGACATTATGCATTCTATTCCTTTTCCCAATTAATTTCCTCCCAATGCTCAGAAATTTATATTCATAAACTAATCATATGCTCACATCAATCTCATTAAAAATTTACCTTTAAATACAGGGCTGTTCTAATTTTTGGGTTGAATGCACTTAGTGGTAGAACTATAAGTTCTGATGGTCCTGCTTTAGGAGCTTGGAATTCTAGTGATGCTGAATTTTTTATAAGGTATACTGTCAACAAGGGTTATACCATCCATGGCTGGGAACTTGGTAAGAACTCTTTTATATTACTCTTTGAAGCAACTAGGATCAGCTTTTAATGGTCTTTCTCTGCATAAATGGTGAAAATGTAAACGACTATCCATTTCCGTAACTCCAACGAAAATTTTCCAATTTTCCCTTTCTTAACATCTCTTAAGATAATGTGGTACATACTACATATTGCTTTTAAGGTGTCTCTTTTAACCAAAAAAAAAAAAAAAAATACTAGGAAGAATCAATATGATCAAGGAAATGTAAGCTTGAAACCAACGATGAAAAATGCTAAATGAAGATGACAGAGAACACTGAATTTGGAAGAATTTCGGTTTCTTTATATTGCAGGAGTGATCAAAGTACAAAGATGGTTTAGTGTCTTGACTGATTGGGTTCTGTTTATAAGCACCTCTACAACTTACACTTAGAATATGCAGAACAATCCTAGGATCCTAAGCACTTTGTGAAATTGGCCCTTTTGGTACATAGGAATGTCCCATTTGAGGTGACCTCATTTCTAGGAAGATTCGATTTCTGCCTCTATTTATTACATCTTCAATGAATGCATCAAACTTATATATTGTATCTATCTTAATTATGTCAAATATATCATAATTTCCAATGTAAAATTACTGATGCATTGTCAGGAAATGAACTGAGTGGGAATGGAGTTGGAACAAATGTAGCAGCAGATCAATACGCTTCTGATGTGATCTCTCTCCAAAGCATAGTGCAAAATATTTACTCAGGTTTTGAAGTTAAGCCACTAATCCTAGGACCAGGAGGATTCTTCGATGGAAATTGGTTCAGCGAATTTGTTGATAAAACAACCAAATCTCTTCAAGTAGTCACCCAACACATTTATAATCTTGGTCCAGGTACATAACAAAAAGGAATGTTCTATACACATTTTTTGTCTTCTGTTTCCTTTATCTTTGAGCACTTGAGTTCAAGTGTTTTATTTTATGTTTGTAAATTGTAGCAGCTTCCATCATCGAAAAGTTCTTCGTAGTGAAAGCATCTTAATTTTATATAGGTGTTGATAATCACCTTGTGGACAAAATTCTTGATCCGTCCTACCTTGATGGTGGGTCTCAGCCATTTAGCAGCCTCCAAAGAATTCTAAAGAATGCTGCAACTTCAGCAACAGCATGGGTTGGTGAAGCAGGAGGGGCCTATAACAGTGGCCATAATCTTGTCACTAATGCATTTATATTTAGTTTCTGGTAAGCTAGCTTTGCATACTTTGTGCATTTTTTTTCTTCAATTTTTGGTTATTTTGTATGAAACTGAACTTTTTTTTTTTTCCTTTTTCACAAACCAAATAGGTACTTGGATCAGCTTGGAATGGCATCTTCTTATGATACCAAAACATATTGCCGGCAAACATTGATCGGTGGAAACTATGGCCTACTTAACACTACCACCTTTGTCCCCAATCCTGATTACTACAGGTTATTCTTCAAATCTCAAATTATTATGTTTAAACCCTAGAAATCGAGTTTGATATTTCATCAGTTTGCAAGTTTCCGTGATAAATATATAGCTTTAGTAAAAAGCGATAATAATTTGCTTAGCGGACTAATTTTTAAATGAAGACACATACGTATGTATATTTGCTTCTAATTCCTAGTATTTGCAGTGCTCTTCTTTGGCACCGTTTAATGGGAAGAAATGTTCTGTCAACAAGCTTCTCTGGGACAAACAAATTACGCGCTTATGCTCACTGTTCAAAAAATTCTGTAAGTAGAATCCCCACACTTCAATGCAGCAGCAGCAGCACAGACACTTATTACACTACTAATTCCTCAACTTTTCATCATAACAGCAAGGGATCACATTGCTCTTGATCAACCTCGACGGTAACACTACAGTTCAAGTCCATGTTTCAGTTCAAAATGCTACCATCAAAGGGACAATGGCTTTGGAAGTTGAACACCAAACTCCAAGAACAAAGTTTTCCAAGATGAATGGTGGGTCTAAAGTTAGTGCAAATACAAGAGAAGAATACCACTTAACTGCAAAAGATGGGGATTTACACAGCCAAATAATGGTTCTAAATGGGAAAGAACTGGCAGTAGATTCATCTGGGATTATCCCTCCCTTGGAACCTATAAATGTAAACTCAGGGGATCCAATAACTGTTGCACCTTACTCTATTGTATTTGCTCAAATTCCTAGTATTAGTGTTCCTGCCTGTATATAGATATGGCTATATTCACATGAATTTTTGTTTTTGTTGATTTGAACTAATAAGATTTGGAATATTAGTACAAATTTTTAAAGATGGATACTGAAGGTGTAATTCTCATGTTCTTCGTATATTCTCCTTTCACCTTGGCCTTTTTTCCCCCACATACTCTGAAAATTCACAGAATTTGGTAACAATGGCTTTAAATACAATTAGAAGATGAAGAAAAGAAACAGCTCATTGTTTGCATTAAGAAAAGGATTGACTAATTATAATATTTCAGCTACAAATACATAGCTTACAAAAAGAATGTATCAATCATTACAAGGCTGCCAACGTTATTGATCCTGTGTGCCCCAGCTCACTTTCTCACAGTTCTATCTCCACCCGTAATTGGATATAAATAAGCCCTCCTTAAGAGGGCAATCGTCAACATTTCAAAATCCAAAAACCCTAAATTTTGTTTTGGTAATGGATCCTAAATGCCCAACAAATTCTGCACCAATAATTTATGAGAAAAATATCCCAGAAGCCATTCAAGTTGTAGCAACTGGCTCCTCTTGCAGTGCAAGCGGAACAGCTGGCCTCCAAGTTGTCCCGTCCGGGCTGTCCATTAGAGCAATCCCCAAAGCTGCCAAATCTTTCCTAATTGCATCTGATTTTTCATACTCTTTATTTTTTCTTGCAGTAGTCCTCTCTTCAATTTTTTGCATGACTTGATCCTCTGTCAATCTTGAGCGCTTCAATGCCTTCTCCCTCAGCTGTTGCAAGACCTGAGCATGAAGGGACTTCCGGTCAGTGAAAACTAGGCCACCAGATCAAGGATTAGTTGGTTCTGAGAAAACTCAGAAATAGGGGAAATATGGTGAAAATGGTCGGAACCCAGAGGTAACACCAAAATTCAGCAAGAATTTCGGGAGTAATTTGGGGAAAGAATTCAAGAATATCCGAGTGTAGGAAACTAATGCATGCCAAAAAACTAGAGCCATATTTGTCATTTTATAATCAAAGAAATTCTTGAATGAGTTGGAAATCACTCCTAACTACAGAAAATAAACTGCAAATTATATAACTATAACTGCTAAATCGGTCACTCCTGAAATATGTGGGTGTGATATGGAATTTGAAATAAATAATAAATAACGAATAATAAAATATAAAAATAAAGTTTCTTAAATTTTGTCATCATGAAATGTAGAAAAATCTCCTGAAGACATCAATTTTGTGTACCTCAGAGTAACTTTTGGGCATCAGTCCTAAAACAGTTAGAACATTCCTGATTATCTTTTCTAGAGCTGCAAGCGATTCTGTTCGCAATTGTTGCTTCTTCCCCTGTATGGATCATGAAGTTATCAATAATACAAAAACGAAAAAAATAGAAGAAAGTATAATTTATGGCATTATCAAGATATAAGAGTGCAAATGGTACTGCATGGGGAACTAACATTGAGTAAGAATTTCCAAATCTCTGAATAAATTGATATAATAACTAGGGCTGCATCTTAGCTTAGTCCAATCTCCAAACAGAGATCCTTTTATTGGTTCTGCATCAATTTGGTTCTCAGGTTGAATGCATCTGCCTAAGAATTGGGCCCAGTAAAAATCTCCATTAATGCTCTGCCTCAGTTGATGTCTATTGACAAATTAACCCAATGCAAATTGACCAGTACCCCATGACATAACCGCGCCCTCACTCAAAAGTGGTGTACAGAACAACCATTGCATAGTACAATGGCCACTGCAATTTCAGCATTCTCTGGGTCCAACAAATCAAAGGCCACAGCATGCCAATTGCACCACGCAACAGTTCCTTTTAATAACCCCCCCCCCCCCCCCCTCCCAGAAAAAAGCCTCCTTCATAAAATGAAATAAAAAGAAAAAATGCATTAAGGCTGTCGAAGTTTCTTATAAATTACGCACCCTACATTTAATTAATGATGATAAGACTATAATAAATTTACATATTCATACCCATGGAACTTGTTCCTAACTGAAATCTAATACCTTACGAGTATGTAGCAGATCATTGATGGTTTTCAATGGGTCAGATAGTGCAGCCAAAACAACAGGAGTGTGGAGATCATCTGACATCGAAGTCACAAAATCATTATGGAACTTATTGATGCAATCCAGAGTATCAGGTGGGACAGATTCTGTCCAACTTGTCGCGCCATGCTGGCCCAGAACATTTTCACAATCATGTAAAGTCTGCAACAAATTGAATCTCATGAATCAGACAACAATAGAAGAAGTGTCTTTAGTGAGATACCTATGACAGAACAACTAATGTATGGAATATATTTCTGGGGATTTTATAGATGAATATTCCTTGGCCTTGTTTGTTCCAAAGATAAAAATATTATTCTATTAAAAAAGGAAATTGAAACAATCCATTACGTCTTGGTGGTTTCACTAAACTCATGGGAGAGAAACAAAAACAGAAATTTCAGTTTATTTTTCGCACTGAGGAATTAAATGTTGTGGTACCTGATAGATGTAGAACACACGATCAGATGCACTTTCTAGCAGTGAATCTGAGTAATTGATTGGAGAACGATAGTGAGTCCCTATCAAGAAAAGTCTCAAAGCTAGTGGATGGTAAAGGTCTATAACCTGAGAAAAGATCAAATGTTTATAACAGAAGAATGATAATGAAGTTGAGGCTGAATCAAAAACTAAAGTACTCAATTAAGCTACAGGCGCATAAGAGAAATGGGAAAAAAAGCATCACTTTGAACCATTGGAATTCCCTCTACCTGCCGAATTGTGAAGAAGTTTCCAAGGGATTTGGACATCTTCTCTGAGTCCACAGTGACAAAGCCATTGTGTACCCAATAGCTTATATTACTTTGGTTACATGCAGCACAACTCTGAGCAATTTCATTTTCATGGTGGGGGAACACAAGGTCCATCCCTCCACCATGTATGTCAAAAGTGTAACCCAGATAAGCAGCACTCATGGCACTGCACTCGATATGCCATCCGGGTCTTCCAGGCCCCCATGGACTCTCCCAAAAGGGCTCCCCCTCCTTTGCAGACTGCAAGATATCAATAAACTTCTGTGAAAACTGATACTTTGCAATGAACCAATTTGGTTGGAACATTATACCTACTAATGTTAGCTAACTTCTAACAAATGACAGACCGACACACCTGTTTCTAACAACTAAGATAGCAGATAAAAATAAGGCAGGTTTAAGCACGGACAGAAATAAAATCAAATTATGCCAGTTCCGACGATTTATTGTTATGCATGCATAATGCTTAAGCATTATATATAGACACTTACTTTCCATAAAGCAAAATCAGCAGGATTTTTCTTCCTCGAGTCCACTGCAACCCTTTCACCTGCTCGATTATCTTCTAATTTTCGCCCAGATAAACGCCCATATTCTGGAAATTTGTCTACAGAAAAGTAGACATCGCCATCAATTCTGTAGGCACACCCATTATCAAGAATCTGTCAAGAAATTACATCAACAGATCAATACTCAAATGTAAAACCAAAAGTGGAGAGAGAGATAGAGAGATATTTTGATAAGCAATTAAAGTCATTCAAAAAATGACAAAGAAAATATGAAATACGTGAAACATGAAACTTGTTCCCTTTTTTTTTCCTGCAAGATGGGTGAAAAGTTAGTGCATAAGCCATTGATCATCATCTTATTCAATGCTTGTTTTCCCTGACACTTTGAGGCCATTGGTAAACCTCAGCCTGGATACTCCTTAGTTCTGCTAAGAAATTATTCATTCATGACATTAAAAGGCTTAGTCTGAGGAAAGGATCAAGTTTTAGAGGTTGATTCCATTGGCTTCATTTGGTTGTGCGAAAAGAAAGAAAAAGGAGAACTTTGGAGACAGAGGAGTGTATCAAATCCAATGGTCAGTTTGTTCCAACCTCTAGTTTAGCAATCCATATAAACTTATATAAACCTGCCCCTATAAACCAGATTCCGAGGTGAGCGGCATATTGCATACTGCTCCCATTCCACATTCCAAAGTGATCCATGTACTGGGTAAGATTGGTTATAAACCTTAGGTCTTCACTCTTTTTCTTTATCCTTTTTGAGCGACAGATGATAAACATAAAGAGCATGAGAATGAAAACACACGTTATGCAAAGTAAACATAAATAAATAAATAAACACAAATATACTTTTAGTAGCAACGAGCTTTACAATTGAATTCTAAACACATCAAATGCCCAAGTTCTGTATGTTCTGCTTAATAAAGGAAGTATCATGCCAGGCAGGGTTTTAGGAAGTGCAGAATAGGCCCAACTCCGCTCCAAAAGGATGGCTATGCAAAGTACAACCCAGTTGAGGAACACACTATCTAAAACAGTAACCAAGTTGCAAGGGCATAAGCAGCAGTGCTTCACAATTACTAATGCAAGTTGGAATTGAATCATGGATCAAAGTACCTGCTTAATCATGTCGATGATTTGGGGCATGTGATCAGAGACACATGGTTCCACAGAAGGAGGCAAGCAGTGAAGATACACCATGTCCCGATGGAACTCTTCACAGTAACGTCTGCTCAAACTTAATGGATCCTCTCGAAGTTCGTTTGCTCTAGCAATTATCTACATAATTCGAAAAGTGCAGACTCAGCTATCCTGTCATACATATGTAAAAAAAACAGTTGGTACTTGGCATCCAAGTCTTGCAGCAGATAACATTTAATTATAAAATCCCATCCACGGTTCCAAAAAAACATCAATTTATTTAACTAGCGACCATGATCACAACAAATCAATTATCAAGAAATGCAATTTAAGATGACATGATTACAGGAGAGGAACTATTTGCAAGTGGAACTGGGTTAAGTTGTGAAATGTGAACAGAATAGGATCTTTAACAGGAAAAAAAAAAAAAGTCAATTTCAATCGTGTAAATCAACATTTCTTCTCTGAAAATGAACGTAAATCAAAATTTTGTGTCTTTACACTGCAAAACTCCAACAATTGCATTTTCACCACTTGGCAATAATTCTAGATAACTTCTTCCATTACATGAGGGATATCAGTCATATAAAAGCTACAGTGCCACTTGGTTTTGTCAATCGCACAAGTAAAAAGCTCACATTGAATCCCCAAGAATTAACTTAGAATTACCTCAAAAACACATTTATAAGTTTGGAAAGAAAGCCAATAAGTTCGGGAGATAAAACCCATTTGGGTGACTAGCAATCTCTATAGCATTTTGAAATTCTAACAAGCTCTTTGTTCATCATACACTAATATCAAGAAGGAAGGATAAAAAAAAACACAGATTGTGGGCAAAATGAATAAATTTCAAGTTACCAATGCAGCCATTCAACTCTCACCTTGTCATCTACATCGGTGAAGTTGCGAACATAACAGACATCATATTCCAAATGCTTAAGATATCTGCTTAATTCCCAAACACAGTACGCCAAGAAATTCTAGTTAGTGCTTAAACATCAAATTGTTGGAACAAATTTTTTGGAAAAATTTTCTGTAGGCAAAAGAACACTTTAGCTTTCGTTTGTTTTGACCGAAAGCTGTTTCTTGGAAAATTATTCAGAAATTTCCTTTTTCCTTTGAGATTCCATTTATTTCAATGCATTATCAACCATAAAGCTTGGAAAGAAATAACCTGGAATCTAGTTTTTTTCCAGGAAATACTTTTCATCAAAACAAACCAATCTCTGTTCTCTTTGTTTGTTTCAACGGAAAATTGTCCTTTAACATTTTCCCGGGAAAAAAAAAAAAAAAAAAATTTTTTTTTTTAAAATTTATATTTATAAAAAAAAAAAAATTTTTTCCAAAAATTTTAAAAAAAAAAAAAAAGGGCAATCATGTATCTTCAATTAGCTTCAGTAAAAATTATCTCTCTACAACAGAAATTTCAAGGACAAAAATTTTCACAAATATTTCCCATAAAAATTAAAAAAACAATAAAAAATAAAAAAAAACCCCGGAAAAAATTTTCCGTCGAAACAAGCAGAGGCAAACAAAGAGGTGTAAAGTAAAAGAAAACACTGTTCACCAATAGAAACACAATGGATACACATTCATATTTAGAGAGAGAGAGAGAGAGAAGGGAACCTGTAGAGGACATCGAAGGAGACATAGACGCGAGCATGGCCAATATGGCTAAGATCATAAGCCGTAACACCACATACATACATACCCACTTTACCAGGGACCTTAGGCTTAAACAATTCTGTCTTTCTACTCATAGTATTGTACAACGACAGCTCTGAACACGGCTTCTCTGCTGTACCCACACTGCTATTGCTGCAATTCCTTACATGAATCGAAGGTTTAGAAGAAGAAGAACCCAATGAGCTGAAACGACAGATACTGTTCTTGAATTTACAGTTCTTGCAGTTGTTGTTGTATTTGAAGGCACGAGAGATTGGAGAGGATCGAATTGGGAATAAGGGTTTGTAGCACTTGAGGAGAGTACCCATTTGCTTGCTTGGTTATCTTTTACCCCTCTTTGTATATTGGTTTATATACAGGCTTCTCAGAATGTTGATATTGAAGAATGACCGAGTTGACTCGCTCACTCACGATCCTGGGTTGAGTCGCAATTTTGAGAAGGGGAGTGGGAGAGAACATCTGTGGTTTGTGGAATGCTCCAGTTAGGTCACGTTGTCAAAAATAATTTGGTTTTTATACAAATAGTTTAGAAATGTATTTTCAAAACATTTTTAAAAATTTTCTGAAAAATAATTTGATTTGATAGATAAGATAAAAGGATGCTTCTAGTTTTTGTTTGTTGTTTTCTATTTAAGAATAAAAATTATTGAAAATTATATATTAATAAAATAAATTTTATCATTGTTCTAAAGGCAGTCTAGGACTGCAATAAGAGCTTTGGGTTGTTCAAACTTGACTTGGTAAAAATTTTGTTTATTTAAGTTCGAACCAAGCTCGAGCCTAAGCTAATCACGCCGAATTTTGGTATGTTTGAACTTGGCTTGTTTATTATCGAATTTGTCCGCAAACTGTTTACGAACAACTTGATTCATTTGCAATCCTAAATTACAAGGAAAAGTTACAAATTAATGTAGTAAAGCCTATATACTTGGTTTATATTGTTAATAAAAAATTAAAGTCAAAAAAAATTAATGTATATATTGAAATTATTCAAGCCTAAATGATAATTTTGTTTAAAAATCTAAACACAAGATTATTCGTAAGCTTGTTCAAGAGCCTATTGACGAGCTTCTTTACGAACACAAACGAGCCGAGCATAGGTCTGTTTAAGCTTGACTTGTTAATTAAACAACTCTAAATTTCAGGCATAAACATAACTTGTTTACTAAATAAACAAATCCGAAAAAACCCCAATCAACTCACGAACGGCTTGATTCATTTGCAGCTCTAGGTACATTTATGAAAACACGATCAAACAACTCTTGAATGGCTTGGTTCATTTGCAGCTCTAGATAAATTTATGAAAACACGATCAAACAAACTCTTGGTAACAAAATTCTTAAATTCATCTTGAATTTTAAAATCTTATTTCAAAATTTTCATAAAAAAATTGAAAGCCCATATTTCAATAATTTTAAATATTAATTTAATTTTCAATTTTCCAAATGATAAATTAAACAAAACTCCTAAATAATAAGTTTATAAGTCAATTTTATAAAACTTCCATAAAATTCAAAATCGAATATATAACCCCATGGAGCAAATCACAAAACCACAAAACCTTCTTGGACTTCAAAACTAAACAATAATTCCATGAACTATAAAATTATAATACTTGGCCCACCTAAGAAGAAAATAGATGGTATGAGCATCACATGCCTAACAAGTGACCAATTAGTTCCTATAGATCATAGTTGTCTTAGATTTGTGATAATTTTTGGCCATTACAGGGCGAACAATGTGAGTGTGAATATTTCCCACTTCTTTTGAGGTTCTAGCTATCTGGATCTCACAAAACACAAGAGAATTGCTGAAATTTTTCATAGAAATAAATTCATTTCCAGATCATTTCCCTCAACTTTTCCTTGTCCCAAACACAGGCCAAGTGAAAACAGACTCTATCTGGACTGGTTGAGGGTGATAGCCTTTCCAGTAACCACAGCAGAATAGCTAAGAATAAACGCATTATGAGCTCTATTTTGCTTCCTTTCTGCTTGAGAATAGCCTTCCTTTCAGCCCAATTTTTAATTTTATGGATTTCCCACAAAAGGTTTCTGCACCAAACAGTGTTGACACTCGTTTTTGCATTTACAAATTAAACTCTGGAACACAGCATGAGAACATGCACACATTGATGCAGCTTCTAAAGACCAGATACTCTCATATATTGACAACAGAAACATAAAAGATTTCAACTAGCACTTATATTCAACAGTTTAGCAACAAGCCAGTAACAGGGGTTTAAGGTTTGGTTAACCTGTGAATCCTTTAGAGAGAGAAGGGGGAAAAAAAAAGGTTACTGCCGATCTCCCTTTCTAAAATATAATCTCCTTAGTCTCTGCAATTGGATGCAACAATCACTCACACCCTCGAGATGTTCCGATAGCAATTTGATAACTCAAGCAAGAATCAATGAATGCCCAACTGAGGAAGTTGCAGGTGTTAAATCTTATGACGGTGAAGCTATCTCCTCTGATCAAGCCAAGGAACACACCTTGTCTGGAAACAAGAGTTCGATACTGATTGTTAACATAACTTTGAAAAAAATTCAACCCAGCAGGTCCTATTTAGCTTTAAAACATTATTTGAATAATTTAAACCTATATTCAAAATTTCCTCAAAATAAATTGCACACTAATATACCAACTAAAACACGCACACGCACACACAACGGTCGAAGACCCAAAGCTTATGCCTCTGTTTGGATGTCGGAAACATCATGGGAAATTAAAGGGAAGGGAAATTATTGAACCTTAAGGATCATGCTGATGATTGTAGCGTGTTTTTTTTTTTTTTTTTTTTTTTTTTTTTTTGAAGATTGTTTAGACAAAAATTTTCCTTTTTCCATTTTTCTTTTGTGAATATGAAGAATCATTTCAAGCATCTTAGTAAATAAATGAAAAGGATCAATTTAATCATTGTTTTAAAACCCGGACCGTTCATCGAACAGGAAAAGTTACCGGATTAATGGTCAACCGGTTCAACCATCGGATCAACCAGGTTGAACCGTGACGTCATAAATATATTATTTATTTATTTATTAGAATAAAAGCTATAAATGATTCAAAATATAATTTTTTAAAAATGTTTGTACAATCAATTCATATATTTGAATTTATGTGCAATCATCAAAATTGAAAATTACTATTGATCAATCTTTATTATATATATATTTTCTAAATGCAAGATAGGAATATTGTATTATTAAATTAGGTGCTTGGGTTTCTTTTTGCTATTTGGGATTTTTTTAGACTAATTTTCCTTTTTAGCCTGCTTGGCTTTAAGAGATTTTAAAAAAAAAATGGGACTATTTTAGTCATTTTAGCACCTCTAAAAAAAAAAACAAAAAACGGGTTGACCAGTTTTTGAATTGAATGGGTTTTTGTGGATTAAACCAATAGGAGAGGGGACCGGTTCTGGGTTCAACCGGCCGGGCCGGTCCGGGTTTGATAACAATGAATTTAATAGCCAAAAATAGGGGTGTGCAAAAGCCCGACCCGACCCGATCCCACATGCAACCCGCAGTTACAAGGGTTGGGTGGGTTGGGTTGGGTTGGGTTTAATGAAATTTTTGAGGGTTGGTTCGATTGGTAGATGCAGAGGTAATAACCTGCCCTAAACCCAACAACAAATTATATATATAAATAAATTTCATTACTACCTTATCTTTTCCCTTAATTGAATTTGCTTGCAAGTTGAGTATTTTTTATTTCTTTAGGGATCTTTATTGTGATAATTTGAAGATGCACTTATTTTATTGGATATGCTTGCAATTTTGAATGTTTGATCATATGCTAGTTTGTAAGATTTTTGAATAACAAACAACCTTTCTTATTATATATCTAGTTAGTAGCTTCTATTGGTGTAGGGTAATTTTTTTTGGCACTTTAGTTAGTTTATTAGTGTTGGAAGAATTGTTTGGATTATAGTTTAATCATTAAAGAATACAATATTGCATTGTAAGATAAGAATTTGAGATGTCTTTGCTTGTTAAAATGGTTTTAGGGACTTTAAGGGTTATAATTAAATAAAAATATATAGTATGGCTTGACCCGCCGCACCCCAACCGACCCGCACACACCCCTAGCCAAAATTTTCCTAAAACCTGCATCTTAAATAAATATCCCAAAAACAAAAAATAAATCACAAGACACTGAAGACAAGGAATGTTAATAACAATGAATATAGAAAATAAGCTATAAAGTAAAAGCATGGGAGCAATGTCACCTTGGCTGATGCTACTGCAGCACATACGACTGTCATCTATATATGTCGCCTGGAGACCCATCATCCATGACCCCACTGATATATCGTCATGAGCATAAGTCTTTAGAGATACACTGCATATAACAAGGGAATTGAGATAGGACTGTAACTCATACACAGGTTGATGAAAAGACAATAAACAAATTGTCCAGTTTAATTTTATGGAAGCGATGAAAAGCTGCAATAAAATGTTTTAGATTTATAAACTGTAAGCAGCTCCATCACTCATGATTTGTAGAAAGCAGCTTTACTGCTTCCAAAATCTCGTTAAGCAATTATATCAATTCTTGTGCCACTTAAAACTAGAATGAGGAAATTTATGTTGAAAACTTTTTAAATATGCAAGGGAATTGTTTCCACCAAGTTCGTCATAAGCCGTAGCACAGTATGGTGATATATGGATTCAGAAACTTTCTCACAATCAAGAGATTTGCATTAGAAAACATAAACTAGTTCCCAAGTTTCTTATTTTCATCTGAAAGACAGTAGGCCACACTTTGCAATCATAATGTCAAACACAATCTAAGCTTATCATTAGTTCACAACTCAAAAAATGAACACATTCAAAATCCCTTCCCCAGCTGAGCATTAATAACTAACCTGTTGATATTAATATAGCGAGCCAAATTTTTGGAGAGAATAAAAAGAGAACCAGATGCATGCCGGAAGTACCTAAAGGAAGGAAATTGACATAATCAGCATCTACATCATGGCAATTAGAGCTATAATCAGGATTATCATAAGAAAGAGAAATTGCAACGTTAAAAAAGGCTTCAATCTATGACAACCACTTTTACCATCAATACAACCTAAAGCTGTGTGGAATAACAAAACTATTCCATTAAAACTACAAAACAAGAGTGCAATCCTTCAAGCTACCATATAGGTTTTTACATGTGAACAGATACACGAAAGTTAAATTTAAAATATATATATATATATATATAGCAAATAATGCAACTTTTTCATTATGTATACCAACTCAATTTTATAACATATAACTCAATAACTTGTGAATTATTAATGAAAAATAATCAAACAGTGACTATTAATTTCCACTTTTCCCCTAACCTGCATTCCTTGTCTCCTAACATGCATCGCTTGTCTCCAACTCAGATTAAATCTTGAAATTTGGGAAAAAATTATCCCTGAAAATGTTTCCATTTGCTTTGGTAAAATAAAAAAATATCAGCATAAGAACTCATAATACATCTTCGAAAATTTTGTTCACTCCTCATTCTTCTCAAATATCTAATGAGTAATGACATTTTTTTCATGTAATTTCCTGAATTCCAAATGTTCAAAATTATTCACACCATTTCAAAATCCCAGCAAAATTCATGAAATTTTGTAATTTCATGTATTAATTTTTTTCACGTAATAATAATTCATGTAATTTCCTGAATTCCTGAATTCCCAAATCCCAGCTTGGCTTGTAACAAAAGTAGTAGCACATGACATCCTTAAAAGTGTGTTCATTTCTTGGGAGTTGGGGTTAGGAATTATCAACTCCCAGGAGTCCAGCAAAAGTTGATTGTTCATTTCACACAAATCGCAGGATTCATAATTTCTCAAAACATATCAATTGCCACAATAAATGGGAAATGCAACTCCCATCTAAAGAAGAAGGAATTGATAAATCCCGTGCTGGAGAGTTCGATCACCAAGAAAAAAAACTCCTTCATTTTCAAGTCCTCTACACACACACACATATGACCAAACCCCTCTGCAACCTTCAATGGTGGGTCGACAACCTTCATTATCTTCCTCATCCCACACATTTGCTTCTCTACTTCTCATATTCCTCAACTTCTGCAACCTTCAATGGCATGTCTGCAACCCTCAATGGCGAGGCTATCTCACCAACCCAATGATCTAAACCTTTGACGATCTCATCGAACCAATGATTTTGGCGATCCCATATTCGTCAAAGGTGCATGCCAGAGAAGTCTTTTGGCAGATCACGTTGAGAGAGAGAGAGAGATAGAGAGAGGTGTTTGTTTCTTCAAAAGACTCTTCTATAAATTTTGATTTTTCATGTGTGTGGGAGTACACCACTTTTCATGAGATCCATCTTTAGTGTTTGATGGATTCCATCTTTATACACACACACACACACACCATGTATGCATGCATATGTATACTGTGATGCAATGGAGCTTATTGTTTGATTGCAATATATACAGAAATGATCAAGTCAGCATATGCTTATATAAGCTTATGTAAGCATGAAGCCCATAGATAATTATGGGATACCTATTTTGAAAAACTAATCGTTGGATTAGATACTATACTTATGCATGTCATGTCTACCAAAAATCACAGTGATCCAACAGTCGGTTTCTAGGAAATGTCACTGAGAAAAACTCTGACAATTTTCAGCGATCACAATTTTTCATAGCTATATTTTGAAATTCTAGCATTGGATCACAATGAATTTTGGCATGCATGGCATCCATAAGTACATTATCTAATCCAACAGTCAGTTTTTCAAAATATGCATCCCACAATTATCTATTAACTTCATGCTTACATAAGATATATAAGTATATGATGACTAGGTCGGGATTGTATATATATTTATAATTATATATTGTGTATGTATGTGTGGTGTGATATATTAGCTTTTTCTTTTTTACTGTTTTGATTCTAAGTTTGTTAGTTGCGGTGATACAAGAAAAATTGAAATCATGGGAGTTTTTAAACAAATTTCCCATTACCATCCGAACAACAAAATTTAACTCTCGAGAATTCTAACTTTCGAGAGTTTGAATTCTTGGGAGTTTGAGATTCTCAAGAGTTTAAACTCTCGCAAAATGAACACACCTTAACTAAAATAGTTTCACTTGATAATTCTTCTAAATTTTTAAGGGGAACATAATGGAAAGACAATTACTATCCCTCCCACCGTAGATAATCTTTAAAGTTAAACATACTGCAATGCAATAGATATTCACTTGAGAAGTCTTTCTATAATTAAGGACATTTAATGTGCGTCTACATTGATAATCTTTGAAAGTTGAACAGATAGTAGCCTGGCCTCCGTTGAATAAAATATGTATCATGTAAAAATTTGCAAAGATAAATAGGGTCTAAGAGTGATTTCCACATAGAAACTGATATCTAATGATAAAAAAGATCCTGGTGTGCTACACTAAATAATTACGTCACCCTACCCTTCTAGTGTCTTTAAACTATAGATTTATGTGGAGCAAAATTATTTGCATATTTATTGGTTGAAGAAGCTTCAGTAACCAGTTATATCATCGTGACAATATATACTTGCTAGTTCTGCTATCGAATGGTCCAAATGCTCATATCAAAATTCCATTCAAATGAAACAACTTATTTATTCATCAAGTAATCAACTTTCACCGATCAATGTCTCAGAAAGTTGTCAAACCATTCCTTATTTAAAATTAAAGTGGACTTGGTCAAAATTGAAATTATTCCCTCATATATTCTTTACAGTATAATTTATGTCACTCAATCATTTAAAGTACACAGTCCCATCAAGCATAGCAGAGACAGCAATAGATATTCTTTGGACATTATTGTGTAATATAAACACCTACCATATGCTCCTTGAGTTGTGAAACTAAACGAGACCTATACTTCTCAGATATTTCATTTGGAGGTTCAAAGTAATTATTGATATATCTAGAGGTTGTTGTATCCAAGGAAGAAAATATTTAATTAAGGTGTAGATTGCTCACATTAGAAGATAATACAACAAATCTGGGTTCTATATATCTTAAATTTTTCGGGTCAGTTAACTAAGACCGCCAATATGTTAATCTTTTCAGATTTACATATGCAATCCTATTGATATGGCCATTCTTAACTTCATAGGTTACTGCTAATTGCCTAATTCGCTCTCACAAAATATTAACATTTTCATTCAGCTTTAGACAAGGTAGAGAAAAAAAACATATATATAAAATTCCATAAATCTTTTTATTTTCTTTCATCTCCTCGGCAACCAAATGGGGCATTGGAATTCTTGAACAAGGATCACGCTGACAAAAAAAAATGCTATGATCATCAGAAGAGTTCACAAAAAAAAAGGGGGGGGGGGGGGGGGGGG
>JAESVK010000290.1:534855-545888 GCA_017140935.1 Hamamelis virginiana | reverse complement strand
CCCCCCCCCCCCCCCCCCCCAAAAAAAAAAAAAAAAAAGAAGGTGCTAATTTTCACCTGGACAGAATTTTGTTCACCCCAAACAAAGCAATGCAAGCTGTCCAACAACACCCTTTAACTTATCCACACATTACTGACTCTAAAGTTGAAAATCAGCCCCATAATAATGATCCATCATTCTGCTATATCAAACATGGACTCAATTTCAAATATATTCTCTCCTACATTACAATCAGGACTTAATTTTCAATATATTCTATTCAACATAACAATCAGAAAAATTTAACAAACAGCAATATCTCACATGCAACTTTGAGAGTCCAGCATCTGCTACAAAAATGGAAAACCGTACCGCTGAAGTTTCGTTGTTCATTGGTCTCAAGGAATGTTGTCATAATTTTGCATTCAAGAATTCGTAGATATTGAAAAAATTTATTACTTTTCCTATTCAAAGTTGTAGACGATCGGTATGTTTTCCCCAAACCACTCAATATCGGTTTTCTTCTCTCTTAAACACATGCTTTACACAATCAATCATGAATACTCTCAAGAAAGAATGCAGGATCATCTTAACTAACTACCAAATCATCAATGAACTCTTCACTGCATTTTCCAAACCTTCAAATAAAGGAATAATAAGTCAAGCCAATTAAGATCATTCAATCAGGTCAAATTTAAGCCACGGACATCTCTTAGATAGGCCATAGGCTAATGGAATTGTTTCAATTTAGCTATCCATCAATTATACAAATCAGTCATTAACACAAAATAGAGACTAAACCTCATAGAAGTGAAAGATTTGCTCTTTAATTTTGAATATAAGAGAATGATAGAGATGTGCGTCCAGCATAACAAATGTTCAACAACATTTTTCTGCGCTCTAGATTACATTAGGCTTCAACTTTCTAATTCATCTGCTTGTACTAAGTGCTCCCCATATTTCACTTATTGATACAATTATATAAAGGGAATATGTCCTTTGGTCTGTCCCTTTATCTCCATTAGTTGAATTTACAACATAACCCATTACAAACATAACAAATAATAAAAGAAAGGGATATGTGTGTCTTCGAGCATAAAAGACCTTCCTATATTCAAATTCTTCCAACTGACAAAAACTACTCCCTGGAATTCTCCTTACCAAAACCCCTTAACTCACTATGACTGCTCACAATTTAAATTTGCCAAGTCATCCATTACTTTCCCGGATATCATCCACTACCCACTAAATTACCACAATAACTATAGTAAGGTGACTTCTAAATGGATAAGTAAAGGGGATAGAGAAGGATAAAGTGAAGTAATGTGCACAGGCATAGCACATGCCAACCCCTCTAGGTCATAGGTTTTAAAAAAAAAAAAAAATCAGAACTATATCCCAAAAATTCACAAATATATAGAAAATTGTATATATATATATACATTCTTGGTTTCAATTGAAATAATAATACCCAATCGGTTTTACAGTTCAAAAACATAAAATTAAAAAACAAAAAACAAAAAACAAAAACAAAAACAAAAGAAAACAAAAAATGATCACACAATTTCTCCTTAAAATAAATATTTAAAACCAGGATACAAATCAATTTGGTTAAGATATAATTTAAAAGTTATGATTCATTCAAATAATAAGTTGTTGAATCTTAAAAACTATAATCACACCCTCAAAAGCTAGAACTTCTTGTTAGAAGCTTCTTCTAAAGTTGGAAAAGCTTATTTATATCACTTCATTCACTTTCACATATCACTAAGTTTCCCACTGTTTAAGCATGTGTTGTCCATTACAAGATCAAACTCCACGTGAACACAACTACTCAGATACTACAAGTTTAATGTTATATGTATCTCCAAACCTTCACCGAATATGCGCGCCACAACTAACAAAGAAGCATAAAAAGTGTACGACTTTAGAACAGCATATATGAAGTTTTTTTAATGCAAGGAAAAATGACAGAGCCATGAATCATCAATCAAATGTAAAGAGGTTAAATTCAAGAGGTGAATAATATGGCAGGATACAAAGAAAAATAGCCATCAGGTCTGAGAAAAGAAACTCTTTGGCCACCATTAAGTATAACTTTGGCATTTGATAATTTTCCAGGATGACCAAACCCTTTCAACCCCATACCTGCCAAATCAATCAACAATAATTTGGATGAATTATGAGATTAACACTAACTATAGAACAACAAATGCTACTAAAAAGATAATAATAAATGACACGCAGTAAAGGTATATAATTTCAAAACAATATGCAATTGATTTTTGAACTTCACTACAATAATTCAACCATAATATTCATGCTTAACTGGTGAGTATAATAAACTTGGAAACTTCAAATCAATTATTAATATGATAATCTAGCAACTTTATCTCCATTGAGGTATAAACATATATGATTGAAGTGTTCAACAAGTGATTACTACCACTCACCTAGAACGTAGCATCTAACACATATCTATGATCTGTGGAGTACATTCTCTAAGTGACTAAAGATGGGCACTTCTATTAGTGTACATTCTCTAAGTGACTAGTGTTACTGATGAGTGTACACTGGTATTGTGTAAAACACTGCTTGACATGTCGTTGCAAATTGTCAGAATTCTCCTAGATATCATAGCTACATGGACTTTATTTCTCTTTGAGCTTCTACCATTGGCATCTTCCATGTACCACTCTCTCCACAGCGTTTTTAAAGATACTCTCTCCACACTCATTTTCTTGGGGAATAAAAGTAATGCTGCAGGTAGGAGCCCCATTATTTCATAATTGTGTTTGTACAAAGGTGCTAATATACTACCACTTTGCCAGCCAATAAGGGCTTGTCATTCTCCTTGTAGGGCCAAACCAGTGTGCACCAAAGATTGTTGTGCATAAAACCAGTGGTTTAAAGAAAATACGATAAAATAAAGGGGGGGAAAAACTCTCATGTGTTTGAGTATTGGTTGGGGAAATCATTCATTTTTTACACGAAAAAAATTTAGGGAAAACTTAGGAAATTATCCAAGGATGAATTTAGTGAGGAAAAAGCAACTTGTGACTAAAAATACCAATGTTTTCGATCCTGGACCAAATTGCTAGAACTGTCAACTAGTCCTGGTTCCTCTCCCCCCGGGTGACCTCAAAGAAACATAGTGGCATATATCATATATGCGTGATTGCGTGTACCATCAAATTGTCACCAGTGCAAGTATTTGGGCCTGCTTAGGCACCTATGCTACTTTTCAAAACCAGGAAATCAGGTACCTCGGCAATCAGCATATTAGGCTAAGCAGCCCACATTTTCTTGAACATTTGCATAAACTTATTCATCTACCAAGCAGTGTCCAAACTTTTTTTTTTTTTTTTTTTTTTAATCAGCAACAAAGAATAATGTTTCAATTTACATTTTTTAAAGAAGTAAAACTGTAATCACTAAAAATTAAGGCAAATAACCTCTGGACACACAAGGAATACAAAAAATGTTGCCAAGAGCTACAAGGAAAAAAAACTCACAAAATTATGAAAGGAAACTTAATCATCAAAACTAGTCAAGCATTTCCAAGAAAAAGGAAAACTAGATAATCGAAACTTGGGTTTAGTAATGTACAATTCAACATCTTTAAAAATCCTGTTGTTTCTTTCTTTCCAAATAGTCCAAAAAAGTGCTTGACATGTCAACTCCCATATTAGAAGCGCCTCCTTATCAAACGATCTAATCCTTCAACTCTTCAAAAGACTAAGAGTTCTAATACCATTTGACCCCAAAAATTGCAAAGCACATGAACCAAACTATAAAAGCAAACTTGTAGTGAAAGAAAAGATGATCCACCGATTCATCCTTCTCCTTGCACATCATACACCACACCTATTAGGTAACACAAAAGTTCTCCACGCCAAGTTGTCAATGGTCAAACACTTATTCCAAGCTGTTGTCCATGTGAAGAAACTACCCTTGAATGGCACAACTTTGTTTGAAGTCTGCTAGGAAGGAAATTCCGAATCCTCCCTCCTTGATAAGATTTGACTGAGAACACCCATCCCCCATTACTTCTCCAAATGATCTTGTCTAGTCGTCTTGTGTCCCTCTATTCACCTTAGTGGCATAGATCATTTAAAAGAAAAAAAAAAAACAACTCAGTCAAATCTTTAATCCTGAAAGTACCTTCTGAAAGCCAAATTCCCAAAAAGTAAATGAATAAATAAACTCTTCCCATCCCAATCTAACTGATCTTTCACCCACGCATCCTTATCTAAAGCAACCTCAAATAATTCCGGAAAAATATCACTAAGAAATTAGGAATTGCTTCCCCATGCCAAAGATCCTTCCAAAATCCGACTTGTCTGCACTCACTAACACTGAATTTGATCTCCTTCTCAAAAGCTTCAATATTCTTCATAATTACTTTCCACAAGCCCACTCCATAACTTCTCCTCACAACCTTCATGCTTCACTCATCCTCCTAGTACCCATACTTCCAGTCTTCCATCAAACCACCCTTCTCCACAAACTCCCTCTACCAATCGCAAATCTCCATAACCATTTGTCCAGCAAGACTCTTCATCATCAATAGAGGTCTAAGACCCAAAACCACTTACTTTGTTTTAGTACACTGTGTTTTCCAATCTATAGGATGGAACTTAAAATTTCTAAGATCTAGACACTAGAGTTAGATTCAATACAATGTTTTAATGATCTTCATTGGTTAATATTATGTTTTTCACTAATTTTTTTTAACTGAGTTTAAGCAAAAATATAAATTTAAATAAAAATCCATATTTTAAAATTTGACCAAACAAATCATAAAATTTGGATGAACAATGAGACTACTACTAACTATATAATGACAAAAGATACTAAAAAGATAATAATAAATGATGCCCAGTGAAGGAATATAATTGCAAAACAATATGCAATTGATTGTTGAACCTCACTACAAAAATTCAACCATAATATTCATGCTTTCGCTGGTGAGAACAATAAACTTGGAGATTTCAAATCAATTATGAATATTATAATCTAACAACTTTATCTCCATGGAGGTATAAACATCCATCATCGAAGTGTTCAATAAGTGATTGCTATGACTCACCTAGAATGCAGCATCTAAGATATATCTATGATCTGCTGAGTACATTCTCAAAATAACTAAAGAAGGACACTTCTATAAGTGTCCAAACAAGTGTGACTTATGGGTGTACACTGGTATTGTTTAAAAAACTTGTTGACATGCCATTGCCAATGGTCAGATATCTATTACACGGGCTTTAATTCTCTTTGAGCTTTTACCATAGGCATCTTCCATGCACCATTCTCTCCAAAACTTTTTAAAAAGACACATTCTCCACACTCATTTTCTTTGGGAATAAAAGCAATGCAGCAGGTAGGAACTCCATTATTTCATATTTGTGTTCGTATAGCAGTGCATTGTCACCAATGCAAGTATTTAGGGCTGCTTAGGCACCTATGCTACTTTTCGAAACCAGTTATCACGTACCTCAACAATGAGCATAGTAGGATAAGCAGCCCACATTTTCTCGAGCATGTGCATAAACTAGCAGCATCCAACTTCCTTTCTTTAGATCAGCAACAAGAAATAATGTCTCAATTTACCTTTCCTTAATGAAAGTAAATTTGTATTCACTAAAAAGAAAGGCGAATAGCCTCTGTACACGCAAGGAATACAAAAGAGTTACCATGAGATACAAGAAAAACAAGCTCATAAATTTATGAAAGGAAATTAACCATCAAAACTAGTAAAGCCTTTCCAAGAAAAAGGAAAACTAGGTAATCAAAATTTGGGTTTAGTAATGAGCGATTCAACATCTTCAAAATTCCTATTGTTTCTTCCTTTCCAATTTGTCCAAAAAATTGCCTGACATGTCAACTCCCGTATTAGAAGCGCCTCCCTATTAAACGACCTAATCCTCCAACTCTTCAAAAGACTAAGGTTGAAGCTGGTAACACCAGCTTGACCCCAAAAATTGCAAGGCGCATGAACCACAACTCTAAAGCCAACTTGCAATGAAGGAAAAGATGATCCGCCGATTCTTCCTTCTCCTTGCACATCATGCACTACACCTGTTGTTAGGTAACACAAAAATTCTCCCAGCCAAGTTGTCAATGGTTAAACACTTATTCCAAGCCATTTTCCATACGAAGAAATCGCTCTGGAATGGCACAACTTTGTTCGAAATTTTCTTTGAAGGAATTCCCAACCCTCCCTTCTTAATAAGCTATCATAAAAACATTTGATTGAGAACACCCATGTCCCACTACTTCTCCAAATGATCTTGTTTTGTGTCCCTCTATTCACCTTAGTAGCATCGATCATTTCAAAGAACAAAAAAACTCTGTCCAAATCTTAATCCTAAAAGTTCTTTATGAAAGCCAAATTTCCAAATAAATAAATAAACTCCTCATTTCAAACTAACTGATGTTTCACCCACACATCCTTATCCAAAGCAATCTCAAATAATTCCAGAAAAGTATCAATAAGAAATTAAGAATTGCTTCCCCACACCAAAGATTCTTCAAAAATCCTACTTTGCTACCCTCACTGACACTAAATTTGATCTTCTTCTCAAAAGCTTCAATATTATTCATAATTACTTTCCACAAGCCCACTCCATAACTCCCCTTTACAACCTTCATGCTCCACTCACCCTGGTCACGCCCATACTTCCAAGCAAGTATACAACCAACCTTCTCCACAAGCTCCCTCTCTATCAATTGCAAATCTCCATAACCATTTTCCCAGCAAGACTTTTCATCAGCAATAGAGGTCTGATATCTAAGACCCAAACCACTTACTTTTTTTTAGCACACATTGTTTTCCAATCTACAAGATGGAACTTAAAATTTCTAAGATCTAGACTCTAGAGTTAGATTCAAAAACTATGTTTTAATAATCTTCATTGGTTAATATTATGTTTTTTAGATTCAAAAACTATGTTTTAATAATCTCCATTGGTTAATATTATGTTTTTACTAATTTTTTTAATTAAAATTAAGAAAAAATATAGATTTTAGAAAAAATGCATATTTTAAAATTTAACCAAACAAATCATAAAATTTTCCCCCAACCAGTGTAGTTGCATTCTTACTAAAAGTCAGGAATCAGTTTGAGATAATTGGCCCTGTATGTTAACAAAATTTCAGCCCTTGATGACTCCAGACAGTGCACAAATTGCCCTCAGGGAAATTCTGCTTCCCTAACCCCTACCCAAAAACCAAAAAAAAAAAAAAACAAAAAAACAAAAAAAAGAAAAAAAAAAGAAAAGAAAAGAAAAAAGACACCGTTCACACAATTCCTCAGTTTTCATACTCAAATGCGAAGTTGAAATAATTTTACCTCATAATTATAAAATTTAACCAACTAAACAGACAAGAAACCTCAAGCTTTCAAGAATCCAGAATAAACAAATTCAACCCTAGTGCTAGCAGCCTAGCATTATGTTACAGTGCTAGCATTATTTTACAACTTCTAGACAAGCTAGATAAACATCTGTCAGCACTTTAAAGATTTGAAACATGAACAAAGATGACAAATTGTCAGCACTGGATGTAAACTAAACTGAAATATCAATTAATGTCTATTTAATCATGAATTGATCCAAAATTTCAAGTTCACGTCCTAGATCATTAGGATCATAATTTACACAGAAAGGAAGAAATTTCAACATTCAAAATAAAAGATTAAAAGTTGAAATAAAGTTTCTTTAAACAAACAGAGGGAAATTATAAAATAAAATAAAATAAAAAAACGTACTTGAGATCTTCACCTGACCATTGATGGTGTAGCCATCACCCGTGCTGCACATAAATTTAAAAATAAAATAAAATCAACAGATGTTTTATGTCAAAACCGTTCAAATCCATTCACCTTCTATTTGGTTGCCGAGTAAACTGAGGGAAAAAAAAGAAAGGAAAACAAATTTTCAATCGTAGGGATTTATTTTATATTAGTGTCCAAACACCGGAAAAACTCAACTGAGCTCAACTAAACCAATAAGTTGTATTAAGCACAGACTGAGTAATTAAAACTCCAATAATCGATATTTTAAGTCTCTTTTCATTTCCCCACATTCTCTCAGCAGCCAAAAGGGAAACTAGAGGAAATTAAAACAATACTGACTATTTTAAGAGAGTTAAAATAATTGAATCAGTAGAATTAGGGTTAATGAAGTGTGTATATATAATATGAAAGCGTACCCAGATAAGATCGCGAAAGCTGAAGGAACTTGAGTTAATACGAACTGTAAAAATAGGATGAGAAGTATCGGATTAGATCTACTGATTGTCGCCATGGTAGCACAGATTTGAGCGCTTCGAAGATGAGAGATAGACACAGAGAATTTGGCCTCTCGGTATTTCCGATTCGTTATTTTGGGTTTACTAAAGGGGCTGGTGGGGATCCACTCCTCTGCTGTATAACCCGCTTCATGTGGATGGTCCATCTATTTGGCCCGCGACTCAAAAAATGATTTTTAGAAAAGAAAAATATTATAGCAACATACGCTTTAACTCGGAATTAAAAATCACTTTAATGTACCATGCTTTCAGTGGGGAGTGGTTTGGCTGCGGATCATGTATGGTGCAGATTTTTTTTTTTATTTGGCCTTTTAGCCAATATAAATCAAGTGTTTTGAAAAACCGACCGTTGGATTGAATATTATTCCTATGTACTACAGGCATGCTAAAAATCACAGTGATAGGACGGTCGATTTATGAGATACAGACTGAAAAATTTTAACAATTTGTATGTTGTATACAAACTTGGCTAGGAGACTCTGTAACCTTTGTAAGGAACATATGGCATGCAACAACAAATCTGTAACCTTCATATAAGATTAAGGTGGCGTTTTGAGTAACTTCCTATAAATGGAAGTCATTTTTGAAGAAGTAATTTCTAAAATAGATTTTCAAAAAAGTCATTTAAAAAAAAAAAATATTTGGCTCATGCAGATTCTAAAAGTCCTTTTGTATCAAAAAGTGTGGAAGATATTTTTCCTATAAACGTGAGGTTTCAAAATAAATTTTTTTAACTTCTTCCAAATGGACTTCTCGCAACTTCACTTCTTCTAGAAGTCTATTTGGAAAAACTCACCAAACACCTATTTTTTTCCAAAATGACTTTTCAAGTTAGGAATTCCATTTGGAGACTCCCAAAAGCTACGCCAAACGCCTTTTATCTTATTTTAATTTTTTTCTCAATTATTTTCGTAAATTTCAAGTGACTACTTGATTTATTGTAGGATGAACGCAAAAAACCATGTTTCAAAATATTACATAATTGACAAACATCGAGTTACTATCATCTCATTGGAAAATATAGAAAAACAATTAAGGGGCAACACAACTAAATTTTCTCTTACATTACAATAATTTTCTTTTATTATTTTTATGGTTAAAGGCAATGTTATCAAACCAGGACCAGCCCGACCGGTTCAACCCGGAACCGGTATCCTCTCCGGTTGGTTTAACCCACAAAAACTCATTCAATTCAAAAATCAATCTCTTTTGCAAAACTCGATCAACCCGGTTAAAAAATCCAGCGTTTTTTTTTTTAAGATGCTAAAATGACTAAAATACCCCCCCCCCCCCCCAATCTTTTTAAAATCTCTTAAAACCAAGAAGGCTAAAAAGACAAATTAATCTAAAAAATTCCCAAATAGCAAATAGAAACCCAAGCACCTAATTTAATAATACAATATTCTTATCTTGCATTTTAAATAATACATATAATAAAGATTGATTAATACTAATTATCAATTTTCAATTTTGATGACTACACATAAATTCAAATATATTAATTGATTGTACAAACATTTAAAAAAAATTATATTTTGAATCATTTATAACTTTTATTCTAATAAATAAATAAATAATAATATATTTATGACGTCACGGTTCAACCTGGTTGAACCGGTTGACCTTTAATCCGGTAATTTTTCCAGTTCGATGAACGGTCCGAGTTTTAAAACACTGGTTAAAGGTGTTTGTTCTGGTAAACTTTTTAGGGGATTTTATGGAAATGAACCTCAATATTTAAAATATTACGTTAATGGGCCCGAGTTTCTAATATCTACATCAATTGACCTATTGGTATTTTTTGGACGAAAATACCCTTCTAACGGTCTTTTTTTTTTCTTCATATTTTGTATATAATCCCCACTATAACACATAATCCCCAACTAATCCCCAATCACCACTTTAACAAATAATCCCCACATGTATACATAATCCCCAACCCCCAATTTTATATAAAATATATCCCCAAAGTTGCTAATAATCCCCGATCCTCATTAAATCACATTATTATTTTTTTAAGTCAAATCATTGACTTTAACGTCTCATCAATATTATTTTATTAAAAATAAAAATTAATATATAATCCATGGACATATTTTTTAGATTTTAAAAATAGTTTATGTGATGTGTAATTAATGCAATGTCTCTAGTGGGGATTAGGGATTCTTTATACACCTAGGGATTAGATGTCAAATCGGGGATTGAGGATTACATGTATTATTGGGGATTATATATTTTGGATAAAAATTTAAAATTCATTTGACCGTTAAAATGGCTTTACAGTAAATATGCTTGACTATTAAGGGTATTTTTGTCATCTCAAGTCCATAAACCTAAATAGTCAAAACCCTAGCCCATTTAGATAATTTTTTAAACATGCAGGACCATTTCGGTAAACTGTCCAACTTTTTATGCAGGGTTTGGAGAATGAATTGAAGAAAGTTAGAATGTGAATTGAAGTAGTGCAATGATTATAAAGGCACACCTTCATGTACTTAGGGGTGTACATCGGTCGGTTTGGTCGGTTTATACCTCATTATATGAACCAAACCAATCACCTCGGTTTGAAGAAAATGTAAACCATTACGGACCGTGGCACTCATGATAACCAACCAAAATAGGGGGTGTTTTTCAGCTTGGTTTGGTCGGTTTATCATCGGTTTTGATAGACGCTAATTTGAAAAAAAAAAAAATTTGTCACTGTCAACTCCTATGTTCTCTCTTTTCAACTACTAACAATG
>JAESVK010000290.1:409289-434855 GCA_017140935.1 Hamamelis virginiana | reverse complement strand
AAAAAACCACCACAAAAATCCAATGGGGCCAAACAAAAAAAAAATAAAAACCCCCCCCCCCCCCCCCCCCCCCCCAAATAAAATAAAATAATAATAAATAAATAAATTGTAAAAGAATCTGATGTATCGCACCCATGGCTTGTGAATTAAACATCAGGATCCAGCAACAAATGAGTTCCACCAATTTCACCAGAAATGGTAAAAAGTTGGATAATAGCAGCATTTGAACATGATTTGAAACAGAAAATTCTCCAATGTGGAGCTCATTTTTGCGAATCTTATTTTGCCCAACACATGGGCTGTCTTTGAAAGTTAGACACAAGTCATCCTATTTTCCATCTTTGTGATAATTGAATTACCTGAGCTGATCCAAGAATGTAGATTGCTGAATAATGACGGCCATGAATCACCATGTCAGCCAACATGGCAAGTGGAATGGTGAGTGACATACCCAAGGTGGCCACCAGTGGAGTTGTCCAAACAACACATAAGGCCCTAGGGAGAACAGAGTAGATTTGCATTGAGAAATAAGAACATGCAAATGATAAAGAAGCACCGATAGCAAAAGGCTTGCATTCACATACCAAAAGTAGTCAGAGAGGACGCTTCCAACAAGGCCATTAGCAAGAACAACTTCATCCATTTTGGCAGAGTGAGGAATTGTAAACTTGGGCTCAATTCCTAGGGCTGTTAATGGCCATACTGAAACACAAATATGCATATATATATATATATATATATATATACATGAAAAAATAAAGAATGCTGTTAATGGCCATACTGAAATGCGGATATGCATATATATATATATACACACACACACATGAAAAAATAAAAGATTATTCAATCGAACTAACAATATTGAAGTTTGGGTTTTACATAATAGATTTCTCTGGAATTCAGAATGCAAATAAGAAATTCAAGCTGCACACAATTCAACCAATAAGTCCGCTAAAATATTTGCATCATTACGAGTAAGGGAAGCCAAAGAAAAACAATAAACAAAGTGAAATATAATGTCAAACAAAGTAGCATGACTCTAGAAGGTCCATTCTAATGCTCTCTTCAGACCAGCATGAAATAATTCTAAGTAGTTACTGTTTCAGGTATATTGTCCACGGTAGCCAAGTGAAAGAAATACCTGAACTTCATAATAAAGCCATGCCATATGCATTTCACAGAGCACACTTTCTTATAATTCCAATTAGCATAAAAACTCCTCCAAAACAACCTATGCATAAGGTTGGATTTAAATTATGATCCATCTATGTGGTGGATGAATCATTGTATGACATAAATTCAAAATTCTCTCTCTAACCATGAAAATTTAAAGTTCAATGGAGGATTAAATAAACATATTAAAAAATTGTTAGCGTTTCTTTCTCTCCTTAGTTGCAAAGAAGAGGAGTGCTGTGAATATTCTAAATCCAGGAAGAATAGTCCAGTGAGAAGTGTGAAAATAACTGCGGGTAAATTAAGAAACGTGTTGTCAAAGATGCTTTCTCCTTTTAAGATGGCCTTCATTTGTGCGCCATGTTTGTTTGTTTGTTTGTTTGTTTTTGTTTGGAGAGAAGAAGAGGAAGTGGGGTGGGGAGGGGGGCTCTATAGAATTGCACAAATAAAGCCTGTGTGTGTTGGAGTTCTTGCTTTACTTACTTCATAAGAAAGGGTTTGGTGTGAATGAAGCAAACTGGATTGGATTTAAAGGTGCATTTTTCCCCCTCACTCTCAGTACTAAGTACAGTACAAGGGTTTGTAGGGTGATACCCATCATCTTCCCTTGCCACTTGTGTGGTAGAAGCATTGAACATGTTGTTTGAGATCAAAGATTTTGTCATTGCAGAAAAGGGGCCATCCATTTCTCATGAACATTTTGCCTATGGTATTCTATTGTTTCATGGGATAATTTCTATTCAATAATGGGTTGTTAAATGTGTTCTTCATTGTTTAATTGTTTTGGGTATGGTACAACTTGATGATTAATTTTAGCAGTATGTACAACTTGATGATTAATCAGGAGTGTATTGTCTAACTTCTCCACTTACAACTGCCCTCTCCCGTGAGAGAAGCCAATACATCAAAATGTTGAAAATAGACTTCCTTTACAATAGAATTGCTCTTCTAAGGGATCAGGCAGCTTCTTCTTCTTCTTCTTCTTTTTTTTTTTTTTTTTAATAAGAAACAAAATTTTTTAACAGAAAGAATGAAAAAAGAAAGGACAGGACATCCTTCTAAGAATGAACCAAAAAACCACAGTCCAGTGCAGGACCAAAAAAACAAAGGAAAGCACAGCCTCGTGAAGGAAAAGATCCCCCCTAAAAGATGGGAAGGGTGTTGCCACCCCTTTTAGCTAAAGTATCCACCTCCCCATTTGCTGCTTTGGCCGCCCACTAGGCTTGAATACCCAAAGAAGCCACTAGGTCAAGAATTTCTCTAATGATACGAGCAAATCACCAAGCTCCCATACACCTCCCATACACCTCAAGCTCAACCCGCCTATAACTATAGACACATCACCCTCAACTAGAAGCTTCTCTGAACCCCACTAATAGAGCCAGCAACTCTGCCTTTACCACAAATCCTTCACCAACAAGAGAGAGAGAGAGAGAGAGAGAGAGAGAGAGAGAGAGAGAGCGCTAAAATAGTATCCTTTTTGCAATCTCTAAAAATACTGCCAATGCTCAGCTGACCTGGATTCCCAAGGGAGCAAACCATTACGATTGAACTTAAGACACGCCGAAGATCTCCAAAAAAGGGTAGGGAGTGAAGAAAGTCTTTGCATTAAGCGAACAGAATGCCAATCTCTTGAAATGATACCAAGGGGGTAGAGGAGGAAGACTGTAGCACAATTCTTCCTTATAGGTTGTCTGCTAAGGGGAGAGGACTAATCATGGCTAAGTACAATTCTTCCTCAATGGGTTGATTGTCAGCTAAGGTGAGAGGATCCATGGAATAGGCATCTGCGGGACTAAGGCCCTTCTTGGTAGCATAGTCGAATTTGAAGCTAATTGTAGGAATTGGACAAGGTTTTAGTTGGATCTTTGGCATGGGCACAGGCCTCTAGGAAGTATTCTCCTGGCCTTGCACTGCAACTATATTAACGAATATTACCCCAATGGGGTGATGAGCATTACGGTTATTTTCACTGTAATCACCCCAATCGGGTGACGAGCATTGCGATTATTTTCACTGCAACTATTAATGAATTAATCACCCCAATTGTGTGATGAGAATTGTGATTATTTTCAGACGTATCTCAGGTATCATGTGTTTTCTACTTTTTGGGAGTTCACAAGATTGGGAAGTTGATATTGTGAAGTAGCTCCTCTCTTTGTTGTATGGGGCAGTGGTGGATCCAAAAAAGAAGACAAAACTCTTCTTGTTCCCTTCCCAACCATTGTGTCATGCATTTGCTTTGATTCAGAGGCATTTGCAATTTGGTCAGTATTGGGCATGGCCTCAGCACTATCTTTCCTTGTGATGGAGGTTCTCCTTTCTTGGTTTCCTAAAGCTCGAACTAAGAAAGAGAGATTTTTTAGGTTAGCTGCAAGTGTTCTGTTTTGATCAATTTGGAAGAAAAAAAAATCTTTAAGTTGTTGAGAACTGAATCTTCAAAGGAGAGGTGGTGTTGAGAGAGTCATGCTTATTTTTTTCTTGGTATACTGTAATCAATGATTCCACAGGGGTCCCTTTTTACATTTAGTTTACAGGTGTACCCCAGATCTTCATTCTTGATTCTTAGTTCTACATATATCTTATACATTATCTTCTCAATGACATACTTAACTAGAAAAGAAAAACAAAATACAATTGTGGTCCCTCTAAAACATTTTCTCCTTCACATTTCTTCCAGCTAGAGAAAATTGCAACTTCTTTTAATTAATTTTGCAGGTTGCATCTCAGTTGTTTCCGCCGCTAGCGTAATGCCTACATGATTTCCTTGACAAAACTTGCTTCAATCCAATTTGATTTAAGCAAGTTCAAATGAACTGATAAAACAGAGGATGAACATGATTCCATAATACATTAACCCATGAATTAGAGGTGTGAAAAAAAAAATCATGATACATTATCCAAAACCCCACTTTACATGCAAACTGCTAATAATTTTAAACTTCCCTTATTTAGTAGTTACTTCTACCCTATCATCCCACCTGGATTCAATGTTATAGAACTCAGGGGAAATGGAAGGCATAGTCTCTTAGAAAACTATATCTTTCTAGATTTTAAAACACTCTAGGCTAATTTGCCTCTACCACTAGATACTATTAGCTCTTCTTCTATCTCTATTCAATGAGATATTGTTAGTTGTTTTTGTTAGTAAGCTGTCCCCATCTATTAAACAGTTTATTGACAATGGACATAATGCCTTACATTACACTCTCTGACAATCTTGCCTTTCATTTTTATCCAAGCTAACGTAGAAAATCATTATTATAGTTCATAAGATAGAGATCCCCAGCAATCAAATCAGTAAAGAAAATATAAAAAGTAAACTATTTCTACCCCCTTTAACACGAGACACTACTAGGTCTTAGACAGACTCTTCAAAAGAAAAGGAAAAAGACAATAAATTCTTACAGAGAAAAACTATTAATACAAACTCCCTCTACCATAATTATTGTCCAGATGAACTTTAAAATAAAAATTAAAAGTAATACTGATCAGACCAGTCTTACCAAGCCACCATAGTGCTACAAGTGTAAATAATCCAATATATCCAAACAACTTTTGCATGTCAACCCTTTCGCCTTCCTCGCCAGAAAACTTTTTAAGAAGCACTGCAGCATAAGTTGTAATTGAATATTAGAATAATGGTTTTGGAATAATATTTCAAACGTACTGAATAACAAAGAATCTGCCCAACCAGTAAATAGCCCATATGACATAGCTGAGAGAAGGCCAAAAAGATCCCCCACAAGAGAGCGTTTTCCATTCCTGAAACCAAAAGTCAACTGTAAATGCCCAAAATATTCATTACAAAGAGCAAGTTGATAAGGAAACATGAAATTGACTAACATTATAAGCATTGAAATATGAAAGAGGGAGCCCATATGTGCAACTGCATTTTCCAATAGCTTGGGATTGTTCTTCCCAATGTCAAGAAGTATAAATCATGGCCAAAGCAATCAGGCTCCACACAATTTGACAGCATAGCAATAAACAAATAAATAAATCTTGACAGAGCAATTAATGGTTATTATATGATCAGAAAGGATCTACAGCTTATGTTCATTTCACAAGCTGCTCCTCCAACCACAACACCCCCCTCCCCTTCCCCTTTTTCCCATACCTTGTAAATATCTCATGAAACAATTTAATTCAGGAAAATATCATAGAACTTCATCATTAATAATACAGGTTAATGACATAGAAATAACTAACGCGGTAGTTGGCAAAAGTTTTCCCACTACCATGGTGCCTGCAGCACAAATAATATAGATGCTTTCTTGATAACAAATCCTATGGTTTTCCTTAAATAACAAATTTTCCCAAGTGATGGCACTTTAGGAAAAGGCTCACTATACTGGTCTCTTCATCTGTGCAAATACTTCAAGTGTGTAGGATTGTAGGATACAAAAATTGCAATCATGGGTGCATGTCACACCTGACAGCATCAACACACCCCTTGACTTAATCCTCCATTGAAACAAAATTAAGCCCAGAATAGAATTGAACTTGAAAGTAAATGTAATGTAACTAGGAGAAAAGGACGGATGACTTACGCAGAAGCATTTGATTGTGATTCATCTGTGGCCCAAGTTTTCCCTAGTGTTGTCATGGCAACACCAGCCATGCTGACAAAGACAGCAACTACTTTGGAAATATTTAAAGAATCTTGGCCCAAAAATGCACCAATGAAAAGAGTAAAAAGCCCTGAGGTTGAGGACAAAACTGTAGTACTTGCGACACTTGTCCGTGCGAGCGCAGCATTTGATAAATACTGGAAGAGAAAAAAGATGAGAGAGAGAGAGGAGACATTAAAAAGTGCATCCCTTGAGTTCATACAGAAATTAGACCCAGATCAGCACCATAAAACAGTACAAGATATGTCAAACATCTCTTATCTGATAGCAAAAGGAGGAATAAATCAATAATGCAACAGGGGAATCATTGAATAACAAAAGAATGTGTACATCAATGCTGTAAATGTTTACAGTTAAAGATTAACGAGACCAATCTCAGGTGCATAAGGTGTGAGGAACATCCCTGTAAGTGATATAGGTTAATGCCATGAGGCACATGTTTTGGGGTCAATAAACCCTCAATATAACTCCAGTGACCAGTCCCAAAACAAGTCTGATAAATTTCTTAGCCACACATTTTGATTTTGACGTGTTTTTACTTTATCCAATAGTGTGCTGAACCCCACAACTTCGATCTTCGGAGCTTTGTGAGACAACAAAGCACATGATGAAACAGCCCTCAGAACTTTGGGTTAGTTGGCCCAAACACCTGCCATTGGACACTAGACTGCTTCACATATGGAAAACACATTCAAGATGTTACAGAAATGTCACATGGCACGAGACAGCAAAGGGTATGCATGATGAATAGAAGAGCTGTCAGGTATGTACCACCATGAATTTTTGCATGGGAATGTCAATGCTTTTATGCAAAATTGAGAGTCTGATGCTTCACAAACCAGAACAGGTTAAGAGGAAATATTGAAGAAAATAGTCAATGCAGGTGCCTAACCTCTGTTATAAACCAGATAGGAGCAATATAAAATCCATAAGTAGCAATTTCCCTCGTTGTAAGCTCTTTGTTCTGCTTCAACGTATCTGCATCATCTATGTGTTTAGGAACCAATGGCTGATCCTCATCCTGAGCAGAAAGGTCTGCCTCACTGTCTTTTTTAGTCAAAACCACTTGAAGTTCTGTTTCAAATAACTTCTGCCCCCCAATGTATTTTAGAGGAGAATTAAGTCCAACAGAAGACTCATTGACGGTTTCTACATTTTTCCCTCTTTTAGAAGAACGGCGTCTCAGTGAACTACATAACAAATCCTTAATGAATGCTATAGGGAGATAAACTATCATAAGAGAAGCTCCAAGATATGTCACTGCAAATGGCTGCTTATAGTCTGTGAAAATATCCTGTTAAACAAATAATGGTCAGCTAAAGACTTACATTCATAGTTACTGAAATGCACTATTTATTCAATAGAGAAGGAATTATGCATAAAAGAATCTTGTTTAATAGATTAAAGAAAGTGAGCCGGCAACCATATAGATTATTTACTTTTAGCCATGAACAAGTTTACAGGTATCTTCATATTGAACAATTAAAGACACAAGAAACACCACCTTAAATAAAATTCTTGAAAAATGACACTCCATATATGCAGGATTTTTTTGCTTGAAACTTCTATGCACAATCTTCTGCTCCAAGGGTTTTGGATACCCATATGTGTCAAAGAAGCAGACTATAATTAAGCAACACTAACTCACTAAGCTATTCCCCCACAGCTAAAATGATTAGATGGCTTCAACTTGTTGTAATGGGTGTTCAGTATCAACTAAATTTAAGAAGGCAGCTGTCGTGTTAACACTTGCCAGTGTCCCTTAAGCAAAGTGACTGCCTCGGAATGGAGTTAAATGCCAGTTTTCACCTAGAAAAACCATTATTTTACGATAAAATGTTTACAAAAAAGCATTAAAACTTCCCATCAAACACACTGAAGTGATGTACTTGAACCTCAGTTCCTTAGTTAAGTTCAAAATAAAACCCAAGAGTCCCTTTTAATCACATAAACAACTCCGTATTGTATTCATTCTTTAATTTCTAAAAGTTCCAGAAAACAAAAATTGCCAAAGACTGCATGTGACCATTTCAACACCCAAAACTTCAAACCTTGGAACAGAAACAGCAATTTATCATCTTTATGAAATATGATCCAAATTCAACCACAAATAGAATTCTACCAAACCATACATTTACAAAACATGGCAATCTAAGATCTTGCCAAAATACATGTTAAGGCAACATGACAATGAGATCATGTCAAGCATTTACCAAAACAAGGTAGCCTTCCAATTGAATTCAGACAACATTGTATTCTGCAGGACAACAATTTGAGTACATATAAAATTCTTAACATTGAGGGCATTTCGTAGTTAAATACTATGGATTCATAGCCATTAATACGTGTGAACATAGTTTAGAGCCACAATAAACAATATATTGAGTCTGGCATGTATCAAGGAATACTAGTTCAGGTCCTCCTATACCACATATTGAGGCATTCATGAACCAACACAACATGGTAGTGCAAGCCTGCAAGGTCCAATCAAACAATGTAACATGGCAATCTAAAATCTTGTGGAAAGGTGAGTCAAGGCAACATAAAAATATAGTCATGTCAAACCATTTATTAAAACAATATTCTAATTAAGGTCAAACAAGGTTGTATTTTGAAGAGACAATAATTTAAGTTTCATACTAGATCGTATAACATGGGGACAATTTGTAGTTGGATCGTATGGGACCATTACTTCTTAAATTACTCCAAAAATAGTTTGTGAACCCAATAAAACATATACTGAGGCAACATTGCAGGATAAGATCCTACCAAACCATATCTCATGGTAATTTAGTATTTTAAGATCCTACCAAACATATCATTGCAACCGTGTATTAAGGCAACATGATGGTGCAAAATCCTATTAAACCATATATCAAGGGCACACAAAAATCCAAGATCTTTCTAATAGACATGTCAAGTAATGTGGCAGTATGAGAATGGCATACTAAACGTGAACCAATACGTCCATTCCTACGTGAACCAATTCTAGGTATAGGTTTTGCCATATACAGATCAAGAAATTGAATTTCAATTATTTGTGGAAACATATCAATTGGTAGAACCATTGATAAAAGAAAGAGATGTTGTGTATGAATCACTCACACATATATCATAACAAAACAACATTCTATTTAAGTCATAAAAGGTTGTATTCCAAAGTGACAAAAATTTAAGTTCATGTCAGTTTTATAACACGGGGAATCTACATAGTTGAATCTTATGGGAGCATAGATTTTGAAATATTAAAGTACTTTGGTGAACAAGTAAATTGTACATATACGCAGCTCTTTATATAGGAAAGATAGCTAGATGACATCCAACAGAACCATCTATGACGTAACATGTAGACTATGTAGTTTAATGTCCGGGGTTTTACATTTCCTGTTGTTTAGTTGTCTTCCATAAAATATTGGTTTCATTTTCCTTTTTTTTTTTTTAAAATTATTTTATTTTCCTCCAATTTCTTGACAACTAACAGACTATATATATATATATATATATATATATATATATATATATATATATATATATACAGAAATGATCCTATCAGCACATGCTGACTTTTGTGACTTTCGTGAACTTCAGCATGAAGCTCATAAGTGATTGTGTCATGCATATTTTGAAAATTTGACTGTTGGATTAGATACTATGCATATGTATGTTAGGCATGCCAAAAATTACAGTGATCCAACGGTTGGTTTCTCATATATGTCACTGAGAAAAACTGTGACAGTTTTCAGAGGTCAAAATTTTTCATAGTTTGTATTTTGAGATGCCTACATCGGATCATTGTGATTTTTGGCAGACGTGACATCCATAACAAGAGTATCTAATCCAACGGTCGATTTTTCAAAATATACATCCCACAATTCTCTATGAGCTTCTTGCTGGAGTCAGCATTTGCTTACATTTTCTGCTTCTTAGTTCCCAAAAAAGGGGCAAAAAGAATCTCAGCCAAATAATTGCACAGGACAGGACCGAACTGATCACTTGTGTCTTCTGAAAAAAACAAGGTTTTAATTTTCTTGTGTTCTTTTCTTCTCTCTCCCTTCCGTTTCTCAGCCACCAAATAGACATGTATAAGGTTTTACATTTTCTGCTGTTTAATTCCAGATAAAATAAACATAACTCAGCAGATTAATTTTGTTTTTGTTTTTGTTTTTTTTTTTTTTTTTTGTGCAGAAAATGTGAAGTTTCAAATTGTTCTTTTCTTTTACTTTTCCACCAGTTTCTCAGCAACCAAACATACCACATACATAAGGTCTTACATTTTCGGCTGTTTAGTTCCTAATAGAACTACCACACCTTAGCTGATAACTATTATGTTCCAGAAAACATAAGGTTACAATTGTACTTTTATTTGTCCACTCTTTCCTCCTGTTTCCCAGCAACCAAACATATCGTACAACGAGGTTTGACATTTTCTGCAATTTTGTTCCAAAGAAAACAAACATAACTTTGCTGATTTTTTTTCCTAATTTTCCAGAAAATATAACGTTTTTACTTTCTTTTTCTTTTCTATTCTCCAGTTTCTCGGCACCCAAACATACTATAAACAAAATTCAAAACCCCCATAAACCAAACAGAGAATGATGTTTCAAATTTTCAATTTTCATTTTCCTTTGGAACAGTTTCTCAGCAACCAAACAGAATTTAAAAACAGTACAAAACGAATCAAAGCCGAAGAGAAGATCGAACTAACCTGGGTGACTTCAGCAGAGGTGACCCATATAACAACAACGGCACCAATTAGAAACAAACCAGCCCTGTATCGCCAACTCATCACGACCCGCAAAGTAAAAAAAAAACAAAAACAAAAAAACCGCACAAAGATCCGTCGAATTCTATCAGATCTTGGAACCCATCTTCGTAATTTCAGTTTAATATGATGAGATCTCAAAAGTTTTGAGATTCAAGCTCCAGATTCCCCGGTTAGCTATTCACATACACACATATATATATACACATATATATATATATCGAGAGAGAGAGAGAGGGAGAGGGAGAGGGAGAGAGGGAGTTGAAGAAAGACCGGAAAGAATTAGAGAGGAGTGTGGGAAGAGAAGAGAAGACATTACTAGTGTTAAATTAAGTTTTGATGGTTATTACTTATTAGTTAATCCATTTCTCTCTCATTATGTCCTTATAGTTTCTCTCTCTCTCGCTGAGTCCGGCGGATCTAGTAAGCATATGTTGACTTTTGCAAAAGTTAACACGAAGCTCATAAAAACTTATGGAATGCATATTTTAAAAAACCAACCGTTTGATTAGATACCATTGTTATGAATGTCACGTCTGTAAAAAAATCACAGTGATCCGATGTAGGCATTTCAAAATACTGAAAAATTCTAACCACTGAAAACTGTCACAGTTTTTCTGTAACATATATTAGAAATTAACCGTTGAATCACTGTGATTTTTGGCATGACTAGCATACATATGCATAATATCTAATCCAATGATCAGTTTTTCAAAATATACGTCTCACAATCACTTATGAACTTCATGGTGACTTTCACAAAAGCCAACTAATCCAACCATTTATGCCCTCATGTTGACTCACGTTTCTAAATTTCTTTGGTTTATGTTACAGGTTGTCATTGTAAGGAAGGTAACAATGTAATGGAAACGTTTTGAATAAGGAAAGGGGATCATACCCCTAGTGTTTTCTCAATTGTTTTTCCTTTTCCATGAAGTTCAATATCTTCAATCTTACATAGCAATATTAGTTACCCAAAACAACAAAAGAATAATTTTTTTTTTCTAAGATCTGTTGGATTAGAGTAATAATATTATTATTATTTTGGCCAAGATATGTTGGAATAGACTAATAAAGTCTGGGTAGGTGGTCGAGGAGACTAGAAACATGGACTTCGGACTTGGTACGCCGAAACCCAGCCATATGAGCTACACTTCTGAGTTCTGCACATATTATTTCAGGACATACTAATAAACAAATTTCTAATAAACTTTATTTATATGTATAAACATGATTTTTATACTACTTTTAATGGATACTGTGAAGAAAAAGAATATGAAAAACCAGACTCTCAAAATAGAAAAACTCGTAAAGATTCCTTAGTATATTTTAATACCATTTTTTGTCATGACAGAATAAAAAAAAAAATTATATATCAGTAGGATCGAGACTTGCCATTTAATTAATTTTAGCTAGCAAATAAAGTATAGAAAATAATTAAATTATATTAAGTAATTCTTACTATTGGTTTTGATCAAATTTTGTAACATGTTGCATATGAGAGTTGCTAATATAAGGTGCACCTGATGCAAGATGCATCAGGTGGCATCTTCTAGAGCCACTTGTTGAACTTTTTTTTTGAAAACTAACGGTTGGTTTGATGCTCCTTTCATGTATATCATGCATGCAAAAAATCACAGTGATCCAACGGTTGGTTTTCGAAAAATATAACTTTGAAAAACTTTGTTATTTAAAATGTCACCCTTTTTTCGCAGTCGGTTTTTTAAGAAATCAACCGTTGGATCACTATTATTTTTGGCAGGCATGAAATACATAAAAGGAGCATTAAATCCAACAGTCAATTTTTAAAAATATGCTAAACAAGTGGCTTAAGAAGAGGCCACCTTATGCATCTTGCATCAGGTGCACCTTATATTGAAGCTCTGTGTTGCAAATAGTGAAAAAAAAAAATTATAGTATTAATTTGTAGAAAGAAAAATGTAGAATCAAATAGTTAAAATATATTAATTTTGGAAAATAAATGGTTAAAATATATTAAGTTATATTTATTTTATATTTAATATATTAAATAATACATTAGGTGATCAATCTAAATATATATAGTTTTTTATTTTTATTTTAAGAAAACGATAAGAAACTCTTTTTCATGTTGATATAACATGATAACATAAAAATGATGAGAACCCACCTAACCAGTACAAATTCTTTTTTTGCTTTTTTTCTTTTTTTGCCAGAAGACTAGTACAAATTTAACTGTACCCATTTCCATTCATATGTTCAGTACAGTGTGCTTTGGTCCATTTTCCCCACCATTTTAGTGGAATCATATGTGAGCTCCACAATTAGAATAATGTGGTGACATAAAGAGATTTAGGGGGCCAAAATAGCAGTTGGGTCTGCATATTCTCATGTTGAATGAGAGGATAGAAGCATGTGTGTAAAAGGTCATTAGTACTTAATGCTAGCTACAATGGAGTCTTGAGAGGAATGAGTTTGATAGGATCATAATTTTTGATATTTCATTAACAAGTGAACTTTTTTAAGATTCAAATATGTGTAGAGTCACATTTGACAATCTAAAACCTTTTCCATTATACTAGAAAAATGAAAGTTTGTGTAATGTAACATGCAAGAATGTTACATTAAAAGCAAAAGTAGTTTTCAAAAGTGTGCTACTCAAACCAAATTGTTTCCATCACAATATGATGACTAGAATGCCCATTTATGCCACTATAATAATATTGTTGTATATATTTTGTGAGATTATTATATATCTAGTGTAATAGTTGTGATCACACTCGTTCAAATCTTAAGAATTGTCACTTCATATCATATCGATTGTTCAAATAATATTTTGAGATTTTTTTTTTTTTTTTTTTTGCTATACAGGTATCCTAGGTCAGTTTGCGCGTACCAGACTAAATTCTGCACCCTGAACAAGGCTTGCGCCCTGTGGTCCGTGGCCCCAGATATTAGTAGTTAATGGGAGTCGAACCCAGAACCAAATAATGTGTGATCGATTAGTATAAAGAAAAAATTGGTAGTAAAAGCACAAAATCATCCCACAGGACCAAAGCAAGGAGAGAGAGAGAGATTAGTATAAGAATATTCCATCACAGTATTAAAAGAACACGCCTTGGGTAGTTGGGGTACGAGATGCTTCTAGCCACCTAAATACAAAAGCTAATAGGTCCATCTTGGAATTCAAGCATTTAAACATGATTATTCTGTACATTATTTGTTAGGTGGGTATGATTTTATCACATTAAACCTTGCGACAACTTATTGAAGTTTGTGGGTCTTCATCAATCATCAAATACATTAATGTTTTCTGCTATTGCCGACACTATAAGGGACAAATCATGACAATTTTAAATTTCATAACATGTTTGGATAGAGGGCTTTTTTCTTATTTTTTGTTTTTTGTTTTTTTATTTTTGTTCTTGAAGTGAGTCCTGTTTTTTAGCCAACATAAAGTATCTTGGGTCTATTCCTGCTGAGATTGCAGACTAATCCATAAAAATTGACAAAATCACCCACGAACCCCGCCCATCAATCAACATGTCAAGGTTTGATTTCAGAATCTTCACTTCATGACTCATGAGATGTGGTATTTGACCACGTGAACATCCATGGCGGGTTATTCTTGAAATGAGCTTAAAGAACTATTTTTTAAAAGTATTAAGGAGGAAGAAATATTGTTCTGCCACAAGAATTGACAACAAAATTTGAGTTGATGATATGAAATTTTAATTATTTTATTTTATTTTCTTACTATTTCTTAGAATCAAAACCTTTTGGATACCAATATTAAAAATGGGAATCTACTTGGTTACCTTCTACTTTGGTTCATCCAATTTAATTTAAGAGTTATCAAGGAAAAGCTTTACCCTTTGTTTATAAGTGTTGATGAGAGGATTTATCAACCTCCCACACAAAGCTCTACGCCCGAAAAATAGTATTAATCTTGACACACAATGAGGCGCCCCCCGAGCAACCTCCTTAGGGACGGCGACCCAATGTCCCCCCTAGGGATCGACCTCCGTCAAGTCCTCTTTCTTCAACGGAGATGCCTGCCTCAGGGTAGATGCCTTATTTACTTGGGATGCTCACCATCGTGAATGCCCGCCCTGTTGGGCGGATGAAAGGGGATGCGGTCTCATACGACCCTTCCCTTAGAAAAGGGGGGTCGAACCATGTTCATCGTCAACGATAACTTATGAACTTCTGTACAAACTCATAAATAACCACCCTCAGGGGTAAGGTCGATATCATGACAGGGTTGACTATATAGCCAGATCGAACATTGCAGCAACAGCAAGGGAAAGAGTTAGAAATGTGGATTGGAGGGCAAGACATGAGGAACGTCAAGGCTGAGGGATGGGACCAATACTGATTTCTATAATCTACCTTAGCCTTGGCCTCCTTGAGATCGTACTGAGGGTAACACGTGGAGAGTGTAGCGTAACTCATGGGTATGACGTTGACCCATCACATTGGCTGTTGCGCCAATGCTGACACACTACGACCCTATGTCTCAGACCTGACCAAGGATCTTCAAGATCCCACTCCGTACCCTTGATAGGGACAACTCAATAGGGAATTCAGGCCCTGATACATGGATTAGTAGCCAGTGTTCCACTATTGATTCGTCCCTAGATGCCTAGCTGGACCTCACCCATTGTCCCATCTATAAATACCCATACCTACATGCAAAGACAATCATTAACTTTTTCTCACCTACCGGGAATCTTAGTGATTACTACTCTCTCTCCACATTAAGGCTCATCCAGACAAACTTACAGGGGACAAGGTCGACCCTCGGCCACGACTTTGGCTCTCTCTTCCTCGCAATCTCAACGGTGCTCCTGTCTCTCTCTTCTCCAACTCAACATCTCAACTCTCCGTTACCTTGGGTGGCCAAACTTCAGGCCTAGCGAACCTCCTCAGTTCTCTATTGTGAACAATAAGTTAATTTTAAATATTGTAAGTTGGATATTGAGTAATGAAGTTGAAAAGATCATTAACAGATCATTGACAAAAAATTAATTAACTAAGAAATTTTGAAAAGGGTGATAAAAATAGGCAAGTATGTATATCTAAAGAAGTTGAAAAGTAAGATTCTAGAGGCTATAATGTGAAAATTTTCCTATAAATACCACCAACTTCCTTCAATCAAAGCACACTGCACATAATTAGCCTTACTTTCCTATCTTCTTTCTTCAAAAATTCATGCTTTATTTATGCAAATTTAAAGCTATAATTTCCAAATTCGAATCCAAGAGATAAGAAGCCATCCAAACTATTCTCTATACTCACACATTGCAAGTGCATGTGGCCTAAAAGAGACGACTGTTGTATCATAGAGGAGAGGCCACGACAAACCTACTACATCAAATAATTATCACTGAGGGGCACGATCTGCTTTCAAGGGCAGTGTGTAGCCACACTTCAATCGATTATTTTTTTATCTTCTCAAATTCTCTCATTTATTACTTGTAGTATCTTAAACTTTAATTTCCACCCAGAATTATATAAATTATATATTCAAAATAAAATTTCAATTTTTTTATTTTTTTATTTTTTTAAGTTGGGGCCTCCTATATATGCTCATCCCCTTGCCCTAACTAATCCTCATCCTACCCTAATACCAACTGAAATATGACTGGTTGATGAGTTCCCATTCTATTCATTGAAGCACTTTAAGACTGTAATAGAAGCCTACTCCTGTCCAATAATATACTCTCATAAAGTCTCGAAGAATATGGTCATGACTCCTAATTGAGCATGATTGCGCTCAACTTAACTTAGCTCATTTATACAGTGGTGAACATTACTTTGGATTCAAACTCAAAGATCTATCACCAATGATAATTTGTTATTACAAAAGAAAGCTTTCATACAAGAGATTGAAAAGTTTGCTAGCACAGAAGAAGGGAGAGGGAGGGGGAGGGGGAGGGGGAGGGGAGGGCATAAGTGGAAACACCTAAAAAATTGATTGACAAGCAAAAGTTTGTGTACATAATTAATCCAAGGCCCATTCAGAACAGGCTTAGACAAATATGTTGATTTGAGCCTTTTTCAGGCAAATAATTCAAACCCACTAATTAATGGCTAATGCCTCCAAAGTTTTATATATTCCCATACATATACAAACTTGATCAATTAAGGTCCACTCACCATTTCTCACACAGCCGATCGTATTTTGAAACAACAACCGTTGGATTAGATAATCTTCTTATGTATGTTATGCATATAAAAAATTACAGTAATCCAACAATCGGTTTTCCAAATATCTAACAGTATTTTTCATTGGATGCTGTAACAACTGTTTAACAGTCTGTATTTTGAAAATCGATCGTTGGATCACTGTGATTTTTGGCAAACATGACATACATTAGAAGATTATCTAAACCAACGGTCAGTTTTTTAAAATACCAATCCCAGTGAAAAGTGAACCTTAAATTAAGCTTAAGGTCCGGACCTTAAATTAAGTTCAAGGTGTGAAATCCTACATTTTTTTTCTTTCCTGTAAATTTTTTTAAAAAAAGAAATAACGTAGGAATTGTATGGGAATTAATAGCAAGAATTGTAAAGGATGGGACCAATTAGAATTAAGGACCAATATACTTACCATGAGCTAGGATACAGGGGATTAGAACACCCATGCATTAGAGGCTGAAGACATCTAGGGTTCTCGTGTCATTACCTAGCTTCTCGCACCATCTTCTCTCCAGCTGGAAGAGAAATCAGAGAGAGATAAGGGAAGAGTTCTTATAAGAGAAAACAGAAAAGAGAGAGGGAAGGGTTCGGGCATGTGAGAGAGAAGAAGGAAAGAGAAAGGGAAAAGAACGAGTAGCGGAAGCAGAACAATTTCATTTTCTACACTTGAATTTCTCCCAACCAAGGTGAAATTCATTTCTCTTCCTCATTTTTATGTTAGTTTTTGGTAGAATATGGATGCAATATGGGTAATAGGTCTTGAAATAATAAAGTTGCAGGGAGCTTGAAGCTCATCAATGGAGATGTTGATTTCTGGGTTTTCATTTTTGTATGAAATTGGAAAACTGAAACCTTGAGACTATTTTTCTTATAAACTAGATCAACTCAGGAGTATGTGTACCAAATTTGGGAATTTTTCATTGAGTAGATTAATTTCTATGATTTTCTGAAGTTTAGGAATGCTGAAACTTTAAACATTTATAATTGTGTATATGTCCGAAAATTCTGAAATTTTTGTATGTTGTAAAGCTTGAATTTAGGGATTTTAGAGACAAGAATCATGGAAAAATACCCACAAATGAGTGAGATATTGAAGAGAGAAGTTTCTGCAAAATTCAAGAAAAATTAGGAAATCTAAGGTTAGGGAAGAGAGTGAGATACACTCTCCCCCACTCTCACCCATGTGCTTGGCACGTGAGGGAGCGTGAGGGCCCCACTTTGGCCCATTTTTCTTTCATTTTTCATGGAAAAATAATTTATAATTTTTGGGATATGTTTTGGGTATGTTTGGTTACCTAGAAAAATAATGAGAAATTTTCTTAGTTATGTAAAAATTTTCTATTGGCAATATTTTTGAGAAAATTTATATTTTTAAGTATATTCTTACATATTGGAATGTAGCTTGATATTAAACTCTTAAATAATTTTATTGGGCTATTATGAATTGTTTTTATTATTCTCAAATAAACGGATTTATAAAGTTGATCCTTCAATTTTGTGAAAATTGTGGAAATTATACAAATAAAATCTTTTATTAAAACTCATATGAACAGTATGTACTACTTTTAATAAATTTGTGATTATTGAAAAATAGTTAAAAATCATAAAGATTTGATTTTACAAAACTTATGACGGCTATTAAGTGATTTCGATTAAAAATGAGTTTAGAGGAATGCAAAGGGTCTTTAATTGTAGAACCTAAGGTTTATAAAATGTTAGAAAATTTCATCCAAATGCCATCATATTACATGTGAAAAGTTTAGTTGGATTTTTGCTATGTTGAGTGGAATTAAATGGAATGCTTTGACTGGTTGAATAACCCAAAAAGGTTACCATGTATGAAATTGAGCTAATAAGTAGCTAGATATGATATTTGTTTTGTTGGAAATCTTACATGTATATGTGTTCAAATAATGATAAATGCTCATTTTGAAATGTTGTGAGAATCATGAAGCATTCGTTGCTACTTATATGCATGTCATGCATATCATAATGATTTTGTACTAACGTTGTGAAATGAGATGAGATGAGATGACCCGAACTGTGTTTCCTAATTAGTGCACTAATATGTTATTTACTCATGAGTTGGGTTATAACATACACACTTCATTTGTTGGGGTGTGCTAAGGTCATAGATGCTTGCCTTTATGGCAATATTCTCATCTTCAGGCTTAAATGCCTTAGTCTTGTGTAAACTTAAGCCCTGCGGGCTACCTATTTGAATATGGGTTGTTTTCTATTTTGCAGGTGATGGGCAATTGTAAGACAGGTATGAACGCATGTGTTGCACATTTTATCTGTCATGATATTGCATAAGTTACATGCAAATATGTTATGGGTTTAAATAAAAACTTTACATGAATAATGTGTTTTCAAGGTATATGATAATGTATGAGTTTTTATTATCTATTGTTGTGTGCATATACTATTCGAAATCTAACATGAAACGAGATAGTGTAAATGAGTTTCACTGAGCTGTCGAGCTCACCGCCCCCCCCCCAAAAAAAAATATCAACATTTTTCAGATGCAGAAGCATGATCAGAGATTGCTTGCAGAGTTGTCAGGCAGTTGCCTTAAGGATGCTGATCTTAGTTTTATCTTTCCTCGGACTATTTTCTGTGGTATTCTAGATGTATATTTTGGGGTTTGAGAGTGGGTTGACATTATGATACTTAGACTCTGAGATGACTAAACTTTTAATAGATATGTATTGTTTATCATATGGACTTTATATTAAGAATATGTTTATTTAAATATATGAATTTTATGTGATAAGCAACACAGGACGAAATATGAACTGTTACAGCTTCGGAATCTATGTATTCTGGGGGTGTTACATAAGGTCTGGACCTTAATGGATCATCTCTCTCTCTCTAAATTCAAGAGTATGACAATTACTCATCACAAACGTACGAGAATACAAATTCAAAACATTAACATTTCACCAAATTTTAAAGATTAATCTTATGGCACCAATTATAGTTATAATTTTAAGAGCAATGCTATACATCGCTACAACGAATCACTACAAATATCGCTACAATAAGAAAATAAGGGTAGTTTTGAAAAATCACTCATGGGTATTTTTGAAAATTCACAATATTTTTTTCTTGTAACGCGAGATACTTGTATTGATATATTGTAGTGATGCATAACATTTTCTTAATTTTAATCATTTTTAAATGGTTCCATTTTAAAAAAATTTAAATTTATTATGCATTCATTAAACTACTATAAATCCATTCCTACAACCAAACAAATTCCTAAATACTACTCTTTATTTACTTACTTTTTGATAATGTATACCCCAATTAATTCCCACCATGTTCACTTTCTCAATTTGAGTGATGACCAGGCTGCAGGCATCAATGAGCAAGGTTTGTCATTCCTTAAATATGCAGAAGTCAGCAGAACTTTAACAGTAAAGGGCTGCTATATATTTTTTAGGGTTTGTTTTGGTGTTTTGTTTTTTTAACTGTTTGGATTGGTGATCACTAATTCACTACTCCTTTCTTTCTCCTTTTTCATCATTCTGTTTTCTCTCCTTTTTTTGGTAGGCCATCTGATCACCATTCATTTATTTTCTTCATCCCATCATATTTCTCATCCTTCTAGTATCCTGTCTGATCACATTTTCTCTTTTTAGCAGTTGTAGGAATGGAGCATACACCACTATTCCAAATTAAGGATTTGTCATCAATCATTATATTTTTTATTCTTTTTTTCTCTTTTGGTGAATTTCAACTGTAATGTTTTTTTTTTTTCTTTGATTTCAAATGTAATCATTGTTGCTTATAAGTTACCCAATTAACCAAACCCTTTTCTTTTTACTTATCTTCTCTCAATGCTCTTAATTGCTCTTTGAGAGATAACTCAAATTTTAACATGAATTGAGAATCATTAATTTATTGAAAGGAATGGATGCTAGCCTTTGTCTCGCAGCGGTATCTTTCTCTTTTTTTTACAAGAAAGAGATCCCGAGTTTGAATCTTGAACTCTTAGAATGGGAAGTTTAAATAGATGAATGAAGGTTACTCTCCAATGGGGGAGCTTCTTGGTAAAATCTCTAGGTTACTTACTAGAGATTTGAAATTGAATCCCGATTGCATCAAGCCTGAGAGGATTTTAAAGGAAAGGGGAGGGCCACCCTGAAGTATAAGCTAACTCATTAGACTGAATGAGCTTTCCTATGAACAAAAAAATTAAAACAAAGAAAGAAAACTCTCTTTTATGTGCACATTCCACTTACATTGCTCCCCAATTCTAAAATTAATGGAAATGGAAGATTCTTTCATCAGGATACTAATTGATGTACTTGGATAAAAAGTTGAAAGTGATAAATGGAATAAAAAGTTATTTTGGTCCTATTAATTTGCTTTTCACTGGCTTTTTAATACTTTAAAAAATCAGTTTTGAAACCTATATAATATTCAAATACAAATTGATTCGTTTCCATTACTGATCGATAGTTTTTAATTTTCTTCAAACAGGACTCAACTCAAGATAGAGTCGGCTTCGCAGGTGCTGCATAGACCCACCAAGTTGCAGCCTTAATCAAGTGTGGTGCAACTGCAACTCAATGGAGCTGCACTCTATTAAAAATATTGAGCAGAAGTTGTTTAATAACTCCACTCACATGGAGAACAACTTTATTCAGTGAGTAATATTAAATATCTTTCAATGAATTAAGAAATTATCACCAGTCTCAATCTTATATCAACGGTCTTACTTATCTTACCATTAGGAACTAGTATTTTAAAAAATTCATTAAATTAGATGATTTTCTTATACATGTTATGCATGTAAAAAATCACAGTGATATTTCAAAATATAGACTACAGTAAATATAGTTAAAGTGTTTTATAGTGTATTGTTTTAGACTCTGAGATGACTAAACTTTTAATAGATATGTATTGTTTATCATATGGACTTTATATTAAAAATATGTTTATTTAAATTTATGAATTTTATGTGATAAACAACACAGGACGAAATATGAACTGTTACAGCTTCGGAATCTATGTATTCTGGGGATGTTACATAAGGTCTGGACCTTAATGGATCATCTCTCTCTATATATACATATACATATACATATACAAGGAGTCCATTGTAAGGCTGGTCTTCTAAGTTGCGTAAATAGTCTATGTATGACTAATTACAAAAGAAATTTTGAAAAAAAAAAAAAAAAATTACACTCGTCTCTTATTTATTCTTTTGTCTCATTCAGTCGTATCCAACCACTCTAATGACTAGGTTTTGGTGAGCTAAAGTTTTCACATTTACAGGAACTCTAATCTAAATAACACTAATTTAGGCATATTTATTCCTTACTCAATTTGGTTCCACATATTCAATGACATAGTTCTAATTCAATTAAATTATAAAATGTAATATATATCTAATTAAACAAATTCAAGCAGCTCTTATTCATATGTTAATAAATTGTTTCAGTTTTATAAGATTATAATTAATTTTAAAATCAATTCCTGATTTCTTGATCTTTCTAAAAGGAATAATAAATGAAACCCCTCTATCTCTCTCTACCTTTTCTATTTTCAAGTTATGTTACTTTCAACATCCAAGTCAAATTTTGGTTTTTTTTTTTTTTTTTTTTTTAAATTGTTTTCAAATGTTATGTGTAATTGTTACAATGTAAACAAAATAAGATCCTTCTTGCATTAAAAAGGAGAAAGATTGGGATTATTAGATGCTTGGATGAATTTGATTTAGATACACTAGATCAGCAATGGTTTTAGGTGAATGTATAGAACCCAATTTCCCACTTCAAAAATAATATATAATAAATTAAGATTGAAGAAATGGGGCATCCTTAGGTTAGTGATTTCAAAGTGCTTTCTCACTTTTGAAAGCAAAAATTGCATTAATTTTTTGGGAAAATTGGTATTAGATCATCTTTTAGAATTTTTTTGGTGCATGAAGTCCTAGGCAGTAATGTCCTTTGAAAATTGCCACTAAATTTCGAGATTTGGTTGTCCTCCTCTCTTCTCTATTTTTCTTTGTTTTCCGTCTCTTACAATTCCAAGATGCAGCGGGTGCACATCATCGGAAACAAAGTCTTGGAGCTTCTATTTGCCAGAGATGGATCTCACCAACATTCAAAAGACTCCTATTTCTCTTAAGCCTTATCAGCAGGTAGCAGCAGGTTCAGCCTCGCCAAAGACGCCATCACACACGTGCACGAAGCGTGATCCGTGTTATGGAACCTGACCAAGAAGGCCGAGTATGACAACGTGGTGGAGATGTATTCACAAACCCTTATTCACCGATCAAATCACTGCCGTCGCTGTTGTCCTCCTCACCTCCCAAACCCTTATTCACAACAACATAAACTACTATTCATTCTTTATTTTTTGAATTTTATTTTTCATCCCTTGATTTTTTTTTTTTCATCTACTTTTTGGCTGTATAGTGAAATTCAGAATTAATGTAGTAACAATCAATATAAGTGTAGTGAAATTTATAAAAAAATGCAGTTACATGACTTTATGCATTAAAAGCCCTAAATACGACTTATTGCATTAAAAGCCCCAACCAAGGACTTTATGCAAAAAACTAGTGTAGTCGTGAGACTTTTGGCCCAAAAAAAAATAAAAAACCCTAAATTTTTTGCACTTAAAGCGAAAAACTCCTTCCAAGTTCCAAGATCCCAACCAAACAATGCCTTAAAAAAAATCCTTAATGATTTATCTCATCTAAAATCACATAAAAAACTAGCACAGTGGCTCCCATAAAATTAAGAGCACCCCAAATTTATACTTACTAAAATTACAGAAAAGATTAAAAGAGCAAAAATAAAGGCATTGTTTGGTTAGCAATTTCAAAATACTTTCTTGCTTTTGAAAGCAAAAATTAGGGTGAACCCTAACATTAAAAGCAAGAAACTACTCTGAAAATATGAAAATACCAACCAGGACACAATAAATCTCATGGCGAAGCACCCCATAATACCTCTGCAACAATGGTGGCAGCCTCTGCATCAGAATTAGAGGCTTCTCTGATTCTCCTCAGTATTTCCAATTTAAATGCTTCTCTCTCTCTCTGTCTCAATCCTTCTCCTACCTCTAACTGTATTGCAAACTTCGCCACACAGCCCGCAAATGGGTGATTCTCCATTTTCGTCTCTGATTCCTCTTCTGCATCAATTCCTTCACTTTCTCTCTCATCAAATCCTTCAATTTCAACCCAATCACTTCCATTCTCCTCCAATCTCTGCAACTCCATAAGCTTCTCGATCAACCCATCTTCGAGCATTGCTTCAATTGCTTCTTTTCTTCCAAAATACCCAATTTCGAGTATGCAATCCATGGCCATTACTCGAATTGACAAATCTTCAGAGCTCAAAAGGGTTGTGATTTTGGGGATTTCGCCGTTTGATACGATTTCATCGATTAAAGGGCTTTTGATCAGTTTGATTAGTGAGGAAATAACTTGAAGTGATTTCATCGACGCCATGGAAATTAAAGCTCGGATTGTTGGACCAATTAAAACTAACCCAACGAACACGTCTTTGTTGAATCGAACCAGAGCAGCAATTACAAGACCCGATTGCTCTCGAAACCGCTTTGAATATGTTGAATCGCAGAGTATCAGTTCGAGCATCGAGAAAATCTTCGCTCTGAGAATCAAATCTTGAAAATCTCTATCAAAACCCTGCGAGACTCGGGTTTCGAATTCAATCAAGACCTTAATCTTCTCCTCTTCAGTGGCGGATTCTTTTAGAGTTTTCACGAGGTTTTGTATGCGATCTCTATCGATCAATGCCTGAGTTTCAGTGGCGATGGATTTGGCGATTTGGGAAATTTTGTAGTGGGTGATTTGACGACGGATAAGGGATTGAAAACTGTAGCCTTGAGATTTTTTGAGATTTTGAACTAGGGTATTGAGGTTGGAAAGTAGTTGAGAGAGATTATATAGACGTGGGTCAGTAGAGATTATTGTGTCTGCATCTGTATCGAGCTCTAACAGAGCTTTAATGGCGGTTTCGGAATCGGCTTTTGTGAAGATGGGTATGTTATATAGATCTGTAGAAGCTTTCTTTAGAGCTTCTAGTATTTTCAGCCTATGTTGGTTAGCTTGCTTCTGAACTTCATCCATGACTGCTTTGGTTTCAAGCTCAGTGGAACTCTGTGTTCTAGAAAGCGAGATGGCGAGATGGCGAGAGAGAGAGAGAGAACGCTTGTGTTGGAAGGAGCTCAACTACCAGTCTTCTTAACAGCCGGGACCAACTGTTCAAATTTTGGCATGCAAAAAAAAAAAAAAAAAACCTTTTTTTCCTTCTGCCTATGTATACTTTAGCTAAACGAAACGTGAAATTTAGTTGGAGGTAACGGTAGGATGCGTATTTTGAAAATTTGAACGTGGAATTAGATACTATTCTTGTATATGTCATGTATGTCAAAAATTACAGTTATCTAATGGTTGGTTTTACAGAAATGTCGCCTAAAAATACTGTGAAAGTTTTCGGCAATCACAAATTTTTCATAATTTGTATTTTTAGATGCTGGCATTGGATTATTCTAATTTTTAACATGCATGACATCAATAAAAAAGTATTTAATCCAATTGTCAGTTTTTCAAAATACGCATCCCACAATTAACTATAAGCTTCGTGCTTAATTAAAATAAATATATGTGCACATGATCAGGATTCATGCAGCTTATATGATATATTCACTCCCAATCCAGTTGGCACTAGAATAAGCATGAAGCTAATTGATAATTGTGGAATATATTTTGAAAAGCTAACCGTTGGATTATATACTTTTTTTTATAGTTGTCAATCATATATG
>JAESVK010000290.1:350745-371019 GCA_017140935.1 Hamamelis virginiana | reverse complement strand
ATGCTGAAATAAGGATTCTACACCTTGTGACTTGCTCTCCCCCGACTTTACTCCTGGTTCCGCTACTGGATGGAGCCATCTTAGAAGCCTCAACCTCATTTGGTGTCATCTCTAACTTTTCATAAGTGTGTTCATTTCCTGTTCTTTCCTATTCTTGTATTGCCATTTATCCTTTTTAAAATCCTTATTTCAGCATCATGACTCCAAGGACCAATACAACCTAGCATAAGATCGATGGCAAATTTTTATGATTCATCTTCATTAGGTGTGGCTATACGTTATACATTGGCTTTTACCTGCCAAAATCCTCTTCCTTCTCAGTGGTTGGGACTTAGTATGTGAAAGATAAGACATTGAAGACAACAAAGGTGGAGTTTAAATTTGTAATTTCTATCTGAGGAAATTTCCCATTAGACAAAATGTAACATAACCATATCAAAAGCCTATGTATCCCAGTATGTACTTATGAATCAGAATGTACAATTAGACCCTAATTGTAATATATTATTAAAATTATGCAAAGAACAACCATGACATATAACCCATGTAAAATTATCTAGCAGCTCTGACAATAATATAAACATCCAGTAGCCATTGATTGCATTTTTAGTTGTGGTACATTTGTTGGTTACTCAAGAAACAACATGTTTATAAAATGAGCATGGGTAAACTAAGGTTGCTGAGAATGGATGAGTTTCAGGATAGAGTAAGAAATGAATGCATCCATGAACTGCTAAAGGTGGCACCAATTGAGAAGAGATTAGAGAAGACAGCGAAGATTGCTTGATTATATGAAATTAAGACCAAAAAATAGTACCTATACGATTAAGTGATTCTGTTAGAGTTGAAGGCCTTACAAGGATAAGAAGAAAATTAAAGGAAATGTAGATAGAAGTTGTGGGAAAAGGGTTTTCAGCGTATTATGCGGCCTTAGATAGAGCTGAATGACATAGAGCTTTTATGTAGCTGATCAAGTCACCCAACTGTGAATCCATATGTGTTGATCTAAATCTATTAATACTTGTGAAGGCTTCCTCTTTTATTTCAATAAACTGAAATATTTTTATTTTTTTTCCAACTTGTTTCTGCTCCCCAACGTTGATCACATTATTCTGCATGAATATTGTATTTTCCTTACGGCTTTTAAATATTTAATTAAACTATCATTTTAGTAGAATAGCTGCTATCACTTTTTAAACTTTTATTTTGTATTTCTGATATCAAATTTGTGAAATTTTTTAATCAGTGAAATATACACCTCAATGGAAATGGTTACGAGACGAGCTAAAAAGGGTGGACAGAGAGAAGACACCTTGGCTTATAGTTCTCATGCACTCCCCCATGTACAATAGTTATGTAAAACACTATATGGAGGGTGAAAGTGTGCGATCTGTCTATGAGGCCTGGTTTGTCCGTTCCAAAGTCGATCTTATCTTTGCAGGCCATGTCCATGCCTATGAAAGATCGGTATGGCTATCTTTTCCTCTCTCTGTTTTTAACTTTTTATTTTCTCTTTCCATAGGTAATGTATAAGATTATAATAAATGAAAGATGAGCATAAGTGTATGTTTAAGTGTCTATAGAGAATGTTCTGTAGTCTCTCTGTGAAGTGTCTTTCAGACCTCAATGCCTTGTTCGCCATGTTGAGGTCTCATGTAACTGATACAGATCAGCTAGGCATGTAGCTTATAGACAACCCTCTTCGTTAGCCAGAGGGGCCTGTAAGCCCTCATATAATGTATTAATCTTCTATAGATGGACACATGAGTTTCAGATATTTTTGCTTAAAAAATTGCAAATAGCTCAAGTGTCATACGGGCTTCTTTATTCCAGAAGTGCCCATGTAAAATTAATTAATAGCCACATTACCACAATTCTCCTTACATAAAATCCTACCTAATCTAGAGGAGGCACATGATGAGGCAGTGTTCCATCATCATTGCAGGGGTTTCATCTTTTTTGATGCAAAAAAAGAAAAGAAAAAAAGAAGGGGTTTCATCTTTCACATTCTTGTTGGTAGGACTGTGTTTGGTTATAGACCATTCAATAGGTTTTAAAAACATCCAACGTGGACCAAACCCGGATTTTACAATGATTGGTGATGCTTATATCTTTTCTTTTTATATGGACTACTGATAAAATTATATATTGTAACACACAATTAAGCATAATAACAGAATGGTCTGGATTGATTTGTAAGCCCACTATTTGCCTATAAAGTGGTGGAGCCCAATAAAAGTGTCATATGGTGCTGCCTCATTGTAAATTTCTCCATCTAAATTATATGATGACGTGCAAAGTAGTAAGGAATCACAGTGGAATTTTTTGGGTTATTACTGCCTTCGTTCGGACTACTAAAATTCTATTGCAAATGTATGTATGTGTCAAGGAATTAATAATTACATTACCACTATATATGTATGTTTCAAGGAAAAATTCCATGCCTTAGGTAACTACGGGGGAAGAACAGGGGCTGGTCTAATATTTAGAGACACTCCATTGCTGTGTAAGACAATTTCTGCTGTGTCATAACTGTATCTCATAAGGTGTTATGTTATCAAATTGCAGTATCGTATCTCGAATGTACACTACAATGTAACAACTGGTGATCGGTATCCTGTAGCTGACAAATCAGCGCCAGTGTACATTACTGTTGGGGATGGAGGAAATCAGGAAGGTCTTGCTGTAGAGTAAGGCAGATATTACCATAAGGAATCTCTTAAACTGCTCTTATTTCTCTAATGGGCTAGTAATAATGTAGAAGTATCAAATTCTTGATTCAGTCCTCCAGGTACATTTATAGTTCTCTTGCTGAAGGCTAGGATTCTCATGTTTCCTGAATGTCAATGAATTTGTCTGTAGGTTTATGGAACCACAACCAGAGTATTCTGCATTCCGTGAAGCCAGTTATGGTCATTCTACATTGGAGATCAAGAACAGGACCCATGCATTTTACCAGTGGAACCGTAATGACAATGGGAAAAAAGTGCTGAGTGATTCAGTGGTATTCCATAATCAGTATTGGTAAGTACTGTTCTCATTCTCCTACTATTTTCACGAAATAGCATAAAGTGCCAATGTTTAGTGTCTTCCAATCTGGAATTTTCTGTGTTAGAGTTAGGTTTGGTGAGTTAAAATAAAAAGTAAAAAATAAAAAATAAACATTTTCTTGATGCACAGTTCACGGTGCAAGTGCATAAAAACATATTAGATTTATGAAGGCCGGCTTAATTTAGTTTTGATGTTGGTGTGACGTTCATATTGCACTTCTTGTATAGCTAGTGAAGAATAGAGACTTGATTAGAATATTTATATATTGGGAATTTAGCAGACCATAATATGAGTTTAGGCACAATTAAATTGAGTTGAACCACACTAACCTCTGCATTCTGCATTATTATATCCCTTTTTATGGGCGAAGAAGAATGTGTGAATGACAACACACGCAGTAAACTATTGGTTTCCTTGTATTTGAAAATGGCTTCTGAGTTTCACTACTCTTAGTTGTCTATAACAATGTTAAATTCAGAATGCCTAATTGAAACCATTTGGAGTCAAGCTTCTCTCCTTGTTCTAGTATTACAACTAAACTTTTAATTGCAAGCCTTTTCTCTTTCTAGAGAAGTTTGCGGAAGAAAATGTTACTTGTAAAACGTGTCAATAAATACAGTTTTTTCATGAATGCTGATTGCTTAAAGATAAAATTAGCCATGCTATATATCTTAGGTGGTCAATGATCCCGACTTAGTACATAGAGGAATACATGTTTCCTGCAACAGCTCATAGAGGAATTCATGTTTCCTGCAACAGCTAACCTATTAAAATAAATAAATAAATCATGTTTTTTGTAATAAATTAAATAGCTTCTCTTTTGTTAAACTTGAAAAAAGCAATTTTTTAATAGTAGCATTTAAACTCGTTTCTTTTGCTAAACACATCGACCCAAATAGTTTATATTCATCTGAAAACAAATGTATAGATAATATTTGAAGTAATCTGAGGCTGAGGGATTCCAAATAGTGTATGCCAGTTTATATGTTTGTAAACAATTACCATTTATTGTTACTGTCCATATAGTAGTTATTGGTTTTCATGATTATGAAACATTTTGATCAAAATGGGATGCTATACAGGGCAAGTAATTTGCGGAGGAGGAGACTGAAACAGAATCATCGTAGGACTGTTTCTGGTAGCATTGCAACTTTCTAATACGAGTTTAGAGACAGTTAGTCTAAAGATTGGTGAATTTCTGCAGAGTAGGAGAGTTTAATAACTGAAAATAGTTGTATTAGCTTTTTCTTATTCTTTGAATATATTCATTCAATTTTATGTAGATATTGTGAGGCAATGTACCGTGCCATTTCTTTGGATTCTTCAGTTAATAACAGCTTTTTATTCATAGAAATCATTCCATTTTGTCATATGGAGCATAGCAAATGTTTTACGTGCCATTTCAAGCAGGATTACTTTTTAAGCTTGCACATGAGAACATTATTATAAGTCTATTTTTTCTTTATTTTTGGAAACCAACCCACTTTTTCTACCTTGGCTTGAACACCTAACCTCTAACCAGAGGTCACTTGGTAATTTAGTCCCTCAATTTCATGGTTTTATAGATTTTTTTTTTCAAACATTTAGGTTCTGTTTGGATCTTGGTAAGCATGAGGGAAAGGAAAAGGGCCGGCTCAATATAAGTTGAGGTTAGGAAGTCCATTTGGAAGAATTCACCAAATGCTTTTTTTTTTTTTTTTATTTATCAAAATGACTTTTGAGGTTAGGAAGTCCATTTGAAACCTCACAAAAGTTACGCTAAAACAATATCCAGCAACAATATCTGGTCCTGTAGACACTAGACCTCTTATAAGCATGTGGGCTTCCACTCCCACGCTCACAATAGGTACTTAAAAGTCTCTACCTTGCATTCCACAAGTTTGTTGGCTGATCTTATTAGTTTTCCCACATTTTCCATTCTTGATTTTCAATATATATATATATACACACAAACAAAAAATGATCTTATTCAGGAATGTGGATGAGATTTACGTTCTCTTTGTAGATAAAAATAGTTACATTTAATTAAACAAATCTTATACAAAAAATCGAAATCACCTTATCAAATTCACCGATTCTTATGTATGAATTCAATATAAATTAAATTTGAAATTTCAAAAAATAGATCCAATTCATTACGTACACTCTCTTTGGGTTTTAATTTCGACACCTGTAATTTACAAAATTTGGTAGGAAGGACCTATATATTCGATGGATTAAAGTATAAGATTATATGATATTCTTGATTGCACCACCCTGTACGACGAAAGAAGAAAGAAAGAAAGAAAGAAATCATCCAGTCCTTGTTGAGTGGTAGCATCATAAATTTTGTACTACTTGGTTGCAAGTAGCAACATATAATTTGTACTATGGCCATGACAATTTCAGGATAGGGACAAAGGAAAGAGAAGGTACTGGCTGGTCCTTTTCCTTTGAATGCTTGTAGAGTACCCAAACCTAAGGGGGATGGTCATTTAAATATTTGTTTACTTAAGCTAAGTCAGTATTTGTTGATTAGATCACAACTCTTTATATATATATATATATATATATATGGGACAGGTTCCCTTGACACATATTTTTACTTCTAATTTGACACGTAGTTTGCAAAAATCCAGCGTGGGATGAGTATTTTGAGAAACTGACCGCTGGATTAGATATTTTGCTTATATAAATCATATATACAAAAAATCACATTAATCCAACAGCTACTTTTTAAAAAATATTACAGTTTTAAAATAAATTGTAAAAAACTATATGAAACTGTCACAGTTAGTTTTTTAAAAAATCAACCGTTTGATCAATGTGATTTTTGGCATAAGTAATGTATATAAACATAATATCTAATCCAACGGTCATTTTTTCAAAATACTTATCCCAGGCTAGGTTTTGCAAATCGCGTGTCAAATGAGGAGTAAAAATATGTGTCAAGGGAAACTGTCCCTCTATATATATATATATATATATATATATATATATGGTAAGAGCAACTCCAATAGGTTTGGGTACTATGGCCATGACAATTGCATTCCAATAGGTCCTCTATAATGGATTATTTTATTATTTTCATCAATTTCTCTTCTTCACCCAAATAGCCAACCATCCCACCTTTCCCTCTCTCCAAACAGTGGAGTTCCAAACCCATCTCTCTTGAACTACTATTTGAGTATGACTTATACCGAGTCCGTTGGAGCAAAAATTTCCGGAGTGGCTCTTTAAATTTGTTGCAAATCCAACTTTGCCGAGCCTTTTGGGGTTGCTCTAATGCCACAACGTAAAATACTATATAAATTACTATTTCGGATATTGTATTGATATGATAATTATTGTGACATTTCACATCATCTGTCAATACACATTGTGTTGACAAAACAATGCCATGTCAACTATCAAATCATTCTGTAGAAAGAGATGGTCAAAGTTTTAGCTTATGCTGTGCTTTCGAAATTAAAGGAAAATGCTAAACACATAACTCCCTTTATTACGTCCATCTTACCATTTAATATAATTGTTAATCCAACATTTAAAATGGAAAAAAATAATAATAATTGTCCCCGACGAGACCTTTAGTTAATTGTTAATACCTTATCTCAATTTAAAAAAACAATGAACTTTAGTTAATTGTCAATACCTTACCTCAATTTAAAAAATTGAAAATGCTTTTGTTAAAAATATTTCTTGTATCGTGTTAGTTTGAGATAGAAAAAATTGTAAAAATTTATAATTCATTGATATTTGATCAACTATATTTCAACTCAATACATTTATAATTGTCTCCGACGAGGTCTGATCGACTTTTTGAAAACATTGTATGATGACTTCGTTATCAAAATTCAACACTATTAAATACTTCTCTCGATAAACACAACTAAGTTATCATTCATCAATTGAATGTGGAAGTGTCAATAAATACATCTAAGAGTTATCATTCATTAGGACATTAGGAATTGGGATGAGATTACGACTTTTATATGGAGAGAGAGAGAGGGGGGGCATACGAAAGTAAAATAAAAGGGGTATAAAAAATGGATTATATAATAAGCAGTAAATTTTGATATTTGGGATTCGAAACCCATCCACCAGCCACTAGTTAGGACAAGTAGGCCTGACGTCATATGATCGTGGAAAGCGAGGATTAAACGGACTCTGAAAATTCGGATACTTTCTTACTCGGAAGAACATAAAAATTTTATATTGGTATAAAATTGGACCTCGTGTGGAGCTGTGGGAAAGCTCTATAACTCATGAACTTTTGAATATTTTTCTTAATAAATTTCTAGGGGCAAATTCAAAATTGCATGGAATTATGTGGTATAAAATTTTAAAACAAAATTTTTTGGCTTCCCCCTGTCTCTGATTGTGCAGCTCAAAAGACTAATGGATTGTGGACAATTTTTTTTAAAAGATTTTTATAACTTTAAAGGTTTTTTTTTAAGTCTTTCTCGTAAAACAAACAGTTTTTTAGAGTTTTGGGGAAAAGAAAATTTTATCTGAGTTCATTTTCCTTTATGGTTTTTACTGTTATTTTCTACATTACTTTCTTAACAACCAAACACAATATATCACTCCGTTTGGCGGCGCGGTTTTCCTCACTGGGAATGCTGCACGTCTTCCGGAAGTCGAAGAACAAGAAGCTTAGATCGAATCCTACTAATATTAGCCTTTCTGCTAACACAATAATGCTCACGCTGAAATGTGTGACGAAAGCTAGGGCACTTCTATCTCCATTTCTCATCATCAACAAAACCCTAATTATCACCTCTTCTTCTTCTTCTTCAACAACAACCCATGTGTTCTTCTCTTCTAAAGCACCACCAGCAGATCCGGCCATCAATTTACAAGCAAAGGACGTTGTCTTATCATTCAAAGAATGGTTCAAATCACGAAACAACCTCTTACTTGATCGAATTTTTGAAATTTTAAGCTCCCACGATGATGAAGATACATCCTTTCCGCGGTCCGCTGATTTGGCGCTCTCGCAATTAGGGCTTCGACTCAATGAAGCATTTGTGTTGGAGGTTCTAAATTATGGCAAAGATGTGTTATCGTGTTTAAAATTCTTCGATTGGGCTGGCCGCCAACAGGGGTTTCATCACACGCGCCCGACGTTTCATGCCATATTTAAGATTCTGTCCAGGGCAAAGTTGATGCAGTTAATACTAGATTTTTTAGAGAATTATAAGAAGCAGACGTACGTTCATAGAGTTAGATTTAATGATACTCTTGTAATGGGTTATGCGGTTGCTGGGAAGCTTGATATTGCACTCCAACTGTTTGGTAAAATGCGGTTTCAGGGTTTGGACTTAGATGGGTTTGCTTACCATGTGTTGTTGAATGCTTTGGTGGAGGAGAGTTGTTTTGATGTTGTTGAGGTTATTGCTAAGCAAATTACAATGAGGGGATTTGAGAGTGAAGTAACACATTCGATAATGGTTAAGAGTTTTTGTAAGCAGAAGCAGTTGGATGAGGCAGAGGAGTTTATACGTGGGTTGCTGAATAATGGGCAGGATGTGCGCGGGCACGTAGTGGGTCTTCTTGTGGATGCTTTGTGTAAGAGTGGGAAGTTTGAGCGGGCGGGTGAGTTGGTGGAGGAGTTTCGTGAATCAGGTACGGTGGCGATGGAGCATACTTATGGGATTTGGATTAGGGAGCTTGTTCGAGCTAGGAAGCTAGATGAGGCTTTGGAATTTTTGCAGAGTAAGAAGTTGTTGGACGGGTATGTTCCTGATGTTTTTCGTTATAATATGTTGATATGTAGGCTTTTGAGGGAATATCGACTTGAGGAGGTGCTTGATTTGTTGATGGAGATGAAGGAGGGTCATATTTCGCCCGATAAGGTCACCATGAATACTGCATTGTGCTTCTTTTGCAAGGCGGGAATGGTGGACGTTGCGCTTGAGTTGTACAATTCAAGGGCGGAGTTTGGCCTGTCTCCGAATAGCATGGCTTATAACTATCTGATCAATACGCTCTGTGGGGATGGGAGCATTGATGAAGCATATCGTGTATTAAAGAATTCTATTGAACAAGGTTATTTCCCTGGTAGAAGGTGCTTTTCTATTCTCGCGGATGCTCTGTGTAGAGAGGAGAAGCTTAATAAGATGAAGGAGCTGGTGGTTGTTGCTCTGGAGCATAATTTTATGCCTAGTGATTCAATATTCGATAAGTTTATATCAGCTCTGTGTAGGGTCAGTAGGGTAGAAGATGGCTATATTCTATATGTGGAACTCAACAGAATAAATAATGTCGCTACTAGAAATACTTACTATAGCTTGATACATGGTTTTAGGAGGTCAAATAGGGGAGATATTGCTGCTAGACTTCTCATTGAAATGCAAGGAAAGGGTCACGCTCCAAGTAGGAAATTGTTCAGGGTTGTTATTCGTTGTCTATGTAATATGGATAATCCAGAAAAGCAGGTCCTCAAATTTCTGGAAATGCAGTTGTCTCATTATGAACCCACATGTCAGATCTACAATTTCTTCATTGATGGAGCTGGGCATGCCAGGAAACCTGAGCTGGCTAGAGAAGTATTTGAGATGATGGGGAGAAGTGGGATAGTGCCCAACTTGAGTTCTGACATTCTGATGTTGCAGAGTTATCTAATGAGTGGAAGAATTTCCGATGCTCTAAATTTCTTTAATGATTTGCACAAGAAAAGAAAGATTGCGAGAAAACTATACAACACCATGGTTTGTGGTCTTTGCAAGGCCAACAGGCCAGATATTGCAATGGACTTCTTTAGGGAGATAAGGGAGAATGGGGTGGTTCCAAGTCTTCAATGCTATGAGGAGCTTGTAAAATTGCTGTGCTTAAATGAAAAATATGATATGGTGGTACGCCTTATTGATGACTTCGAAAAAGTTGGGCGTCATGTTTCATCTTTTATGGGAAATGTACTTCTGTTTCATTCTTCGAAGACCCAAAAGCTATATGAGGCGTGGGTTCGTTCAAGAGATGAGCATGCTGAGACATCTTCTAGTTTAATACTTGGCCAGCTAATGGGCAAATTTTCTGGTCGAATTAAAGTGAACCAATATATCGAGGACTTGGAAGAAGTGATTGAACAGTGCTTCCCGCTTGACCTATACACTTACAATATGTTGTTGAGAAGACTATGCAGGAGTGAGATGGACCTCGCTTGTGATTTTTTCTATAGGATCTGTCAGAAAGGTTATGAACCCAATCGATGGACTTATGGCATCCTAGTGCATGGTCTTTATAAACACAAGAGAACAGCTGAGGCTCAGAGATGGGAGGAGGAGATGTTCCGGAAAGGGTTTCATCCGACTGAGGGTACCACCAAATTTTCATCTAATGTCTAACTAGTATAGTCACATGTCTACAGGATTGAATAGCTACAAGATGCTAAACATTCACAGGGGGCTTTAAAAGTTTGGTGAGAAATTATATGCTTGATGTCTACATTAGATTGATCATATGAAATTTCTTACTTTGTTTTTGGTATATTATTACTTTTTTTTAATGGTTTTTATAAACAGCAATAAAAGAATGAGATCTTATTTTATTTTTGAATGACATTGGCTAAAGTCATTCATTACCTTGTGTTGTTTAAACATTGATGGAGAAATTTTCTATATGATTTACTGTGCGTTAATCAGGTGCTCTATTATTTATTACATATGCATGATTTTTTATTGAGTTAATTGTTATTTGTTTTCTCCTTAATTGGTTTACTTCCATATGGTACATCCGCCGAGTCGTGAGCATATAAGAATAACTGAAAATTTCAGTAGAAATCCTTTGAGCAAAGTACAAAATAGTAAACACTGTGGATGAAAGGATTTGATAACTTGCCACCTAGGCTTCTCTTTGGAGTCATATTGGTGCCATTTGCAAAGTACTTTTTATTTTAGTGCTATTATTCCTTTTGATAATTTATTGTATTTTCACTTCATACTGTGAAGGTAATAGGAATTTGTAGGTTTGTATCCAGGACAAAGAAGCAAAGCTGAGGTGGTTGTCATTTTGGATGAGTTTGGTACATTTCAGAATTTATTACTGTTAGAAAACCATATTATCCTAGTGTAATAATGGTGTCTATCTTAGAATTAGTTGAATTAGTTTGTTAATTACTAAGTACATCTGTAAGTTCATTCACAATTGAGTTATGCCTTGGCTTGACTATAACTGAATTGGCATACTACTTGTTTCAAGGAGGCGTTGTAAAGCTCCCTCATGTGAGAATTGAACATTCTAGAGTGAGAGTTTTAGGAAACGAGAAGGGGACATTGTATGGGGCAATGGTAAAATACTCGGACTATCAAGTGCAAATGTGCAAGACTCGTACCAGCATTTTTATTCAATAACTGCCTCTATAAAATTAATTAATAGCCACATTACCACAATTCTCTTTATATACAACCAACCTAATCTAGAGGAGATCCATGATGGGGCAGCTTTTTATCATCATTTAAGGGGGTTTCACATTTCACACAGTAATTGGTGGGACCATGTATGGACATGGACCGTTCAATGGGTTTTAAAACATCCAGTATGGACCAAACCCAGTTTGTACAATGATGGGTGATGCAAATTTGTATCTTCGGTTTTGTGTGGACGGCCAATATAATTAAATATTTGTAACACAAAATTAAGCATAGTGATTGAATGGTCTAGATTGATATGTAGGCAGTAGGCACACCATTTGCCTATAAAGTGGTGGAATCCAATAAAAGAGTCATATGGCACTGCCCCCATTGTAAATTTCTCCATCTAAATTATATGTTTTCATACAAAGTAATAAGGAATTATAACAGAATTTTTTGGTTAGTACTGCCTTAGTTGGGCCAACCAAACTTAAATTCCAAAAGTACCCTGTGAAACTAAATAATAATTGCATCGCTGCTATATATGCATGTTTCAAGGACAATTTACATGTTTTAGGAAACTGTGGGGGCAGAACAGTGGATGTTCTAACATGTAGAGAAGTTCCAGTGTTGTGTAAGACAAATTCTGCTGTCATTACTGTATCTCTTAAGGAGTTATATATTTGCAGTATTGGATCTCGAATATGCTCTACAATGTAACATTTGGTGATCGGTCTCTCGTGCCTGACAAATCAGCTCCAGTGTGAACTGCTGTTGGAGATGGAGGAAATTAGGAAGTTTTTGCTGGATGGTAAGGCAGATTTTATTTGTCTGTTCAAATGTTCTTATTTTTCTAATGAGCTGGTAATAATTTTGAAACATCAAATTCTTGATTCAGTTCTTCAGGTCCACTTAGAGTCCTCTTGCTCAAAGGCCGTCCTGTTTCCTTCCTGTCAATGAATTTGAGGCTTTGGAACCCACAGTCAGAGTACTCTGCATTCCATATATGAATATTATGGTCATTCTACATTGGAGATCAAGAACAGAACCTATGCATTTTACCTTTGGAACTATAATGATGATGGGAAAATGCACCCAGTGATTCAGTAGTATTCCACAATCGTACTTGTAAGTGCTGTTTCATTCTCATATTCATGCTCTTTTTCACGAAGTAGGATAATTTCCAAATGTTTAATGTCTTCTAGTCTGTCACTTTCCGTGTTATTATTGGATTTAGTGAGTCAAAAGAAAATACAAGACCTGTTTCCTTGATGCACAGTTCATGGTATGCACATTTAATGGTGCAAGTGCATAAAAATTTGTTAGAATTATGAAGGCGTAATTTAGTTTGATTGCGGTATGTTGTTCATATTGCCCTTCTTGTATAGCTAGTGAAGATTAAGCATTTAGTAAGAATATTTTGTGTTGGGAATCTGCTGGTGACAATTTAATTGAGTTAGACCATACTGTCCTCTGTATTCTGCATTATTATATCCTTTTTATTGACCAAGAAGAATGTATGAAGGATAAGACATGCAGTAAAATTTTGGTTTGATTGTATTTGAAAATGGCTTCTGAGTTTCACCACTTGTAGTTGTCTATAACAATGTTAAATTCAGAATGCCTAAACCATTTGATTCGGGCTGTTCTCCTGGCTGTAGTGGATCACAACTAAGGTTTTAAATGCAAACCTTTTTTGATTATTTTCGTGTAAATTTTTCACCAAAAGTTGATAAAAAAATCACTTCTTTTTTGTTAAACTTGGAAAAAAAAAATCAATTTCTTTACTTCTAGGCTTATAGCACTTTAAACTCGGGTCAGGTTCCGATGACATATGGTTCTTACCTATGGTTTGACACATGGTTTGTAAAACCATATTTGGGACACGTTTTTTAAGAAACCAATTGTTGGATTAAATATTCTGCTCATATAGAGGACGTCTGCCACAAATCACATTGATCCAACGGTTGGTTTTTCAGAACACCAACTATGAAAAATTATAACAGATTTGATAGTTTCTTACAGTAGATTTCAAAATTGTGGTATTTTTGAAAAAGTAACTGTTGGATCAAGGTGATTTTTGGCAGACGTGATGCGTATAATCAGATTATCTAATCAAGCGGTCGATTTCTCAAAATACATATTCCATATATGGTTTTGAAGGCCATGTGTCAAACTGTGAAAACCCAAAACCTTTTAACCTTATTTTTTTGATTAATGTAAAAAAAAAAAAAAACTTTATAAAAATACCCTCCATGCCCCCATCATATAAAAAGATAGCTAAACCCTTTCCATTCATCATTCGGCTGATGAGAAACCTAGGGAGAAAGAGAGAAGAGAAGAGCTTGTCGTGGTGGTTCACCGGAGCTCCTTGTCGCCGTCGTCTCGCCGGAAAAGGTGAGTTAGCTTAGTTTCTTTGTTCTCCTTCATCTTCTTCATTTTGTTTTCCAAACCCATTTTGTGGGTTTGAGGTTTAAACCTTAGAATCTGTGAAATATGTTAGTTTTAGATTGTCATGGATGATGATTTAGCTTGGATCATGTGATATTTGAAGGTTTACCATGGATTACATGAGATTCAAACTGTGTATTTCGTTTGGTCTTGATAATGGGTATTAGAAATGGGTTTTTGGGTTTATGGTTGAAACCTCATGCTTGATCTTAAGTATGGAGCCTTGGCTGTGTGTAAAAGTAGTAGATCTATCTGATTTGAAGTTATTTAGTTGAGTTTTGAGTTTGGTATTGAGTTTTATTGCTTTGGGATGAGGATCGAAATGTTGAAATGTCGAATTTCTAGGTTTTACAGTACACTAGTCGACTATTCGACTAGCTCAATTTGAAGTTTGAAATTGGCTACTGACCTTTGATTAGTCGACTGAGAGGTTCATTAGTCAACTAATTATGAATGCTTAGTCGACTAACTTATCTGGATTTTCGATTTCAGCTACTGACCTCTCATTAGTCGACTAACCATGATGATTAGTCGACTAAGAGTATCTTAGTCGACTAATCAATGGTGACTAGTCGACTAATGAGGCATTTGCAGCCATTCTGTTTTCCTTTTATCTTCTTCATTCGAGGTTCATCCTAAATGAGTTTATATGCACTATTTATCTTCATTTTCAGATTGGGAAAGTCAGTGGGAGGACCATTACGCGACCTAGCTTTGCATTTTCATAGAGGCTCGTTAGAGACATAACTTCTAAGGTAGGAATATTTATATTCTTACTAATTTTGGTTTTCACCCGAGTTATTAAATACGAGTATTTTATTTGTGAAACTCCTGTTGCATATTTCATGCTATTTTATGCATATGATTGTAATGTGGTTGGAATGTGCAAGCATGCCATAATATGTTGAAATGCGATGATACTGTGCCATGATTGATTTATGATTATGTTATGTTGAATGAATGAAATTGAGATAGAGTCATGAGAACACTCCTCTATCATTTATTATTGTGGTGAATGGAAAGAGTCATGAGAACACTCCTCTTTCATAAATGCGCAATATATGGAATGACACTGGTACCGAGAACACTCCCATGCCAATGTGATTGAAAAGTATATTAAATGAATCATGAGCACGCATGCTATTTGTGATGTGAAATATTGACATTATTTGTGAATACTTGTATAGTTCTTGAACCACATCGGTGTTTATAAAACTACATGATAATGACTTATGCATCTCTATTGTCATTGTTAGTTAAGAACGATATTTCTACTAAGCATTCAAACGCTCACTGTTGTCTTTTATACAGCAGATTCTCAAGATAGTGTAGCAGGATTGCCAGAACAGAGAGTTTTCCCTACTGTGCTAGGCTGGGTGGTGTTTTGGGCGTTGGTTCTGAAAAATAGGTAGTTATTTACTTTAGACAATTGACTTTGGATCTTAGTACTGTTGTATTACTTACCTATGTATCAGGGATGTTGGCACTAAATATTATACATTAACTTATCTACGTATTGTACTTAACGAATTAGGGACATGAGTATGAAACATTATCACATTTCATGCTTGTTATATGTATTATTCGTTATGCCTTAGTATGGAAATGCGAATGAGCTTATCAGGTTGTATCTCCATTTGACACGTGTTGACCTACCCGGGAGGGTCCTTAATAGTGTCATATCGGGGCGTTACACAAACCATGGGTGAGAACCATGTGTCACCGGAACTTGACCCTTCTCAGCATGGTTTTATCAGTACAACATTGCTTAACTCATTGACCCTAGTAGTTTATATTAATCTGAAATCAGATAAAGAGGCCATTACCTAGTATTGGTGCTGCTGAAGTAGGGTCTTAGGAGAGGTGAGTTGCATATGGTCCTACCTAACCTTCAATACGTTTTTTGCACCTGCGCTTGACAAACCCAAACTTTTACCATTCATATGAAAATAGATATATACACAAATATTTGAAATAACCTGAGACTGAGGGATTCCAAATAGTACTAATCTTTAAATTTGTAAACAATTACCATTTATTGTTACTGTCCATATAGTAGTTATTGATTTTCATGATTATGAATTTTTTTGATTGAAATGGACTACCATCCAGGCAAGCAATTTGCAGAGGAGACTAGAGACAAATCATCACAGGACGGTTGCCGGCTGCTGTGGCTGCATTGCAACTTTCTGATAGGAGTTTAAAGATGTTTATCTAAAGCTTGGTGTACTTCCGTAGAGGGGGGGAGATTGACTTCTGAAAATACGTGGATTAGCTTTGTTTATCTTTTGCACTCATTCAATTATATGCTGATAGGCATCAGGTGGTTAATGAAAATCATTCCATTTTGTTTTACAGAGCATTTCAAATATTTTACATGGCATTTCAAACTAGTCTAATTTTGTTTTTTCATCCCTCTCTCTCTCTCTCTCTCTCTCTCTCTCTTTCACACACACACACACACACACACACTCACACAAGAACATTATTTATTTTAATTTTTTTGGAGGCAGCCCTACTTACCCACCTTGGCTGACTTGGCACTCTGGGTACCCATTAACAGTCAATTGTTTTTCATTGCATTAGAATTGAATCTATTCAGTTGCACTTATGAAATCACTTTGTAGGATTTATGGAATGACATTTGAACTTTTACTGTCACTTGTGTTGTTGAGGCTATTTCTGAGTGCTTATATCTTTGTTGTGTAATGATTCCATTAGAAATCAAAGGATGATTTTTGCCTTCTAGTGCTCTGGAAACCCAATGATTTCTTTCTCATTGGATGTCCAAATACCCCTCAAGGTTTTAATTTGGGTAAACAGAAAAGTTAGGAAAATTAATCTTGCAATCCTGATGCAATAACTTGTAAAAACGCTGGCGTGCACATTTTTATAATACATGTTTTTAGACCATTGGATCTTGTAGGATCTTACCGATTAATAATTGTTTAAAAAAAATTCATGTATAAAAATTGTGTCCCCAGATCTTGATGTTACATGTATATATTCCTGTTATCAGTTCATTACCAAAAAGAGCTTTGCTCACATTTCATGTTTCTAGACAATGGTTTAACTTAATGCAACAGCAGAAAAGCAAAATTAACTAGTAGTGACATACAATGGTTTAACTTTGGATAAGCTACCATTTTTTTGCTTTTTTAATTTTGGAATTAGAAGTAACTTTTTGCTTCAACTATCAATTTTTAGGAAGTAGAAGTACGTTTGGATAACCAAAATTGCTACCTGTTTTAAAACATTGCAAATTAGATGTTAAACTCATGTAAGGAAGTCACAATTGCTACCTATTTTGAAAAAAAAAAAAAAATCACTCATAACAGAGTTAAGCCTCAACCCACCTCGTGCTCTTCTTACTCCGGCGAAATTCCGACACAAATCCAGCCAAATTCTTCTCATCCCCACATCTCTCATTCCCTCTGAACCTCATTTTCCCCAACCAAACCCATCTCACCCCCATGTCTCCCTTTCCCTCCACTTATTCCCAAATCAATCCAAAACACAATCCCATCCCACCCACAAATTTAACCCAGCCTGTCAAACAAAAATGAAGAAAGACAACTGCGGTGATGAAGAAAAAATGAAGAAAGAAGATTGCAGTGATGAAGGCTTGGCTTGTGTTGAAGGAGTTCGGGAGTGACGCAATGATAGGGATGGTGGCGCCGACGCCGGCGACGATGAAGAAAAGACGACTGCAGGTGAAGCCGTCGATGATGGCAGTGGCAAGTCAGATCCGTCGGCGGTGAACATTTCTTCGAGATGAACGAGGGAATCGGTGGAGGCAGGCTTCAATGTTGGGCTCAAACATGGGAGATGTGGATAGTGTCGCCATTGTTTGCAGTTTAGAGTAAGTATATGGGTCTGTGCGGAGAGAGAGAAAGAGAGAGAGGAGCAGAGGAGGGCAATGAAGATGGAGAGGAAGAGAGTTGGTCAAAGTAAAAGAAAAATGTTTTTTTGCGTTACCGAGGATTCGATGTTGAGCCAAAAGCTACTTTCTACTTAAAAAAGTAGTGGAAGCAACTTTTTTTTACTTCCACAAATTTTCAAAGTTTAGGTAGTTACTTTTATGTAGTAAAAAGTTAAGGGGCTTACCAAACGTACTTTGCTACCAAAACTTCCATTTTTCTACTTTTTTAAGCAAAAAATAGAAAGTCGTAGCTTTGCCAAACGCATAATAAAAAATTAAAATTATTTGGAATTTCTCATTAACAGATGCCAACTGAGCATATTTCATGAGGTCAAACATCAAAATGCAACATAAAAAAAAAAAAATAATAATAATAATTAAAAAAAATAAATAAAAGTTGCATTTTCATCTTAGTCCATCTGAACTCTTCTATATCTACAACATCAGAAGCATTTCTATTTGCAAGTCTCAATAAAATACAAAAAATAAAATTTGAACTCTACATGTGCTCTCTTAAAATTTGCTTGTAGCCTTAACAACGAGAAAAACAACCAGATCCAAGTCTAAGGCAAGCAAGGACTGGCCTGTGATTTTTCATTTTTTCCCCCTTTTTTCTCAATATTTTTCTTTACAGGCGGACCTTCCGGTACAATGTTCTTGTGTCCTTGTCTGGAGGAAGACATATGCAAGGAAATTTGGTATTTTAACTTATTAAGTATGAAAAAGGGTATCCCATAAAGGCTTTCATCAATCAAGAATCCCGGTATAATGGCTGCGGAGTCCACTTGAGATGCAAATTTAGTTTTCCAGACTTAGTCCCATCTATTGGGAAACTATCCTTGAATTCCCCTTCTATTATGACCTTTGTTAGTGTAAAGATGCATCTCCCCATTTTATCCTGAAAAGATTCAGCAAGTTGATCGAAATTTGGTATTAGTTAAAGACTAATTCGAGAAGGTCATAATGATCAGATGCAGAGCTTAAGATGCAGATGACTATAGTTTTAACTTCTGTAATTGGTTAACTCAAGTAGGGGATAAGCAACCATGTTGATCAATATTGGGCAATGTTCTTTACTGTTTGACTATCTTGGTTTTCATTGTAGTGGACAAGAAAATGTAAAAATAAGGAATGAAGGATGGGGAATACAAAAGGCTAAAATTTATGTACACCAACTAGTAAATATAAAGCCTGAGGATTTCTCAAGACACTAGCTGAAGAAATAGGAAACTGAAAGTTCCCTGCAATGGATGTAATTTTGGAAGGTTTTAAAGGTTTGTATCCCCTTTTCTTGTGTATGCATGACCAATTCGAATCATTAAGTGGGAGGACTGGAATAAATCCATAAAGTTAAAAGATAGTGATGAAGATGCAAAGACCACTGTTTTTCATATTTTGAAGTTATAATCTTCGTTTCTAGAGAGGTCTTTTATCATGGACAGGAAACTATGACCTTTGTTTCAGTATAAGATCATGCGTTGAAAGATTCATGATCTTGGTCCAGGTAAGGATTCTGATCTCTGATCTAAACTGGATGTGAAAAATGTTTATCAGAACTTTATTTTATCAAAGAGGTCAATAAGTCGAACACAGCATGCCTACAAAAGAAGGAAGAAAATGATGAGACTTGTATGAAAATATTACCTTCCCAAAAGTGTCATGGTCCCAAAGTTCCAAAATTAGCATATCATGTAACCCATCCTCCACTACGAAGTCGAATGTTTGATTCCAAACTGGATTCAAGCTGTCATTTACGACCTGAGAAAGTAGAAAAGATTAAAATTTCAAAACCCTATAATCTGAGTATAGAATAAAGAAATTATTGTTGAACTATAGAAATAAAATCCTAAAAGGTTAACATGGAAAGATAAAAACCTTCCATTTGATTTAACTCACCCAGAAGATTTAGTTGGCCAAATATAAACTGCTCAACAATTAAGGAATGGCATGATTTTGGGGACACAAAAAAAACAAAAAGATGCAAAACAAGGGCTTGGACAATCTGATTCTTACCCTAGTCTTTTGTTTTATTTCAGTCTTCTTCATTATAAGGACAACATAGGGGTCTGCCTTTCCCATCAGGTCTACAGCCGGCAAATCTTCGGCAGATATCACTGTCACGGAAAGTACTCCTCTCACAATGACTTCTCTTTTCTTCTGTGTAGTTGTTTTATCAAGAGCCACAGTTCCATCAGCTCCACTCTTAAGGGCCTTCTCCAAGGAGGTCAATGAGTAATCTTGGCTAAAGGGGTTTGTAATCCCACAATCCACACCCCAAGGACAGTACAAAAGCTCAAGATGAACCTATGTCAAAAAAATATACAAGACAAATATGATTGCAAATTTCAGAAGATAAGCACATAAAATTGTGTTGAACTTAGCAAATTTAGCAATAGAAAATTGATGTCAGTAAATAGCAGTTAAGAACAAAAATATTCCAAGTAAAACTTTTACTACTAATCCTCTCTCTCTCTCTCTCTCTCTCTCTCTCTCTCTGTCTCTCTCTCACACACACACACA
>JAESVK010000290.1:339560-350345 GCA_017140935.1 Hamamelis virginiana | reverse complement strand
TCATTTGAAGAGTGTCTAAGATAAACAGAATATGAATCCCTCAAGTTGGGTTTATTTGTTTGTTTATTTTTAACAGTAGCAGGGTGGGGGAGGGTGGAAGCTATATGCCTATAAACAAGGATCAAGTCAGTGAAGCTGATCAAATAAGTATGATGTTTGGAAGAAGTGAATAACTGAGCATAATCATGACAGGTAATGGCTCTTACACAAGAGTTGTTTATGTAGGAGACTTGTTTATTAGGCGATTTTTAGAAATAATTTAGGATCTTACACAAGAGTGATTTATGAATGTAAAATAGTAATGGCTCTTTTGGTTTAAAAGACAATGAGTAGGAGGCCTGCATACTGAAAGTTCGAATATTCTCATCGTTAATTTTTGAGTCACAGATCCCATTTTGAATTTGACTCAAGGATCAGGATACTCTCTTCCGCCTTTTATTATTCTCCTTCTAACAAAAATCACTCTATAATGACAATAATTCGTACATTCAGCAGCATGGCATACAGCTTTTATGCGTAGGATATGATATAGGTGTCCTTGTGGAAGTCTCTTAAAAAAGAGAGAGTGTTTCTTACTCTGGCCTCTCTGTATACTTTAATACTCATAATTCTTTAAACCTTGTTAAGCCTTTTGATGTACATAGTTGGCCCCCTCTCTAACAACTCGGATTTAGATGAGTTGGCAAGTTAATAATCCTTTTACGTTGACTCAACTGAACAAAGCCTTATCTCTTGAGTTCAGATACACGAATTATTATGTTTTGGTAATAAATATTATTCAGCATGATCTCCTAACTTTGAAAACAATGAATGAACACCCATTCCTCATATTCACCCAATAAATTATAAAAAATGAGATGGAAAAGAATATTCAAATGACATTCCCACCTGACCCCGGTTTTTATTATCTCTTTGGACCTCCAAATCCTTGACCAGTTTCAACCACACATCCTTCACTTTACCAGGCTCAAGGTCCTTAAGCAGCACTTTTGCACAGCCAATAAGTTCAGCAGCCTGAACCCCTTCGTCATCAAAAACTCTTATTGTCAAATGTTGAGTAGATGCATCTTCGACTACGAACTCAAAATGCTCATTCCAGATTGGATTCAATTGGTTATTCTGAAAAGATAATAAATAATTATATTTCACTCCAAAAACAGAAATTGGCAGAGAGAGAAGGTAAATTTGTCTTACAATTGTTTTGCTGGTTTTCATCCTGTCGCGTAATGGACGTATAAATAATACAGCATAAGGATCTGATTTCCCAATGATGTCTTTATTTGTTAATTCCTTGGCTTGCACAAGCTTCACTTCTAACGTTCCAACAGGCTTCAACTCTAGGTCACTAAAACATTAAAAAAAAAAAAAAAAAAAAAAAAAACACCATAGATGCAGGAAATTTGCATGAGAGTGAAAAAGAAAAAATGTGCTTCAGAATTTGAACACGTCAGTATGAACATCAAGGATGCCAATCAGAAAGCCAAATGGCATCACTTCTGTGACTGTAAGTGTATACATTGAGTCAATTGGCAAATCACTATTAGCATACCTATAATCCCCAGGTAATATGGGTACAATTTTCCGAACTGGCCAAATGATAGAATCTTCAATAGCATCTCGTATTGTTTCCTATATGAGGGAATATGACAATTTCATTAGACCTATATCTTGTTCATGATCCACGTCTAATGAACTAAAGAACTGGCAAGCGCAGAGCAGATGACTAGATGAGTAAATCAACCATTAATTATGTTTGAAGTTTTCTTATATGACATGACATTCCTGCTTTGATGTATTGTTAGTAGGATTGCTTCTCATAACATTAGGTATCCACACTCCCTTCACCAAAAAGAGGGCTACTTGTAAAAATGCCCAAATGATAATTTGTTGCTCCAACATTAGTCAAATGATGAAACCAGGGATAAACTCATTTTTTGTTATGGCACCTAAATTTGTGGGAATATGAACTACCATATAATTTGCTATCAACAGATTTCACTGGAAGGATAATAATAATTTGTTACTTCCTTGACCAGTATACTAGAAGGAAAAATTGAATCCTTCCTGACAAGTTGAGCTACCATATAGTAAACACGAGTACAAATTAAACCTTAATTTTCCAGAAAATTTCATATTGGGAACTATTGACTTGAGAGCCCAAAAACCCCACTCCTCTGCCATATGCCTTAATATTTCTTTAGCAATTTTACTTATGGGATGTAACATTAATGATGGTAATAATCATGTGACTCATCAAGAGCCACAGGCTATCAGTTAATGAAAAAAATAACAGAAGAACTAGATGAAGATGTTTTGCTCAAACCTCAATAGCATCAGATATCCCGGGGATGGCTGACAAATCACCCCCAACAATTTTAAGCGTAAAATCCAGCTTTTTCTGCAGGCAGAAACATAAGGACAATTGTTATCTAACAATCAAGTGTGGTTTATGAACATATAGATGAACATATGTTCATATATAATAATTTTTTTGTTATGATATTAACACACATATGAATGTGTGGGGTTATAGGATGTATGTATAGATGTATATTTATGTCCATGTGCATGTAGATGAAAGGAGCACACTTGTGTGTGTGCGTAAACCTTCAGAAAAAAAAACATCTTCTTCCAAAATGTTAGAAATAAACCTTAAAGGAAAAAGAATGAAAAAGATTACAATAACTCACCTTTTCTCTCAAAGAATAAGAGACGGCTCCAAAACAAGGAAACTCATCGATTAGTGGTTTAAAGATTAATCTGAAAACCCCTGTGAATCCAATATTTTTGACCTAGATAAACAAATCAGAACTGAGAGAAGTAGAAAAAGATAAGCATTAAGGATCAATAACTCAAAAAGCTTTTGTAAATGTTACAAAATCAATATTTGCAATTATCTTGAAATCCTAGGGATCAACAAAAGACTGTGCTTGTGTTCTTGGTGACAAATGATTGAGGGGTGGTAGTGAACATATAATCATTATATAAGCACACCCACAGAACTGGCACTCAAGCTGTGTAAGAAATTATTGCTCCTTAAATACAAGACAAGAGAAAATCGCATTAGAGAGAAGGAAATGGTTAGATTTTTTGTTAATAAAAAGAAAAAAAAAAAATTTCGAGTTCAAAATCATATACATGTGGAAAAAAGGTTCAGTTACTGCACTAGGCTTATGCATGAAATAGAGGAACTCAACATATCAATTATTTTGCATTCAGAAAATCTTAATCTACTTTGAGGAAGTAGCATCTGATGCTACAATTGGAATACATTTTATTATTTCTCGCTTAAACTACTCATAATAAAGTGCAGTTCTCCATGAGAATAAGTTTCTACCAATTCTACAGTCAAATATAAACATGAATACTACAGAATGTAAATGATAAATTGAGGATAACCTGTACAGGTAGTCCCACACCAACTCTGGTTTTAATATCAAGTATGATATTGGGGTTGCCATCCCACTGCATATCTAACTCCATTGTGACTCCCCCAGCTTCACCTTCACCTTCAATAATGGAAACTCCTATAGGATATTGGTTTTCTATTAGCATTATAACCAATTTTTTTCTGAATGAACATAATCATTACACTCTCCTAAAATGTATTTCACGAAAAAAAAAAAGTCACTCAAATTATTGTAATGATATCAAGCCATGAAATAGATGCCTAGTATCCTGACAATTTTAGGTTTCAGCATCATATGTTTCAAGAGTGAGCCACTTGAGAGGATTTAACATATAACCACTACTGAAGTGCTAGTGTAATTTCTGTCTTTCTTTCTCGAAGTTAAGTTTCTTCTTATGAAACATAGGTGGAATATAATTTTAAAAAGCGGAAGCAATTTTCACAGTAGCACTGCCAAAACGACGATATGCACTGATACCAGACCAACCGCATGTGCTACAACCTTCCTTTGATTATTCAAATTCATCCCCAGAAAATGCAAGATGGACTTCTGCTGGGAAATATACTGATTCATAGAATAATAAAACAGTTCAGTGACCTATAAATTCGAGAGGGGATTTGCAAGCTTTGCGGAAGTTTAAGACCATCTTTTGGAGGATGTCATATGAAATTGCTAGCTGTAATAGTTTTTTCTTCTTTAAGAGAAGAAGAAACCCAATGTCTATAGACAAGATTCCAGGGTGACATATTAGATGCTTGTAGAGTTTTAGAAGGTAGAAACTTCTTGATCCAGATGATTGCCAGTGAGAAGCAACATTAAGAACACAAGCATGGCAGAGGTCTCTGCTTCTCCAATACCAGATTACACTATGAATGTCCAAAACAGAGTCTACTACAGTTGGTGAAAAGTATTTCATTGGGAATTTTCAATTTGACTATTATCTTACAGCTATGCAATCAAGATTCTACATTTCCAGAAGATCAAGATCAAAAAGACGATTAAAAGTTAGTAAAACATTATAATTTACATTTTCTAAGACATTTTCTTTGTACAATACTTTTAATATGATGTGTTTATGTCGTCCAATTATAAAATGCGGAAGAGGAGGGTGTTCTGTATATTAATTCAAGAAAACACTTTCATGCAAACACTAGTTGAAACATTAAAAAAACACAGTTCTGGATAATCAGAAAAAGAGATTTCCAAAAGGTTGGATAAATGGGAGGAGGATCAAGGAATTGTAATCGGCATCATCATCATTAGCCACATGCAGAATAATCTAATTCCCCTTTGATTACTTTAAGAGATATACAATGGAAACCAAGAGAGGATGAAAATGCAAACAATATTGAACATTTCAAGTACATTACTTTCAGCCAAACAATTATAATTATTGAGCAATTCCACAGGTGGAAAGATGCTAGTATTGTCAGTCCTCAACAGATTGTCACTAGGAATTTGTGGTCATTGCTCTAAATTGTTTTGAAAGTTTAACCATGAACAATTTACCACCTATATTGATCCTCTAAACAAAAATGAAAAACCAACTTGATGGGTCAGAGTTCTTCTAAGCCTTCCAAGAAAATCAAGAATCAAGGGGCAAAAAGGAAGATATACAAGAGAAAAAAATTCACCATAGTATTTGTTTCAAGTGCAGGCTAGGTTGGACACTTTTAGAAGTACTGAGGCAAAGAAACTTGAGCATGGAGCGAAAGATTTATCCATAGGTTTGTATTATATCATCATTAAGTCAACAGCTGAATTTCTAAATATAAAATTAACCATATTTTCAATTTTTTTTTTTTTTTTTTGAATTCTGATTCTAATATCATTATTAAGTTGAACTATAAATTATATAATTACCACTAAGTATCTATTGGCATGAACTCCTTTATAATTAACAGCTGAGCTTCTGCAAGCATATGTAAATGGAAGTGGAATATGCATAAAGGAAAAAGGGTGACGATAATGAATAATTACACATTTCACAAACATGAAAATTGGCAGCATCTACTAGCTCAAAAGGGTAGTGATCAAATACGCCATCAAGTGCAGCATTGTAAAATGGGTTTTCCAGCCAATTATAATCGTTATGGACTTTTTTGCGATTAAATCATATGACTGTATATATATACACACACACACATTATTGTAAAGAAAACCAATGTATTATTGTTCAAACTAACCTGTAAATTGTGGAGCCACAGTACCAAGGGTCAACTTTGAAAACTTGAGAGAAGATAAGATCGTTGGTCTGTATTGTTCAAGAATCGGCTCAACATTACTCCTTATAAGCTCTGATGCTGCCTACGCCACCATATGAACTCAATAATTTTTCATTAAAAAAAAAAAAATCATTTCTCATTATTACCACATCAAATTCACATACAATCAATGTGTGTGTGTGTGTGTGTGTGTGAGAGAGAGAGAGAGAGAGGAAAATGAAAATTACCTTATCAACATATGGCCAGATCTTTGAAAGATGGAGATTAAGCCAAGTCAACTGCAACAAATTAAGAAAACACTATCAGACCCCTGATCAACCATAGAACAAAACAGAGCAAAAGTGATCTATTTATACAAAAACATATATATATATATATATATATATATAGAGAGAGAGAGAGAGAGAGAGAGAAGTGTAGCTGTAACTCAACTTCTGCTGCTGCGTAAAGACGACCCAAGAAGGGTAGAACTCAGCTGGAAGAAGCTTTCTCGAATCCTCCACTGTCATTCTTGCAAAAGCCGCGATCGTTGTCGCCTTAAAACGTTAACAATTCAAATTAAATTCAAATCATCAGACATCAAAGCTCAAAATGAAAACAAAATTGATTGAATCATTCCAATATATATATATATATATATATATATATATATATATATATTCAACAGACATAGAGTATCAAAGGACTCTGTAATAACAAATATGAATGAATGAATACGAAAAGAAACGAATCAAATACCAAATCGGAACGACGCTTGGATCTATTATTCTCCAGATAAGCGAAACCGACGATCAACCCAATACCGAGGGGAATGCCGATGACCAAACCCACGATGAATGTCATTTTCTTGCAAATGCTAGAGAGAGAAAAACCGAGAAGTTATGTACACATTTCTCCGATTATATAAATATATGTATAGCTCAAACATGAATTTTCTAGACAATGAGATGTTATCACGCAACAGAGCCTCTTGGGTGAGTCATTTTGTGAGAGACAGAGAGAGAAAGAGAGAGAGTAGTGAAACAGAATTTGATTGGGCAGATATGGTGGGAATGTACGGACGTGTAATGTTGTGTATGAAGAGAATCAAAGGATTATGTGGGTATTAATTAATTAAAGATTAATTAATTGATCTGTAAAGAAAGAAAAGTAATTTGTTGTTCTTTATTTATGCTTTTTCTTTCCTTTCCTCCTCATTTTGACCATATTGTTCTTTTCCCCCTTTTTCTGTTTTGTCCTTGTGTTTTTGCTTTCTGAAAATGCTTCCTATATTTTTGATGTTTTTATGATTATGGCTTTGGGTTAGATAAGTTTTTTGCATCCATGCATGTCTCTTTTTGGCTAGTACTTTGGGTCGGTTTGGTAGTAGGAGTTGTGTAAAAAAGTTAAAATTTTTGTATTTCTTTTCCCTTTCTAAGAAATCCATGAGAAACAACGGGTGGAAAATTTGTTTTCTTTTAAACCCTAGCTCTTGTAGCTCAAGATTCAACTACACCTCTTATTATTCTTATATTCCAAACGGAGTGTAATGTAGGGAGTCCTTTTCTTATGAGAATGTTCTCACATAAATTGACTTTTTAGCCAATTTAAGATAGATATTCAGAAAAACCGGTCGTTGGGTTGAATATTCTTACAGTGATCTGATAGTCGGTTTCTAAAATATAAACTGTGAAAAAATATGACAATATCTAACGGTCATAGTTTTTTACAGCTTGTATTTTAGAAACCGACCACTGGATCACTGTGATTTTTGGCATACATGAGATACATTGGAAGAGTATGTAATCAAAGGTCGGTTTTCCAAAATTATCATCTTACATCAACTAAAAAACCAAATCCTTATATAAGGAAGTCCTCTTAAGAAAATTACTTTGTTGTGCAGTAGGAGCATGGCAACATCTTATTTATGATAGTTTGGTACAAACTATTTGTACGTTGTAACATTTTAAAGTATCACTCCATTTTCATTGGAATATGCACTTTGGAAAAATTAATTGTTGAATTAGATATTTTTCTTATGCATATCATACGTGCCAAAAATTACAATGATCTTACGGTCGGTTTTCAAATTACAGATTGTGAAACAACTCTAACATCATCTAACGATAGATATGGTCAAAGTTTTTCATCATTCGTATTTTTAAAACCAATAGTTTGATCGTTGCAATTTTTGGCATGCATGCATGCATAAGATTATATATAATCCAATAGACTTTTTTCAAAATTTATATCCTACTCTCACGATTTCCAATGGAAGTAGGGTGACAATTCGAAATGTTAGGACATACTGACCTAATCATTTTTATTTATATATACATATATACAGTAATGATCTAGTGCACATATGTGAATATAAGTTATGTCCACATGAAGGGTTATAAATTATTGTAGGATGCATATTTTGGAAAACCGATCGTATGATTAAATACTATACTTATGGATGTCGTGCATGCTAAAAATCACGATGATCCAATGTTAGAATTTAAAAATATAGTTATGAAAAATTATGACTACAGAAAACTGTCACAGTTTCTCTCAACGACATTTATGAGAAACTAACCGTTGGATCACTATGATTTTTTGCAGACATGACTTTCATAAGTACAATATCTATCCAACAGTCAGTTTTTCAAAATATATATCACAAAATAATTTATGGGCTTCATGTGGACTGAAGCTTATATCCACATATGTGGACTAGATCATTATTGTACATATATATGAGATCAGGTAATTTTGAAGCCATGTTGTTTGCTAGATAATTGTTATGAGCTACTATTAAGTTAGGGCCTTAAAGCCTGTTTAGGTTAAATTTACCAAAAATCATTTTTTTTTTTTTTTTTTTGGAAAACTATGTCTATACACATTTTATTCAGAGTTATGTTCAAATCAACTCTTCACATGTCAAAATTTTTATACTATGAGTGATGACCAAAAAAGTAAGGGACTTGACTTTGGCAAACCATCCTATCATCTCTTATATTTAGAAGTGGTTGTAATTCCATCTTTTAAATAAAGTAAAATTTTGAGTTTTAATTAGATAAAGCTACTCCAAACGGGGCCCAAGATAAATGTGACGAAATTTGTTTATAAATTAGTGGTCCTTATATGAATTAAAAATTACAGAGTTGTTTGCTATCATATATGTTAATGAAATGGTTTATTTACATTAATTGACGAGTGTATTTTAATAATATTGAATCAGAAATTACAAAATTGGAATTTAGTAAATAAAATAGGCATTAACAATTTATTAGTTCAGCAACACGCATTTTTATTTTATTTAAAAAAAAAAATATTGAATTCAAGTACATATGAATTCATTAATGCATCGATATTCATTTATTAGTATTACTGGGATGTTGGAATAAGGATAGGTTTTCATCATTTGGTACAAAAAACTGAAAAAGAGTGGAAAATAAAAATGAAAGGGGTGTAAATGCAAGGCATCTACCTGACATGGTGTCAAGAGTATAAATATGAGAAGACGATGGAGGTAATGAGTAATTAGAACGAAAGAAGTAGTGAAAAAGAACACTAAAATATTTTAATCGTATCCGATTCTTTGTTTCTTCGCGTAATTATCTTTAGGCGTCCAAACTGTAATACCTGTCAGTTTGTTACGTGTACATGATGTTGACTTGTGGACATTGACTATACTTGTACGTGCCACTTGGATGTATCTTATCAAATTTTTATTTTTATTTTACTTTTGGATGCATCTTCTTAAGTTGCTTCTTGAAGGTGGTATACTAATTTGGTGATTTATTTTATCTCTTCGGAAAGAGAAAGAGAGAGAAAACCCAGGAGTCCAATGCAAATTATCTAAAGTGTTGGTATTCCAACATAGAGGCCTCCTGAGTTCGAGTTTTGGAGCTAGTCATTCAAGCGCTTAGCACTTTAAGATTAGTAGAACATGCCTCCAGTGACAGGTAATCAATTCTTGGATCTGGATGTGGGTAATATCCACTATTGTGCAAATCCGTGACTTACTGATGTGTGTGTTGAAAGGCCGGTACACACATCCGGAGATTGCCTCTGATTCTATTCTGACTAATCCTCAAGCTAACCGTAACGATTTCAATGGATAAAGGACGTGCTGGGAGATTCATTCCCGTATAGAAAAAGAAAGAGAGAGCAAATATAAATTTTTTTTTAACAAAAAAGAAATTGATGAGTCATTTTAGATTTTGAGACTCCAACAAAAAAAAAAAAAAAAAAAAAAACTTTTGTCCGCTTTAAATTTAGTTTTAAATTTGAAAAATGAGAGAGTACTCTGGGAATGATTTTTCATTAATATAAATATTGAATGAAAATAGATAAATCGGGTAGAGAAATACACCTCTATTAAAAAGTTAAGCAAATGAAAAGACTAAAGAAAAAAAAAACCTAATTAATGGTTCTTAAATTTAGAACACTATGCTCTTGGGGTCCAATTTTATACTATTGGATTCTTGAGATTTTTAAATTTTTATATTTATTTGTAATTTAAAACGTCGGTTGGACTTAGTGACATAAAATACTCATGTTATCAATAACGTCCCTCTCTATCTAAAAAAGAAAAAGGAAAGAAGGGTTATAAATGACATTTACATGGGGCTTTTGAAAAATAACTATAATAATATAAGATGCTTCCTCTATTGGACTAGACTTAAAAAAAAAAACAAGAAAAAAAGAAAAAAGGAAGGAAACCTATTTCAATTATTCGCTTAGCCTAGGTCCAAAATGGACAACTTTCTCTGGTGAAAAAAATTGCTTTATTCCTTGGAGATGTTAAGAAGACTCAAATCTATGACCAACTGCCTGTTCGTTACTAATTCCATGATTTGATGGATGAGCTTTGTCCGATAAAAGTTGTTCTTGTGTTTTAATTTTTAACATTTTTTTTTTTCATGATTTGGCAATTGATGGGGCGAAACATTTTATTTTATAAATAAGAAAATACTATATTTCCCAAATATATATTTCAAATAACCAACTGGGGCTAGTCCGGTTGGCTAGGCCTGTGATCCTCATGTACTGGTCGCAGGTTCGAATGGGTGTGGAGGTAATTAGCTTGTTGTGGTAGACTTGTATCCTCATGGCTGTTGATTTCTATCTGTGCAAAAAAAAAAAAAAAAAAAAAAAAAAAAAAAAAAAAAAAAAAAAAA
>JAESVK010000290.1:315250-339460 GCA_017140935.1 Hamamelis virginiana | reverse complement strand
TCATCAAAATTGAAAAAGATAAAAAATGAGAGTATATCTCAAATGATGTGGCAATTGATCTAATATTTTTCTTTTTGAACAAATTCTCTCTTTCATAATAAATGAAGGTTATGATTTTTTTTTTCCCAAGCAACAAGGTGTTCGAGTTGTTAGATTCTGACTAATCCCCACTTCCATGCAAGCCACAGTCCCATGATATCGTATAACACCCGAACTACTAGTCCTAACCGTTGGTTGGATTCATTTGAGATCCTTTTCTAGGACAATTTTTTCGAATATATAACATTACTCTTTAAGTGATATATACTTGAATAATGTGGCACACGTGCGGGGGACTAAATTAATTATTATGTCTAGTAATAAGTCGAGTGAGAAGCCATGTAAAATATTATATATATATATATATATATATATATATATATATATATATATAGAATAATAACATTACTCTTTTGTCAAATTTTCAAATATTAAAAATATTTTAACTTATTTTTCAAGAATAATGCTTAAATCATGTGTTTTTTTTCTTCTTTTTCTTTTGCTTCTTCTCGATCGATCACTATATTATTATTATTATTATTATTATTATTTTCAGTTGCAGGCCACAGTAAAAATTTTGGATTATTAAGTGTAAATATGCACATTTGAATTTTGAAAGTGGCCAATTTATGTAAATATGCAAGCTTGCTACGTGCCAAAAGAGTTTCTTAAGGAATTCATATTCGAGTATTAGGATATTATATCCGTATATTTTACCATTCAATTTAAATTATATTTTTTATTAAAAAAAATTTAACGAATGAAATAATTTTTAGTATACTTGATTAAAAAAAAATCAAATTGTGCAGCTAATATCGTATATAAGTAGAAAGTCATTATTTAAAGCACTAGCCTTATAATCTAAATAATATTTGCTCCCTTAGTAATTAGAATTTGGTTGAGGGAGCTAGCTAGTGTCCCCCATTCATTGGGAACATGGAAAAGGAGTTTGGTGGAACAAATTATTCAAACATTATAAGCTGGCAATGAAAAGTAAAAGCCGAACACAACTTGATAACACACCCAAAGTTATTAGGGCTTGTTTGAATGTCCCGTATAAAATTGGTTTTTTTTTATTATGCTTTACATATAATTTGTGAATAAATTTATTGTGGTAAATGAGACAATTTAAGATAACTGTTACCATCATCACAAGTAAAAATAAAAAATTTTAAAATAAGTTCATTTCATAGGTTTTTATATTTCTGCATTTTTTATGTTCTTTGAATGGATCTAATATCATCTATTATGAGGCTGTCATTGCCAAATTTGAGAGCCATGGCAAAAAAAGGTTATCTAATAGGGTGCCATCTATAGCTCCCAAATTCGGCAATAGCATCAATGCCTCCTATATTTGGAAAATATTTTGGGAGTGACCATCTCCTCCTGAATAGTCCGCATCATATTTTTATCTAATTTTAAGTCCATTGAAGCACAATAATATGGGAGATCTTCATTGGAGTACAGCAGTGCCTAATATGAAAGGTACTCCCATTTTGATATTGCAGCACTCCCAAATATAGAAATGGAATGCCCAAATGGAAACTTCCCATTGGAGATACTCTAAGTTGATTCAAATTCGGCTCAACTTTTAGTTTTAGTCATTTTCCTCCTAAACACAAAATATATTGGAATTTGTACGTACTTGTAAACGAAGAGAGAGATAGAGAGTCCGCCAAAAAATAACTTACACCATTGGAATACCTCTAACTTAATAACTAGCCATTTTTTTACTGTAACTAGCCAAAAAATGACTTTAGAGTTTGAATAGTTAAATTAATTGTTACCAGTAAAGATTACCTGAATGAATACATAGGTTTACCTTCAATTCTATGTAAAATATAAATGGACTTTCAATTTGGTCCTTAGATTTTGTCATTAGGGCAAGTAATAAAAAAAAAATGTTCATTTCATTTTATTCTTTACCCAAACATGGCCCAAGACTTATGGGATGGCTGTCCCTATCTAGCACCTACTGGCCAGCTTCATTCTGAAACTAGGATTGTGTGATGTAAAAGAGAAGGTTGAGAGAGATGGGCCTTTTGGCCTTTTTGTCATTGTACTTATAAAAAATGGTACACATCACTATCTTTGTCCCAACATGGACCATTCCTCCTTACATTGACATTGAGGATGCGTCCAAATTGGTACAAGCATCCAACCTTTTTGGATCTTTCTCTTGCTAACCAGCCAACATCTCTAACTACCACTAAGGCTTTGTTTGGCTACTACTACTAACAAATGATTTTGGAAAATAATTATAGAAAACTCAGCATTTTGTTGTGTTCATGGCTAAAAAAGATTGTTACTTTTTAATGACAAATTGCATGGTACTCCAAGGCCTTGACACTCATAATAAAAATTTTCATAAATTAGGACCCTTCCCCTCTTCTAAATAATAACAAAAAATTGGACTTGATCGTAATTCACGGGTTGATCGAACCATCTTCAAGGGTTAGTTATTTGTCAGTTTATTTCAAATTTTGGTTAAAAATTGTTAAAACCCTTTTTTAATGGTATAGCTATTTGGCCATCTAAAAAATAGTTATGCTAAAAGTTGCGCCAAATTCACATAAAATGCACGAGCGATTGTGCTTGGTTGTAGTGGAGGAGAGATAAAGAGATCGAGAAAATGAAAAAAAATGACTTGCACCGCTAGAGTTGTGATAACCCGTGTTTTTATAATAATATTTTAATGTAAAAAAAAAAATTGAACTTTGAAATATTTAAAAGTATGCCATTGGATAAGTATAAAACTTATAAAACCATTTCATATATCCATTCGGCAGAAGAGAAACTTTGTGAGAGGAAGAGAGAATTCGGGAGAGAGAGAGAAAGCTTGTCACAGGAATCATCTTGTGTTTGAATCAAGTACGCTCTACACCCATCACCATCTTCTCTATCTTCTTCTATTTTCTTTTTCATTTTTGGGTTCAAACCCATAAAATGGGTTTTTGGAATGGAATAGTTGGATTTGTGAGGATTTGAGTGATGAGAAGTTTATATCTGATGTTTTGAAGTGATTGTGGTCTGATGCTGTTAATTTTTTGAAGAAATTAAGGTTAATTTTAAGTATAAACCTCAATTTGAGTTTATGTGAGTTTTACGTCTAAAACTTTGTGGTTTTTCACATTTTTAGCGTTGGATCTTGGGATTTTTGAAAGATTCAAAGTTGTATGAGTTTATTTGTTGTAAATTTGGTGTTTGAATGGTTAGATTTTGATTTAAAAGGTTTTGAAGAGTTTGTGAAAAAATGGGTTTTGTGTAACTGAAGCGGTGCGAATCTGGTAGCTACTACCGGTAGTTCCTATGAGTATTATCGGTAGTAGACTAAGTTGGTATGAGTAGGAAAGCCTCATTACCGATAGTGTATATGTGCATTATCGGTAATGCATGTATTCGATAGTATTAAAAAGCTTATTACCGGTAGTGATATGTTATTTGTTAAACTGAAAGACCTCATTACCGGTAATGCATATATGCACTACCGGTAATGCAAGTCGGCAGCTATGGCAGTTTAATGCCATTACCAATAATGCATATATGCATTATCGGTAATGCCTCTTTTCAGTTTATTCCTTCTTCAATTTTAAGTGTTTAACTTCTAAGTTCAAACATGTTTTTCTAAATACAAACCACACATATTTGAAAGACTTATAAAACATGGGTTTTCATTGAACACTAGGATTTGAATGAAATGAATTGGATTATGGAGTATTGATCTATTTTCTTTATTTTTATGCATGAGTTAGGAGTTAAATTGCATTATTCTGTCTTTTATTTCAAATCATGATAGCCCAGTAGATAATCCATTTGCAAGCTAGAGTTCACAGTGACAAAGATAAGAATATAATTATCCTCGCTAGCATTAATAATATATTTTCCTGGAATTGTTTATATTGGTAACTTTTTTAGAACAACTCTGATGCATGTGATTATAAACTTTTGAATATTATGTGTGGCATGATATGAAATGAATTATTTGAAGTCTTTCATGATTATTAAACCATGCTCTGCTATTTATGATCCTATTTTTCCAAATGAACTGTATTTGTTTTATGATACAATATCTATTAATGAATGAGTTTTCATTGACGAGCATGGATGAAATATTTGGAACCTGGCCACCTGGCTCAATTATATTGTAGGAAATTAAGGGCCCATGGTCCTGGGTGGAGCCAGGACAAAGGTAAAGTTCACAGTGACAAAGGTAGGAATATAATTATCCTCGCTAGCATTAATAGTATGTTTTATTGGAATTGTTTATATCGATAACTTTGTGAGAACAACTCTGATGTATGTGATTATAAACTTTTGAATATTATGTGTGGCATAAGTTGTGAAGTTATATGAAATGAATTATTTGAAATCTTTCATGATTATAAAACCATGCTCTACTGTTTATGATCCTATTTTTCCAAATGAACTGTATTTGTTCTATGATGCAATATCTATTAATGAATGAGTTTTTATTAACGAGCATGGATGGAATATTTGGAACCTGACTCAGTTATATTGTAGGAAATTAAGGGCCCATGGTCCTGTGTGGAGCCCTAGAGCGGACCCGAAGCAAGTAGCCTCGTACATGGCTAGTTAGTTGACCGTACAAGACAACTAGTTAAATTACCCGCAGAAGTAGAACAAGAACTGCGTAATGGTTGTATTTTTAGCCTGGCTGAGCTAGGGGCTTGTTAGCCTAAAATGCAGCGATGTTATATTTTCTGAAGCCAACTGTTTTGATTGATATGGAAATGCTTTATATATTTGAATGCCCACATAGATTTTTCATGACTTGATTAAATAATTATATTTTGTATCATTGACTCAGATTATTCATGCATCGATATTATTATTGATAGTTGAGGATAATATTTCTACTGAGCATTCAAAAGCTCACGCTGTCTTTTATACAACAGATTTTCAAGAGGTTGTCAGTAGCTTGCATAGTGGAGTATCTTGCATTTTGCCTTTGGATCGATAGCTTTTGGTGTATTCCTTCAGTTTATCAAGAGCAGAGATAGAATTTGGAATTTTATAAACATAATGTATATATTATGGTTTGTACCCATGTGCCGGGGAAGTTGGCATTGTGATGTTTTATATTAAGGATTGTGAATTTCTTTTATGTACAGTATGATTTGGGACATATATATGTATATTTCATTTCATGTTTTAATATAAATATTTTATTATCTCCTGAGTATGGAAATATGAATGAGTTTATTAGGTTGTATCTTCAGTTTGACACGTGTCAACCTACCTATGATGGTTGGTATATAACGTCAAGTCGGAGTGTTACAAGAGTAACTTTAGTCAATTGCCTAATCATTTTACTGTAACCATTTTCCACGTAGCAAGCTAAAAAATCAATTTGGCTAATAAAAAATAAATTGATATATACATAGTTGGTACAAAACAATAAAAATGAGTAACCTTATATATGAACATATTCTTGAACAATCAGACTATACATGGACATCTGCACAGCATCTTTCTTCAAATGGATTCTAAAGACAATGACCAATCTTGTCAAGCAAATAGTAATTGATATATATATATAAAAGTTTGGAAAGGGTACTTGGTGAAATGTGATTGGTGGATTGATTTAAAAAAATATAAATATAAAATTTAAACCACAAAAGAAAAGCTGAACATAAAAAAATACACTCCAAGTTACTTGTGTCTCTCTCTTGCTTTGGCATTCACAGGTGTACACTAAAACAGGGCTACATATGGGGAGGCTTTATCAATACTATTATTCTCCACTTTATCTTTGATCTTCTAGATATCTTAAGAGAAATCATCCAAATAAAGTGGTTTGTCTATTCTTTATAAATATGATCTTAGTGTAAGAATTTCCATACCTTATATTGGACAAGATTTCCTAACATTTTCTTTTATTTTATATAAAAAGATAATGGGATTGAATTTTGAACCCCAAACCTTTCTTTTAGAGGGGTTGTAGGTCTCCCTAAAATAAATTTTTTTTTTGTCACATGGTAAACATCAAAAGGGTTAGGGTTAGGGTTAGTTGTTAGTCAATTAGCAGGAGAGGGGACACTGCAATGCGGGAATTTTGGAGCGCATGGGGATACAAGTCTACCATTTAAAGCAAACCATCACAAACTCGCTAAAGGCAAGAATCAAATCCATGACCGCTTATAATAGGAATTTTCATTCAAAAATAATATATATATATATATATATATATATATATATATATATATAGAGAGAGAGAGAGAGAGAGAGAGAGAGAGAGAGAGAGAGATATTTCCTTATAGGTATGTACACATAAAAGCTTATGTGAGGACTTGGATTTTTAACGAGTATGGGATGTGCATTTTGAAAAATTGACCATTGGGTGAGGTGTTCTTTCTATAAATGTCATGCACACCAAAAATTACAATAATCATTCGGTTTTTAAAATACAGATTATAAAAAATTATGACAACATCCAACAGTAGAAACTGTTACAGTTTTTCACAGTCTGTATTTTAAAAATTGACTATCATATCGGATCACTGTGATTTGCAGCACGCTTGACATGCATAAGAATAATATTTAATCCAATATATGGTTAGTTTTTCAAAATACAAATCCTACATTAACTAAAAAATTAAAAGACATTGTTCTTAGTAGTATTGCTCACTCTACTAATAATGGCAATGCCCTTATGAACTTATGGTCATTCTAAAACGAAAATAAAGCAAAAGAGGGAAGCCAATTCTCTACATATTTCAAAGAACTCAGAGAATGATAGAACTATCAAAACAAGCTGTAGGAGCAAGAACATCATCTCCCATTAACTTTCCAACACAGTTGAAAAGAAATAATCTTTTTCTCTCTCCTCTCTCTCTCTTTTGGAATAAGAATATATTCTACTTATAACTTGAGTGTCCTTATTTCTCTTTCCGAGTGTTTCCATTTTTAATAAAAAATTAATTTTGAATATATAATTTAAGATACTTGTCATTTTATCAAATTTATCACACTAAAAATGTCACATCAATAAAAGTTTAATAAATGAATATTAAAATTGATCTCCTGATATCTTGAGTGAATATTATTGGATGAAAATATATTAAATTTTAGAGCAGTGTTTGGCATTCCGTTAATGTTTCCTGTTTCTATTCCAGTCCACTTATTTAAGTGCCACATTAGTACAGTAAAAAATACAAATTATCCACAAAATTCTAAGATATTTTACTCAATTATAAGGAATGTGTATTGAAATTTATATAATATTATATCTAAAATAAGAAGATTTTGTTAATACAATCGTGAGGTGTCCTAATGGTATGGATTTCTCGAGAGAAAAACAGGGGGGGACAAATCCTCACCCTTTTTCTCACGCCTTTTTCCAGAGAGATCACAAAAGTCCGGTAAATGAGAATCCACTTATAAATATTAAATAGACACAGTACTCTCTCTGTCTCTCTCTCAAGTCTCACCCGCCCACTCCTTCACGTCATTTGTATACACCAGTCACATAAACAGAGCAAGATAACCGTCTCTCTCTCTCTCTCTCTCTCTCTCAGTATATGTACTCACACATATATGTTCCTCTTTCTGAATCTTTATTGATCAATCTCTCTCTCTCTCTCTAAATATATATTTTCTTTCGGTTTATATTTTGTCTGAGTAGAAACCGTCAATGGCGGGAAACGACTGGATTAACAGCTACCTAGAAGCGATCCTGGACGTAGGTCCAGGACTTGACGACGCGAAATCGTCACTGTTGCTTAGAGAGAGAGGAAGGTTCAGTCCCACTCGATACTTCGTCGAAGAAGTCATTTCTGGCTTCGATGAGACCGATCTCCATCGCTCTTGGGTTCGAGTATGTCTCCAAACCATTCAATTCTCATTTTCAAATTCATTTTAACTTAATTCACTTTTATGCATCACCAGTCTTCTTCTCTTAATCGATCAATCTCTAATTTTCTCACACATGTGTGTGTATATATATATATATATTACGTGTAGGCAGCGGCGACGAGGAGTCCGCAGGAGAGGAATACGAGATTGGAGAATATGTGTTGGAGGATTTGGAATTTGGCTCGCCAGAAGAAGCAGGTTTTTGTTTTTATTATAATTTTTTTTTTTTAATTTTTAATTTTTGATTTATTATTACTTTTTGAATTTGTGACTATATGTAGTGATTTGTGTTAATTTGAGTAGGCCTATATGGTATTTTTGTGGTACTGGAATCTGTAGACACAATTTGATAGAAATGCTGAATTTTGGGGTATGATAAGATATGGGGTTTGGTTTTTATGCTTTAGTTTGTATAATGTAGTGAACTGTTACACCTCCATGCCATGGGGCAAGAGTAGTAATGATTTAGTTTAAACACTACGTAAATCTCCCTAAAACAGCCAACATTTTAGGGAGATGTGTGGTCATGGCTGTTTTCTGGGTTATTTGACTTGAAAAAAATGCAAGAGCTTTTTAGGATAAAAGCATGTGTATTGAGGAAACGTGGGATAGAGTAAGATTTTTGGCTTTGTTGTAAGCTTCAGTCTCTAAAGAGTTTAAGGGTGTTCCTTTGTTTGTTATTAGGGGCAACTGGGTTGTTGTTGGCAACCCATGAGGTTTTTTTTACTTCTTTGATTTCTTTTGTTTCTATTTTGTTTTACTGTTCTGTAAGTTGGACACCTTGTCCTTTTCTTTTTCATTAATAATATTGTTACTTATCAAAAAAAAAAAAAAAAACAAACAATTGTTTGATTCATTGAAGGACAAAGTTTCCCTTTGTTTTAAGAGTTTCCTTATGTTTTCTTATTTGAAGCTGTAGTTTATCAGACTTCTACTTTCAAGAGATCTTTGGATCCATTAGGAGAGATCCTTGGTATTGATTGGGAGGGATATCTGGGATTTGATTTTTTGGGAAGTCTATAAATTGTAATAAGAGAAGAGGGAAAAGAATAAGAAGAAATTAGCTAGTTCTTTCAATTATTTCTTGAGATTTTATCATTTGGATATTAGAGCATCGGTCCTCCATTCACGATGTTGACACCATCCAATTCGAAAGATTAGCAGACCACCTTGACAGCGATATTACTGATGAGCTTGTGACTATTAAATTTGATGTTGCTGACTTGAATACCCTAATGATTGAACTAACTAAGGCTATCCTCTCTCTTCAGTCCGATCTTACCAGTCTACTTGCTCATTCACACCACTCTCCCCCTGTTGACCTCCCTATTCACCCACCTCACAAACCGTTGTAGCAACCACACAATGCATTTAATGGATTACAGGGATGACCCTTAAAGCTTGATTTTCGTGCCTTTGATGGTATAGATCCAGGGGGCTGTGTTTTTAGAGCAAAACAATTCCAATCTCTTAACGAGCCCCTTATGAGCATATGTTGGACTTGGTATCAACCCACCTCCTTGGCGGTGCCATTTCATGGTACCAAATGCTTGTGAAATCCGTGGGGTGTTCCATTTTGTTTGAATTCAGTAGGGCTTTATGCTCCAGGTTTGACTTTGTTGAAGATGGCGATCATGAGAGCTTTGTGGCCATGCTTTGGCAAACTACAACTGTTCGAGAACATTAAGCCAAATTCGAATGCCTTGCGAATCGTAGCCTCGTATTATTATTAATTTTCTTCATGGAAGGTGTATATATATATATATATATATATAGGATGCCTACAAAAGGAGAAACTCCCAATGCACAAGTATTCAAAAAATGGTGGGTTCCATAAGCACCAAAATGGCACAAGGGTTCAGCTTTCCATCCTTGGAGTAACTGAATAACTGTACTTGGCATCACCAAAGTAATCCCCATTGCTTAAAAAATAATAATTCTATAACTCAATATCAGCTGAACAATGGAGGAGAATTGGATTATATTGTCCGTTGTATTAGGTTTCATTGTGATTTTAATAATTGAACTATATTTTCCATTATATTTGAATTTGTATGCAATTTATTTTGTCCTACTATATCGCTAACTATAATTTCTATAAACTGCAGAATACGAACAGTTTACTTAAACAGGTTAATTTGGATCTGTTACAATACTTAATACTGCAAGGTTAAAATGTGTAGCTGCATCTTGTATAATGGTTTGAACCTTTGAATTCTGTGAGATGAAGTTTCAAACTGTGTAGATGTATGTTTTAGAATGTTCAATTTTACTTATAATTATATATTTTTGTTTTTGATTCCATTGTCTATAATCTTGGATTCTCTCTCTCTCTCTCTCTCTCAACGTGGTTTTCCAATGTAGCTTGAGGGAGAGGAAGCTCGTCGTGTAGCCAAACGTCGCCTTGAACGTGAAAGAGGTCGCAGAGAGGCAACTGCTGATATGTCAGAAGACCTGTCAGAAGGGGAGAAAGGAGACTTGGCCAGTGACGTTTCAGCTCATGGTGGTAGCATCAGAGGAAGAATGCCCAGAATTAGTTCTGTTGATGTCATGGAGAACTGGGCCAGTCAACACAAGGAAAAGAAACTCTATATTGTATTAATAAGGCATGAACCAAACTTTTTGTGCTTTAACTTTTAATGGGGTTATCAGGGGGTCTACTTTGCACATAGTTTCTTGTTTGTAGACATAGTTTCTTCTGGATGTTTGAATGCAAATCTTATACTATCTATGACATGCAAGATGGTATTTAGTTATTTTTAATATGCAGTCTTCATGCAGCCTTCATGGTTTGATACGTGGTGAAAACATGGAGCTTGGTCGTGATTCTGATACTGGTGGTCAGGTAGGTTTAGGCCATAAAATATTAAAATTATTTCTTCAGAATCATAGTTTATGCTGTTATGCAACTAGAAAGTAATTATTTTATTTTATTTTGGTAGAAATTAATAATTCTATACTCCATTGCCAGTATATTTCCCTATTATATATGTGGAGGTTTTGATCATATTGCTTTCATCAGGTTAAGTATGTAGTAGAACTTGCCAGGGCCCTAGGCACTATGCCAGGAGTTTATCGGGTTGACCTGCTGACAAGACAAGTATCGGCCCCAGATGTAGATTGGAATTATGCTGAACCAACAGAGATGCTAAATCTAATAAACTCTGAAAGTGTTATGCAGGAGCTTGGGGAGAGCAGTGGTGCTTATATAATCCGTATACCATTTGGCCCCAAAGATAAATATATTTCAAAAGAACTTCTTTGGCCCCACATTCCTGAATTTGTTGATGGTGCACTTAGCCACATTATACAGATGTCCAAAGTTCTGGCTGAGCAAATTGGTGGTGGGCAACCAGTCTGGCCTGTTGCAATCCATGGACATTATGCAGATGCAGGTGACTCTGCTGCTCTTCTGTCTGGGGCTTTAAATGTACCAATGCTTTTTACTGGTCACTCACTTGGGCGAGATAAGCTGGAACAACTTTTGAAACAAGGACGGCAAACGAAGGAAGAAATAAATGCAACTTACAAGATAATGAGGCGGATAGAAGCTGAGGAGCTCTCTCTTGATGCCTCTGAAATTTTTATTACTAGCACTAGACAGGAGATAGAAGAGCAATGGCGCCTGTATGATGGCTTTGATCCAATACTGGAACGCAAACTGAGAGCAAGGATCAGACGTAATGTGAGCTGTTTTGGCAGGTTTATGCCTCGTATGGTTGTAAGTATTAAAAAATTGTTCCTAAGTTATTTGGTAAACCTAGAGGCTTCTTTGTGTATCTAACATAAGCTTCTTTAGGTTATAATCATGTCACTTTTTCGCTGTTATGGTCAATTTACTAACTTTCTATATTTTTTGTGTTTAAACTGTTGTAACGTTCTGCAGGTAATTCCTCCTGGAATGGAATTTCACCATATTGTTCCGCATGATGGTGGTATGGATGGGGATGGGGAAGAAAATGAAGAGAGCCCTGCTTCACCAGACCCACCAATTTGGTCCGAGGTTTGATACTATTCTCTCTCTCTCTCTCTCATGTGTTTTTTTCGTTAGTGGTTTTTTTTTTTTTTTTTTTTGGGGAGGGGGGGGGGGGGGGGGGGTGTTAGGGGAGGGATTGTGATGAGACAGGCAGTATGCTTCACTGTTCCAATTTATTTTCTGCTGCAGATAATATGTCAAGAAACATTTTTTTTCCTGGATCAACAGGGATTTTGGTTTCCTTTTTAACTTTTGCAATTTTCAATGTGGCAGATTATGCGTTTCTTCACCAATCCACGCAAGCCTATGATACTTGCTCTTGCTAGGCCGGACCCTAAGAAGAACATTACAACTTTAGTCAAATCTTTTGGAGAGTGTCGCCCATTGAGAGAGCTTGCTAACCTTGTATGTCCAAGCCTTTTATTGTGCCTTTCATTATTTATTGTGCCTTTCTAATGAATACATCTCCATGATTGTGCCAAGCAGTTGAAAAATCTCTTTCACTCAGGATCTCTTTTTTGTTCTGTGCCTATACATTTTGTGTTGTCGACTTGTCGCAGACATTAATAATGGGCAACCGTGATGATATCGATGAAATGTCCAGCACAAATTCATCTCTTCTTCTCTCAATACTTAAGCTGATTGACAAGTATGATCTGTACGGTCAAGTGGCATATCCTAAACACCACAAACAGTCTGACGTTCCTGATATTTATCGTCTGGCAGCAAAAACAAAGGTAATCTTTTTGAATTGAGGTGAGAACAAGATTAATTCGTTGCGTTTCCTTAAAGAAAAACATATTGGCATATTTGTGTAATTCAACTACCCTCCTTTCCTTTTCCATTCTTTATTTATTTATTTATCTCGCTATGTATTGCTTCCATGGCCGTGGATGAAATTTGAAAGAGAATACGAAAATTATTATCATTATTTTTTAACATATATTTATCATTCACAGAATATATATATATATATATATAGGAAAGAGAAATTCAATAATGTAAGAAAAAAGGTGCAAGAGGTGAGGAGGTGATCTCCTTGACAACTAGAAACAGAAGCAAGCAAAGAAGAGGAAGAGAAAAAGCACATAAAACACAATATAATAAAACTAAACAAATCGCTGATTTCCATTAAGATAGACGGTGAGAAGGAATAAATTATAATGAAACTAAAAGTCCCCAATTGCAAATACAGTGAAGGAATAAGTTATATTGAAAAGTAAGAGAGTGCAGAGTGAAGGATGACAGATCAAGCGATTTCTCACCTTGTCTGCTTGATGCTCTGCTTTGATGCCTGAAAATTAGGAGTGGAAATATAATTCTTTATATTTTGGTATATGTAGGTTTTATGTTTTATTAGGGAATTTGGTCGAAGGTAAATTACCCATTTCCAATATATTTATGACATTTTGTGAGAAATCACAAGTATTAAGCCATTTCCCTCTCATTTGAATTTATTATCTATGCATGACATTAATGAGGTTCAATGGCTTTGGTGTTTCTGTTGTTTGACCAATCGTTCTAATTTATTTTTTTCCCTTTTGTAGGGTGTTTTTATCAATCCTGCTTTCATTGAGCCATTTGGGCTTACTTTAATCGAGGTGCTTTTTTTTTTTTTATTGTCTACAAAGCCATTATGTTCCAGATATTTACTAGCAATCCAACATAATCTTTTTCACTGAACAGGCAGCAGCTCATGGTTTGCCCATCGTTGCCACAAAAAATGGAGGTCCTGTTGATATTCATCGGGTGTGTTCTTAATTGGAGCCTTCCAATTGCTTAGAGGGATTTTCTGTTCATTTTATCTGTTGTGGGATGAAAGTTCTATACTAGTTCTCAGTACTGATGGTGAACTTATTACAGGTTCTTGACAATGGTCTACTAGTTGATCCCCATGATCAGCAGTCTATTTCTGATGCTCTTCTAAAGCTTGTTGCAGATAAGCAACTTTGGGCAAGATGTAGGCAAAATGGACTGAAAAATATACATCTTTTTTCATGGCCAGAGCATTGTAAGACATACTTATCTCGGATAGCCAGTTGCAGACCAAGACAACCACAGTGGCAAAAAATGGATGATGGATATGAAAATTCGGAATCAGATTCACCTGGTGATTCTTTGAGAGATATACAAGATATATCTCTAAACTTGAAGCTTTCATTGGATGGTGAAAAAACCGAAGGGAGTGGCACTCTAGAGAATGCTTTAGATTCTGAAGAAAATGCTGCTGATGGAAAGAGCAAGTTAGAGAATGCTGTTCTGGAATGGTCAAAGGAGGCTCGGTCCATGGAGAAAGAGCATAATGTTGGAAGTAATAAGTTTCCAGCATTGAGGAGGAGGAAGTACATATTTGTCATTGCTGTAGATTGTGATACAACCTCAGATCTTCTTGAAATCATTAAAACAGTTGTTGAGACTGCAGGGAAGGACAAGACTGCAGGCTCCATAGGTTTTGTGTTGTCAACAGCCTTGACCGTATCTGAGATACACTCTTTTCTAGTCTCAGGAGGCTTGAACCCATCAGATTTTGATGCTTTTATATGCAACAGTGGTAGCGAGCTCTACTATCCATCTTCAAGCTCTGAGGATAATCCTTCTGGGCTTCCTTTTGTAGTAGACTTAAATTATCATTCACATATTGAATATCGTTGGGGCGGAGAAGGTTTGAGGAAGACTTTGGTTCGTTGGACTGCTTCTATTAATGAGAAAATGGGAGGACAGATTGTTGCTGAAGATGAATCAGGATCGACTACGCATTGCTATGCATTTAAAGTGAAAAATCCAGCATCGGTAAAACTTCCTCGCAATTTATTTGTGAAAAACTTTCCTTGGAAGACAATGACCCTCTCTCTCTCTCTCTCTCTCTCTCTCTCACACACACACACACACACACACGTGCACGCACTCTCCATGTGTCATTTTTTAGCACTCATTTAAAACTGTGATTTCTTACATTAATCCATTTATAGGCTGTGGTGCACATATTTTTCAATTATATGTTACTACGTTCCTTTATGAGAACACATTGCTGCTGTGTCGTTTGTTTGCTTTCAATTCCTTTCAATACCTATTTTGTCTTCACAGATTCCCCCTGTTAAGGAACTTCGGAAACTGATGAGAATTCAGGCTCTTCGATGCCATGCTATATATTGTCAAGATGGCACAAAGCTGAATGTTATCCCTGTATTGGCTTCTCGTTCCCAAGCCCTCAGGTTTGTACCCTCATAAGCTGAATTGACTATATTCACATTCTTAGTTATCGTTACTTGCTGGTTACTCCATTTTTTTTTGGGGAAATACTCAAATGTATGTGGCATAATGATTCCATTCTAACGGATAAATTTGTGCCCACCTATAGTCTGGAAAACTAATTGAATGATTTCATGTCCATTGGATTTCAAATTTCATTACTTCCTGTTCCATTGACCTGCCATATTTTTTTCCCCTTGGGATAGCGCAACCATGAATCCTTTTGTAATAAATTATGGAGATCATTAATTAAATACTAAAGCATTCTCTCCAGGTATCTGTATATCCGATGGGGAACGGACCTGTCAAATATTGTTGTTTTTGCGGGAGAATGTGGAGACACGGATTATGAAGGATTGCTTGGTGGGGTTCACAAAACTGTTATATTGAAGGGAGTTTGTAGCAGTGCGCATAATCTTCATGCTAACAGAAGCTATCCCTTGGAAGATGTTGTGCAATTTGACAGTCCCAACATTGTTCAAACTGAAGAATGCAACAGTAACAGCATAAGGGCGTCTTTACAGAAACTAGGGGTTCTTAAGGGCTAGAAAATTACAGGTCCTTGCTATCCCTATATGTGTGAAGAGAGCCTGGAATCTCACTGTCATCTACTTATCTGGCTGTCCTGTATTAAGGTTTGGCTTCCCAGGTTGCCTTCAAACCTGGTAACTTTTTCATCAGAACTCTACGGTTTGAAATATTGCCCCATTAGTTTTGTGTTAAATGAATAACTTGCATAAGGGTTTTCCTAACATTCGTCATCTATTTTCTTCTCTTGTTGCTTTTATTCGCAACAATAAACCTTCTTAATCCTATCTCGCATCTGACTTTCATATCTTTTCTTGCTTTGGTACGGAAATGGTGCACTTTATCATGACCCTTGTTGGCTCTTTTTTTTGGTTATCCAGCAAAGGCAGTTCTGCTTGTTGATATGGTTCTGGAGAGGAGAGTTATGCTCTCTTGTTGTGTCTTTTGTACTCAACTCTCCTTTGTTCATTTGTTCTATGCACAACTGAAACTTTAAATAGAAATGAGCATAAAATGTTGGATTACTGTATAATCTCTTGACCTTCTCTCTCTCTCTCTCTCTCAAGATGTTCTTATATATTTGTTTTGAAAGATGATTTATTTATGTACAATCTAAACTTAGAAATGCATTAGTATGGAAAGTTGACTTAATTCAAGTTGAACGTCCTAAAATAACAAAAAATAAAAAAAGGTCCAAAATAACGTGGTTAGAAGTAGTTTTTGGAGATGATGTTAAGATTTTAATGGAAGATAGAGCTTATTGGTAATTAAAAAGGGAATATATATAACCCCACATAGTTGGGATTAAAACTTTGTTAAGTTGAGTTGTTTATACATTTGGATATAATGTTAGTTATGTAATTTTTAACCAGTATTTGAAACATAATATGGGTGCATTAGACAAGAAATATATATTTTATATGTTTTTTTTTTTTTTACATTGTTTCAAAAATACCCTTGAGTGCATTTCATCTAGAGATTTAATTGTGATAGTGATGATATGGGTGTGGTTATACTAAGTGGTTAGTGATATTAGACGGTGGTGACAATTTTTAGATGGTGGTGGTGACAGTGGTTGTAGCAGTTAGTGTTAGTGGGGGGTAGTAATGATAGCAGGTAAGTCGTCATGGTTATTGTAGTGGTGTTGGATGGGTGGTGATATTGGGTGGTAATAGGTTATGGCAGTGATGCGGTGGTGATGATTTGGCCAAAGAAATGTAGTTTTTAATCCCATGTATTTTTAAGTTGGATTATACTATCTTGGGATAAAATAATACTAACCCACCTTTGAATTATTATATCCTTCGTACAGAGAATATAATAATTCAATAAATAATTACTAAATAGTGCACGTACAGCAGTGTTATTCAAACTCTATTTTTCGCATACCAAACATGGCCTAAGATTCTTGTTAATATTGGTAGTATGGTAAAGCAAAATGATTTTTGCCAGAGCGCAGAGATTGTCACTTCTACTATTTTTCTTGTCACTTTTCTTGCAATGGATGGAACCCTCAGATAAGTAGTCGCCAAATCAAAATGAGAGAATTTGCTGTCAAGATCTAGCTCCATAATTTTTGAAGGTACAAATTAATGTTTCCGAAAGAAATCAAGGGGCTATATTTGATATTTCTTAAGGCCAAAACCAATTCCTGTTAGTTTTGTCAAAAAGCTAGACTTGGCTAAATGAACGGTTGCAAGATCACCTCTCTCTCACAGGGATGATACTCATATGATTTGGGTCTTGTTTCATAAAAAGAGGGGTCTAATCATTAATTAGCCTTTATTTTTTTAATTATATATATGTATATATATATAGGGATGATACTATAAGGCGGGCCTTACGCAAAGTTACGTAAGGTCGGCTCTATATGGCCAATTTTAGAGGACAGTTCGTAAAACTGACCGTTGGATTAGATGCCCCTCCTCAGTATGTCATGCCTGCAAAAAATTATAGTGATCCGACGGTTGGTTTTTGAATAACTGTCGTTAAAAAAATGGTGATATTTTGAAGAACAAATAAGTTGCGTATTTTCACAATGACATATTTCAAAAACCAACCATTGGATCACTGTGATTTTTTTTTGCAGGCATGACATACAAAGGAGGGGCATCTAATCCAACGGTCAGTTTTACGAACTATCCTTTAAAATTGGCCATATGAAGCCGACCTTACGCAACTTTGCGTAAGGCCCGCCTTATAGTATCATCCCTATATATATATTTTAAAAGTAATTCGTGTATTAGAGACAAATTAGCCTTAATAAAATGATGCTGTGTAGCCTTATGATGCAGAATAGTTGATTCGAGTGCCTACATTTTACAAAGTGGAAGATTCCAAGTTTGGTTTTACTCGTGCAGCTAGTCATCCATGAACTATTTTTTGAAATACAATATCAGAATTTCGGAATACGAATTACTATACAAGTAATTATAAAATATTAGCATATGGTCTTGAACCTGTGACCAACTCTATGTCCCAAATCTCACTCTTCCTACCAACTGGACTAGCTTTCGTCGGTAGACATGAACTTAATGCGGATTTCATGGCCCTTTATGACTTCATATCACTTAAAAAACTGTGAGTCCTCCCCCACCCACGGTTGAAAAAGACCAAAATGAAAGGAGGTCAATTGCATTCCCCACGCCCCACGGCAATGAACATGTGGTAAAGTAGAAAAATTACAGTATGGGTTGCTTTCATGGATGGATTATCAAGCTTCTCTTTATTAGTCTAGTGCTGGGAGTTCAGCCTATTCACATGACCCTTTGTGAATAGTGGGATCTCATCGACCCAATTTCTAACATTTTTGTCTTTCAAGGAATAGTGAATGAATGAATCTAAATATATATATATATGTCTTACTCTTGTTTGTGAAGGTTTCATATATAATTTTTTTTTTTTTTTTTTGTAAAATGTAGTAGTTTAATTGCATCAATTGTAGCCCATATTACGTAAAGTTGCGTAAGATGATCGACTTTGCTCACGGTCAATTATAAAATAGATTTTAAAAAATCAATCATTGTATTAAATACCCTTCTAGCTGGTGTATGTTGAGCATGACAAAAATCAGTTTCATAAAATTATTATGTGAAAAGTTACGATTTTTTTTTTTATTCTTTAAAATTTCACTTATTTTTTATAGGCGGTTTTTTCAAAAACTAACCGTTAGATTAAAATGAGAGAATTTTCATGTAGGTTAAAGAACTCCATAATTTTTCAAGGTACAAATTGATGATTTCCAAAGGACCAAAGGGCTATGCTTCTTATCTTAAGGCCAAATTCATGCATATTTTGTCAAAAAAGACTTGGCTAAATATTGGACAATTACACAATATAAAAGAAGTCTAAAAAATTTAACTTTTTATTTCTTAAACTCTTGTAATAGATGGAGTATTTAACAAATTCGTCTTATATAATAAAGCAATCTCATATAATTTCATGAGATATATAGAACAGTTGATCTTGATATTTACATCTTATAAAGTAAAAAGCTTGAAGTTCCATTAATATTTAGAATTAGCCACTAAGCAAAAGGTTTGAAGTAGGGATTAGCCATCGGCTTATATTAACTAATGTGGAGCATATTCGAAAATTAATTATCTAAATAAAAATATAAAATTGAACCCACATCATGCCCTCTTAACGACTTCACCTCCCTTCAAAGAAGAATACCTTGGTCCTCGTCCCAACACCCACGGCCGAAAAAAGCCAAAAGAGATGAACCCTATTGATGAAGAAACACACTAAAATTGCAGGGTAAATGACAAGATCATACAACTTAATGAGTGGGCCAATAGGGCATGTGTTTGAAGAAAAATTATTCTCAATGACAGCTCAATAAGGCAATGGTATATATTTTAAAGAATTTCTTCCCAAAAAAAAAAAAGGTCCCAAATGAATTCAAGTTCTTCACTTATTAGTAAGATTAAGCAGATATTATTTATCTTTAAAAAATGATAGAATTGTTTGTCACATCATTTCTCATGAATGAGAGAGAAGCATATATAATGAAACGACAATTCTATTCAAGCTCCCTTTTCTTTTCTCTGAGTGTATCCAACCAATTTAGAATATGTATTTTGAGAAATCGACAGTTGGATTAGATGTTCCACTTATAAGTATCATGTATGCAAATAAAATTATATTGACCCAACAGTCGTTTTTTCAAAAATAGACCGGAACAGTTTTTTATAATTTTTCATTATGTTTTACTATTTTTCTTAAAACTGTGAAAAACCGACCGTTGGATCAAAATATAATTTTTTTGCATACAATATTTGTATAAGTCGAACATCTAATCCAACAGTCGATTTCTCAAAATTCTTGTCCAATGGAACATACATGAAAGGGAGGAAGAAAAGAAGGCTAGAAAGGGTTCAGCTTGTGAAGAAATTAGCTTGATGTGGTGGACTTGTATCCCCATGGCACCCCATAATATTTGCATTGCGGTGTCCACTCTCCTTACTAATTGACTAACAACTAATTTCTACATGTGATTAGGGATGTCAATGGGGCGGGTTTATCCGGGTACCCGTCCCACCCCGCCCCCCTCCTATTGGGAAGGGTTTAGGATCATCCTAATAGGGTTAGGGGCGGGTTTGGGATTTTTTTTGAAAACCCTATAGGGTTTGGGATGGGTTTGGGACGAGGGCTTAAAAACCCATCCCGCCCCGATCATATATGTTTATGTATTTTTATTATATTTATTTTATAGGTATTATACAATTAAGTTTCTTCTTAATAAAATGAAATTTCAATCATGCCCCTTAAGGGGTTTAATTTATTTTACTCTTAGAAGTAACTATTATCTTTAATGTTTATCTATGTATTTTGTAATTTATTTAGGTATTGAGAAAATTGAGAAAAGTAGAAAGAAAATAGTAAATGGGACGGGACGGTAATGGGATGGGGTATTTTAATTGGAACAGGAATGGGATTCCAAATCCTGACACGTCACGGGGTTGGGACGGGAATGGAATAAGATTTTCTTAAATGGGACGGAGTTGAAAAAGGGGTGACTCGTCCCAAACCCGCCCAGTTAACATTCCTACATGTGATAATGAAATTCAAAATCTAGCAAAAGGCGCGTTGGTTCTACAACCCAGTATTTGCAAATTACAAATTACTCATTCCTATTGCGTAGAGTCGTAGAGAGGTAGAGTTGGGTACATGCACTACCATACCAAAAGGATATGGAAGTATGAGAGATTTAATAAACTTGTACTACGAAAACCCCACCCCATTATTCTATGATGTCCACTAAAACCCTAGATACCAGGAGCTCTGAATCCTGATTAAGCAGCAACCATGGCTGACTTCACTTCCTCCACCCCCTTATTTCTCTACTCTCTTCTCTTTCTCATTCTCTTCTTCTCTTCTCTTCATCATCATCATCATCATCTCTCTTCTTCTTCTTCTTCTTCTTCTACTACTACACAAGTCTTTCTCTCTCCGGCACCGGATTCTTCTTATGGAAATACTACTACTAATGTAAGCATCTATTTTTCAAACTCTCTTCTATTAAGAATGGGTATCGATTTATTTTTATATATTCTAACTCGAAACATATGTTTTGAAGGTAAGATTTACCACCAGGCTAGGTCATAACATGAGATGATCAACTTAGTTTGATTTTTTTTATTTTTATTTTGACAGGAGAAGGAGAAGGAGGAGAGGCAATTGGAGAGAATGGAAGAAGGTCTGGCAAGAGCAAGAGCGGCGATACGAGAAGCGGCTCGATTGCGTAGATATACATCGTACAAGGAGGAGAGTTTTATCCCTAGAGGATCCATTTACAGAAACCCTTATGCTTTTCTCCAGTTAAGATCTTCTTTCTTCCTTCCTTTTTTATTCATACTTAATATTTGACGTACTCACATCCTGTTGGATTAGTTGACTGAGAATCAATCACCTCTCTCGTGAAGTGAAGATCTTCATTTCAACTCTCCCAACTCAGCTCTCTCTTACAATGTTTTTAGATTGAAAGAGTTGGAGAGAAAAAAAGAGAAAACTAATCGTTCTCTCTCTCGAATAGTTGTTTATCTTACGAAAGCTAACCAAACAGAATAGAGAGAAAGTTCTCTTCTCTTCCTTCTAATTCTTTCAATCCAAACAAGATATTAATGGACAGGATTTCCGTCCAATTGATTCCAATAAATTAAGTTTCAAACAAGTAATTCCGTTTGAATATCGCAAATAATTCTTTTTTTTTAAATGAGAATAATATTTGATAATAGAGAATATAAATGAGTAGACTCAGCCGAGTTATTGAGTCACATGAGTCAAATGGTAATACAACTCGATCAACAAGGAGTCCTTGATTGAATTATGAAACCTAGCTTATTGATTAGATATTTCATATTTGCATGAATTATCCTGAATCAGGAACATTAAGAGCCCTCCGATTAGAATAATTATCGTGAGTACACAAGATCAATAATAAAGGGATATCACTACACTTGAAAGTCAATCCCAGTGTTTATCACTGATTCCCAAGGACCTACGTACCCTCATCAATTTGGACTTTGGGTGGTCTTTATGGGCCCTTCGTCCAATTTGATGATGGAATGGGGAAGTAGGGCAGCATGGGCCAATTTAGGGCCTTGCCACTTTGGGCTTACACAGTAATTGTACATACACTTTCGTATCTTATTTAGTTATTTATGATTTGATGCTTCAAATTTTAGCTAAGTTTGAAAAGTTGTTCTTAATGCACCCCACACAGCTGCCAGCCTATCAATATCTCTAGGATTCCATCACAATCTCAACTCCTATTATCTAGGAATATACCTTTGAGATGGTCCCCACTTGATATTTTAAGGTTTAAATTTAATTAAATTGCAACCCTAATATTTGTGTTTAGATTGCAGTAAAATCAATAATGGAAAAATGACATTTTAGTATCTTCAACTTTGGGGTGAATATCCATGTAGTCCCTAAATTTTACCTTTGCTCAATTTAATCCAAAAATTTTAAAAATCCTACCAATATAGGACATTAACTGTTGTTACTAACTGGATTGGTGGCGAAATTAACTGGCAGTCTAGTTAGCAGTTGGTATAATTTTTTTAAAAAAGTTGAACTAAATCGAGTAAAAGTAAAGTTTAGGGACTACATTATTATTCACCCCAGGGGCGGAGCTACATTTGGGTTGGGGAGGCTAGAGCCCGCCCCAAATTTGCCAATTTTTTTTTTTTTTTAGTATTCTTAATTTTAGACGTCAGTTCGTAAAACTGACGTTGGATTAGATACTCATCTTCTGTATGTCATGCTTGCAAAAAATCATAGTAATCCGATGGTTAGTTTTTGAAAAATGTCATTGTGAAAATATGCAACTTATTTGTTCTTCAAATATCGCCATTTTTTTAACGTCAGTTTTCAAAAACCAATTGTCGGATCACTGTAATTTTTCGCAGGTATGTCATACATAAGATATGCATATAATCTAACGGTCAGTTTTACAATATGTCATCTAAAATTAGCCATATGGAGGCGACCTGACGCAAAGTTGCATCAGACCGGCCTGATAATAGCATTACTGTATATATATATATATATATATATATATATATATATATATATATATATGTGTGTGTGTGTGTGTGTGTGTGTGTGTGTGTACCTGTGTGTTCGGTACTTATTCGTTCTTTATCCTAGCCCAGCATAATACTAAATCCTGACTCCGCCCCTGATTCATCCCGAAGCTAAAGGTGCTAAAATGTCATTTTCCCATATCAATAATTCAGATCTAAATTTTTTTATTAATATATACTCCGTATATGATTCAAGTATTTTTGGTGAATATGAGGGCAGGAGCCATATAGAGATGGAGAAGCGATTCAGAGTGTGGACGTACAGGGAAGGAGAGTCGCCGCTCTTTCATAATGGGCCTTTAAACGACATCTATGGCATCGAGGGCCAGATCATAGATGAGTTGGACACCGAGACCAGCCCATTTCGGGCCCACAATCCTAATGAGGCCCTCGCATTCTTTCTTCCCATCAGCGTCGTCAATGTGATTCATTACGTGTACAGGCCTTACACTGATTACTCTCGCAATCGATTGCAGAACATCGTAAAGGACTACATCGACATTGTATCTGATAAATACCCCTTTTGGAATAGAAGCAGTGGAGCCGACCATTTCATGGCTTCCTGTCATGATTGGGTATGACATTCTTTTCTTACCCTCCAAACATCATGTTTTCATTCACATAATTCCTGAATTATATATATATATGTGTGTGTGTGTGAGAGAGAGTGTGTGTCAGTTCCATTTACACCCTATTTTGACATTTATTTTTACAACTCATTTTCAAATACTATTGTAGGTAAAATATTTTGAGCAACCTACCATTAGATTAGATACTTATTTTATGTTTGTCATGTATGAAAAAAAAATCAAAATGATTTAGTTTTTGAAAAATATCATTTTGAAGAATTATTATTATTTTTATTAATTAAAAATATAACAATTTTTTATAGTGATATTTTTTAAAATCTAACCGTTGGATCACTATGATTTTTGGCATACATAATAT
>JAESVK010000290.1:239480-279792 GCA_017140935.1 Hamamelis virginiana | reverse complement strand
TGGACACGTAAAAGTCAATGAAATTTATCGGCCACGTTCGTATTGATTCATTCTTCTCACTCATCTCTCGTATATTACTAAGCGTCATGCTTACATCCCCCCCCTCTCTCTCTCTCTCTCTCTCTGTCTTCCCCCGCATATCTTCCTTAATTTCTTCTTTCCTTCCTTAGCGGAAGGAAAGCACCCTGCAAAACACGTTACTCAATACTCGCTTTCTCTCTCTTCCCAATATTGAAAGAATGTTCTTACCTATCTTATTTTTAGGGCACACTACATAATTTGAAAAACCAACCATAGTAATCTAATAATTAATTTTTAAAAATGAAACTATTATACAAATATGACGGCATCTAATTAAATCTCCACAAAATTTAATTTAATTTTGATCTAATAGTTTAATGCTTGATCTTGTATTTGGCTTAACTTAATTTTGTTGATGTTGATTCAATGGCGATGAGTACGCTTCATCTTGAATCTACCTTTGATTTGATGTTGATCCAAGGGCTAAAATAACTTGATCTTGAATCTGGCTTCAAAAGTAGAGAACTCGACACATGTGTATGGTGTTTAATGAATCACCACTATTGAAGATGGTTGATGGGAAGCAGAAGGTTTGGAGTTTGATAGTCATGCTTTGATTGGCTTACTACTCTCCTTCTTGCTGCCGGCCTTTTCTTGAATGAGAGCTTCTTATTCATAAAAAGGTTGATGTTTATCTTCAAAGAATATTGGCCAATTAGAAAAAATAGTTATATTCTAATTGATTTAATTTACAGATAAGTCTTATCTTTTTATGTAATCATTCACCAATCGGACGGTAATCAACACCTCACCAATTTTAATTTTTGATGTCTCCAGATACTATTAGAGTCTTTCACAAATTATATTCTGAAAACCAATTGTTATACCCTGTAATTTTTTTTTTTTACAGACATAACATTCATAAAAAGATTATCCAATCTAATTGAAAGTTTTTCAAAATACTTATCTTAGAGCTCCCTGTGAAGATGAGTTACCTAATCATATCAAAATACTTACCTAGTCATATTAATTCCTTTAAGAGATATACCATATCTATCCATAATGATTACTAGCCGTATATAAAAGGCTCGCGCCAACCTAAGAACAACTAGGTACACTGTTTGTTTGCAGGGTTATATTCTAAGAAATTGTTTCCATTCTTAATTTCCACGAAAAAAAATAAAAAACTTGTGAGGCTGCTAGCTACCATCGTCCATCTGTCCCCCTCTTTTTCACTCCTTACAAATCAATAAATGCGAAGGAATCGGAAGTCAAACCCATTTTAGTCACGAAAAACAAATTAGACATAATCATTAACTAAAGAAATAGATTTTCCAAGGTGCCAAACAAACTTTGGGATATAATCATATAAGCAAGCCCTAGTTGAGCTTTACCCTCTTGAGCAAAGGGTGAAAATCTTTAAATTGCTATCCACTAACTTAATTGTATTAAATTTAAAAAACAAAAATTCAAACAAATGATCCAGATGTGAGATTAGAATCATTGTTACAATGACGTGGAATTTCAAGATTCAATTTTGCTTCTGAGGGTCCACAGATCAATACGACAGAGACGAGACCACTAGATCATCACTCAATAACATTATCCCACAGGTTATAAAAGAGGCTAGGTACATCACAAATTGTAATTTTGTGGTGAAAAAAGCCTGTCACCTTCCCTATTTTGACATTTCCGAAAGCAATTGCTTTGGATAACATATCGTGCCCTGTCTCTCTCTAGGTGTCACTAGCTTTGCTTGGTTGTAATGCCACAGTATTTTTTTTTGGGGGTTTCCAAATTTTGTTCATTTTCCAAAACGTGTTAAATTTGTTACCTAAGCTGTCACGGCAGCAGTACACGGACGTGGCGGCACTGCATGCTTGGATGTTTGGTCAAACCACGTGATGATTAATTTCATCTAATGGCTATCCGAAGATCATCATTATCCGTCTTAGTCAGCAATGCCACATTAGATTTCTTTTCTTGGAAGGGACCCAACTGATAGTGGGCCCTCGCTTTCAGATATTAACAGGCCTGAAGTAAATCCGCCAATTGCAAACAGTCACCAAAGGTGGCCCAATTTTTCATCAAATTGGACTGCACAGGCCCAATAGCTTAAAATTTTATGGGCGAACTTTTATTTGAGCCTAAGCCAACGCTGAAGCCCAACTTTATAGAGAGTAGAATGATTCGTGGTGGAAGGTTCCAGCTTCCAAGTGCCATCAATCCAAACTTGGTGGACCATTTGAATCCCCTAATAATCAATCTTATCAAATCAGCTCATCCTCGTATCAAAAACTTTGGATCACGTGTTCATTCTAGCTTGGACCAACCAAAATTCCCTTTTGGTTTACTAATGGGCCTATTGCCCAAACTAGAAGCAGACAAATCGCCATAGACAATTTAAGTGCATCTCTCTAAGCACGCAATTAACAAGGCAATACACATTGTCGCAGTGGAAGATGTGGTGGTGGCAGCTGCACACGCTATTACGGTAGCAATGGCTGTGCGATGGTGAGGGTAGCAGCGGTTTTCAAAACAAATGATCTAATATTGGGAAGGAAACATTGAGCAGATTCAAAAACCCTAGTTTTGGAAATTCACACACTAAAATAGGGGTAGGTTTAATGACAATTTTTGCCATGAGCTTTTAATATCTCATTGCGTGACAGACATAACATGTAAGAAAAGAACATATAATCCTGTCAGTTTCACAAAATATGACTCCTACAGTGAGTTATTAAAAAATAGTCGTTGGTTCAATGTGATTTTTGGCATATATGATGTGTATAAGTAGAATATCTAATCCAACAGTCGGTTTCTCAAAGTACCTATTTCATACTAGGTTTTGCAAACCGCGTGTTAAATTAGGAGTAAAAACTGTGTCAAGGGATCCTGACCCTATATATATATATAGTCCTGATCTAGTCAGCATATGCTTATATATCTTATGTAAGCATGAAGTTAATAGGTAATTATAAGATACAAATTTTGAAAAACTGGCTGTTGGATTGGATATTCTACTTATGGATATCATGCATCCCAAAAATCACAGTGATCCAATGTAAACATTTCAAAATATAGACACGAAAACTGTGACTGCTTAAAACTGTCACAATTTTTCTTAGTGACATTTCTGAAAAACCGACTGGGTGGGTCATTGTGATTTTTGGTATGCATAATATACATAAGTATAGTATCTAATCCAACTGTGAGTTTATCTACTAGCTTCATGCTTACATAAACTCATATAAGCATATGCTGATGATTTGATCTTTTCTGTATGTACAGAGAGAGAGAGAGAGAGAGAGAGAGATGCTCAGACGATTTGTTGTTTCCCTACAAACCGAACAGAGATTTACCTCTAATTGTCAGCAAGTACAGGGCTTCACCCGCAGCCGAAATGCCACCTGAAAAGGACAAATAGAAATTTTCCTCCGCCTCCGACAACATCAGAATTAAATCATGAATTAGGAGTAGAAAATATAAAAAACCTTAAGTATATGAAACAAAACTTTCTCAAAAGCCTCTAATCAACTTTAAGAAAAAGGCGCAAATAAGAATGGCATTTGCAACTATAAGTTCTATTGGACTCTCTCCCACATTTCAATCACACTACCCTTCCCATGTATATTTCTTTTGAGAACAATGCTATTCCTCTTCCCACAAGGGCGTTCCAACAGTTCTACCAGTTAAATGCCAAAATATGACTCAAAAAAGAAACACCCCATCGTATTGAGAGATGTTAGCCTAGCTCTAATAGATGAACAAGGCCAGCCAGACTAGAGAGGGGAAAATTCCCCCTCCAATCGCAAAGCAACACGTGGCGCAAGTGAAATGAGTAGTAGTGTCACCACACAGATGTCAAGGAGCCTGTGACCCGGGATTCAAGTATGGTTGAACCAGGGTCCAACCGCACCATTCATGTGACCATTGCTGTGGATCCCAACACCATTTGGGATGAGAGATGGAGGTAATCCAACAGCCATTGGAGGGGGTACAGTAGGGTACAACCCATGGGAGTGCGGGAGGGCATGAGGGCTTACAAGAGGACTGCCGGCTGGACTCCCTTTATGCTGTTGGATGGCATGGATCTGCCTGAGCCCTTCCTCGTGGATACGTGAGATTGTCTCCAACTCCTTCATTGATAAAGCTTCCAAGCCGGCACCATAGAGAGGGGCATGTCGCGACATTTCTTCCTGAAGGGAAGCCTCAAGGGTGTGAATATATTGCTGCAAAAGAAAGAATGAAGCATTAGTTCAACTACATTCTGGTAATTTCAGATTAGAAGAAAAATTACAAGCATATACAAGTCTAAGTGCGTCCGCATGCACACACACAGATGCATTGTAGTTCACAAAACTTATAAAATGCTTACTACATAAATACTTATTCAATTGGTTCTTCTCCAAAAGCTTAGTAAACAGTGGTGACTAATCACATCTTGTCATAACAACATTAATGAGGCGGTCATATCAATACTTAAGACTTAAGAAAAAATAAGGGAAATTCTTTTAAAAAAAAAAAAAAAAAAATAGCAATTCCCTAGAATTTTAAATGAATGTCGAGACATTCATGTCAGCTGACGTGCAATGTACATGTTTATTAGAAATAAACAAAAGGAGCCTCATGACCTGTATGTAGTTTGGTGATCAGGTGGTCCATCCACTCATAATGTTCCACACAAAAATGGTCCAATACTAGCTGGCTCAGCTATTGGTATGTATTCAATTTTGCCAGCCCCTTGAATGCTGAATCTTAAGCGAAACACAACATGCTTAATCAAAGAGTTTTAAGAAAAACAAGACTCTGCCACCAATAATGATGTCCAGGGGCTCATCTCCTGCTACACACTATTCAAGGTTACCCAGTGGTCACTAACTGTTTGGCTCTAGAAATAAACCACAAACGGGGGGAAATTTAAAATAATAAATTAGTAAAAGAGGGAGAAGAAAAAGCAAGCTACACAAACTGTTCGGCTCTAGAAATAAACCACGCATTAAGAAGATGGACCATCAAAGTAGAAGAAGAAGTTGAGAAGAAGTATAGTTTAGCTCCATTCAGCACTCATTTTGAAAGAGCACAACTTGAACTATAAGGCTTAACAAATTATCACCAAAAAACCAAAACAAGAAGAGATGCTGTAAAAGTTTAGCGTTACAAGAAAAACCATACAATAGAAAGATTGATCATGAAATAAGAAGAAGAAAATGATGATGATGATCGACTTAAATCCATACAGCACTCACTTCAAAAGAAATACGACTTAAACTGTAAGATAAGTAATAGATTATCAACCAAAAAGGAAAAAAAAAATGAAACAAATCAAGACATGCTGCAACTGTTTGCCCCCACAAGAATACCACGAATTCAGAAGATTGATCATGGAACGAGGAGAAGAAAAACCACATAAGCTATGTTGGAGGCAAACCTGGCAGGCCTGCAATTTTGATTCCATCCCATCAATGTACGCTTCACATCGAGCAACCTGCTCTTCCTTCTCCCGCTTTTCTCCTTCAGTTTGCCCAACTGTTTGTGTCAACCGCCGAACTTCATCCTCAAGTGACTGCCGGATTTCTTCTCGAGTCACATTCTCTGTGGCATAGCGTTTCAGTTCTTCATCAAATCTTTTTCGTGCAGCTTCAGCACTCTTCAACCTTTCAGTAAGAGCATTTTTCTCCTTGACTACTCTCTGTGACATTCATAGATTGTTGTCAGGAAAGGCATTCACTAGTTAGCACTCAACACCAAAAACACAACTCCAGGAACAATATTGCTTTTAGAAAAAAATAAAATCATTTATCAGTTCCTAGCCCCAAAATAATTTAAGAAACAAATACTACTGAAACTTGACAAAAAACAGAATCTCATCTGCATATGTCAAGGACATAAATCATCATTAAATATTTCTGAAATAGTATGCCAAATAATTATGCCTATTATTTTAAGTGTAAATTACAAATGACTTTCAGTGTTTAACAAACAGCCAAATCATACTTCCAAAAAACACTGCCTGAAACATAGTACAGTCGGAAGGACTCCACCGTTAAGAAAACAAGAAATCACCATCATAGTTAAACACTAACATTATTTTCAAGTCCAATATTAAGGAAGTATGTTCATAAACAATGAAAGGAAATCTTGATGACAACAATCACAAATGGAAATCAGGCTAGAACAAGAAAATCATACAAGAATTCAGATGCAATCATTGTATCAAAAGTGGTTGCAGCATAGCAATAAGGGTTAGCCTAGCCTTTCAAAGGCAATCTTCATGCTTTCTCAGTTTCGCTCATTTCTCACACTTGGTGCAGATTTGATGGCAATGGATATTCCCTCAAACCATAAGCCACAGAGAAGCCAACTCAAAGGTACCTCTCCATGTAACATGCACCAGTTTCCACCACAAACAGGCCATCAGAGTAGAAAGTACAGTTCACCCAATGTAGAATATTGTTGCATAGGGAAGCCCACTTCGTTAATACTAAAAATCAAAGAGATTTTCAAGCACACAAGAAAAATCTTTGAAGGCTTGCATCTTTAGCATACAAGTCCGCACCTTCAAAGGCTTGCATTTCTAGCATACAAGTCCACACCAATATTTTGATGACAAAATGACTTTGTGTGAGAATTGGAAAAATAACAACAACAACAATACTAATTGGTGTACTCATTGATCGGACTATGTCATTAACTCATTATTAAAATATTGAAATGGGAACGTGTATAGGCAAAATGGGAGATGGAAACTAGAAATGTGGCTTAAAAATATGGGAACTGTGATATGAAGGTTAACTTGGAGACGACCAAACGAACTAATGAAAAGGACTGCCAAAACAAAAGGTTAGTGTTATGAACACTTAATAGAACAAATTTCATCTCACACTATGGAACATCAGTTCAGATGGGAGTTGTCATGTTTTTGTTTTTTAATTAGAAGGGAGGAAAACAAAACAAAACAAAAATTAAAAATAAAATAAATATAAATATAAATAAAAAATTTCAAGTTTACTATTTAAAAAGGGAATTCAGAACTTGGTGTGGCACTGATTTCCGAGTGAAGAAATTAGCCCTAGTTTAAGAGTATGGACAACTATGTCATTCACATCACTCCTTTAGTCCCTTGTAACTCTGTTAAAATCTACTGGCTCACCTAACCAGAGTGGCATGGCATGTAATGTCATTACAGAGTTTTCTGTGATCAACAAAGGTAATGATGGCCTAATTACAAATTATAAATCCTTCAGCCATTGACAATTAAGAAAAAAGGCTGCCTGTGGACTGGTTCTTGTCGAATGAATCAACTAAATCATTTCAAACCAATTCAGTCTTTAAAACAATAATATTTGAGAATCCATATTAACCAAAACATGCAATGGAGAAAATTTATCATTAATATAAACACTTAAATTTTGTACAACATCAAACAACAACAGTAGAAAATATGGGTCATAAAATCCAAACACCAAGAGCATCAACCTATACTCTTTATCACTCATGCATCAACCCAATACAAAGAAAACAGATAATTTATGTTGATATGTCAAGCCAAAATCATAATTCATATCTTAATTTTCAGCATCAACCATAGCTAAATATCTTTTTTTACTTTTCAAGGAGCATGACCAAAGAAGAACAAAAGGCAACTAGAAGAAAAGATAACTTGCTACCTTCAATTCATCACGTTTCCGAGACTTCAACTGGGAAAGTTGTGTCTCTGCATCATGAAGACGATCCTGAAGAACTTTCTTCTCAGCTGTGAGCTTCGCAATTTCATCATCCCGCTCTGAGCGATGCCATTCAAGCTGACTATCAACTTCTTGTATCTGCTCAGAAAGCTCCTTTTTCTCCCGAGCAAAACGGTCCATCTCAGCCCTCATTTCAGACTGCCATTTCATGAAATGTGTCAATTCTAACAATCACAAAACAAAACATTTCATAGGGATTCCCTAGCCATATTAGCAGTAAGAACAGATCAGGTACCTTGAGACGGTTGTTGGTAGCCTCCGATTCGCTCAGCCTTTGAGATATAATAGCTTTTTCTCTAACCATATTGGAAACTTCAGCTTTCCTTTCTTCACGGATGCGAATAATTTCATCTTCACTAGCACATAACTGATGCCAAAGAGCTGCCCGATCAACATTTGCAAGTTCAGCTACCTCCCGCATCATGCTCATAACTGGTCTAACAAACTCTTGTTCCTCACAAACCAAGATTACCAAAATATCCAAATCTAAATCTACTTCACGACTACTATCTGTAGTGCTGGTGGCACGGTCAACAAGTCCCTTCAGCATCCTCCCTCGATAAGACTCATCGGCATACCATTTAAACAATATAGTGTAAAGCATCTTCACAAATCCCTTCACACGGAGGTCTCTAGAGAGTGCCAATGTCTCAGCAAGACCAAGAACTGAAGTAAAATCATCTCGTTGAGCTCTCATATGTTCACTAGTTTCTCCTTCTACCACATCCGTATGCTGAGCATTTTCAGCAACAAATCTGGAATTAGGATCCAATTTATGAGAGAGGCGTCTTTCCAAGACCATGGCTACTGATTGAGCCACAATGGCCCCTCGAGCTACAGCTCTCTCAAAAGTTTGGGAAGCTTCAACAGCAAGGCAAGGTATAGATAACATCTCAATCAAAATATAAATATCAGAAAAATGACGACAATCACGGAAAACTTGCTCATCCAACGCATGCAACCTTTCAGAAGTAGGCCCATTTTCACCAAATAAGAAGAACCCACCAGGCATTGCCGAGCGATTGTCACCAAAATCATCGTCTGAATCAATATCTCTTAGTATAGTTTCAGCAACATCTCCCCAGCTATTTACGGTTTTACTTAAAAAATCAAGGACACAAGGAGACACCTCAGCACCCAAATTTTTTAGCCTAACACGAATAGACCTGACCTAAAAAGAACAAGGAAAGTCAGTTATCTAGACAAGGAAGAACATCAATAATAGAAAACATAATACAATATGAGAAAAGATCCAATTTAAATTTTAAGAACATTTATATGCATACTGCTTCGGGAAGATGTTGGCATTGTGATGCAGCTTTAAATATAAAATTTATGGTCGCTGCAAGAGGCTCATCATTTGAATCTGTTAAGAGTTCAAAAGATTGAAGTAGAACACGTTCCCACACTTCACTTCCACACTCCAATTGACTAAGAGCACCAAATACCTGAGAAACAAAGATATTATAATTAAGCAGTAAAAGATGTAGAAATGAACTAAGAAATATAATTTTACATGGGAGAGACTATGTTCAAAAACATGGGTGTTCCCTAGATATTCATATTTTGCTTAGATAAATTGTTAAAGCACATCCCACCAAGGTCATTATTAAAAAATTCAGTAAAACTCCAAAATATTATCTTACAGGTAACCGTAATGCAGGTTCTGCATCCGGCTTCTGAAGTCGATCTAGAAGTGCACAAGCAGCGAGTGGATGCTCAGAATGCTCAACCAATTTGGGTACTAAAGAAACTAGGTCTAGTTGCAGATGCTTAGGAGCTTTATCCAACACAAGAGCAATCTTTTGCGCAGACTGGGGCCTTCGTCTAGGCTCCGGACAACCTTGTGGAACAGCTCCATCTAGTGCTCTCAGTGAGTTTACAATCAAACCCAAGAGCTCCTCAGACTGCTCCGGCCACTTAGTCTGAAAATAAAATTTCTTCAAGCATTCAAAAAAAATAAAAATAAAAATAAGTTGACAAATAAATCAACCATTTACAAAAATTAAGTAATTGTACCTTAGAGCGAAGAGAAGCATTTTCTAAAGATCCCCCAGCAGATGTTTCTGGGGGACAAATAGGCTGTCCACGAACAGTTTTTTCGGGTACATCAAACCCATTCATGTCTGAGCTTTGTACAGCAGATGCACTGGTACTTTCATCCACCCCTGACTCCAATCTCTCATATACAGGGAATTGTGTAAATTCAGATGTTCCATCTTCCCTATCAGATTCCAATGGGCTGATAGCTCCACTGCCATCTACAGAAGGTTTTGAGTTTGCATCAGAAGAATCGCCATTAGAACTTCCTTCTGAAGGTTGACAACACTCAACCATTATATCCAAAAGTAAATCAATAATTGCCTGCTGCAAAACTTTAACTCCCATCAACAAATTCATCAGACTGGGGGAAGATTCATCAGTCTTAGTGACCTTTTTTCCATCATTACCACCAGATATCTTCGTTGGAAGAAGCAAGCGCTTTACTTTAGCAGGGTCATCAAGATAAACTCGAAGTCCAGTCAAAAAACCAGCTATTGCACCAGCATCCATTAGAAGCTTTTCCCTTAATGTGACCTGTGGCTGTGAAGGATTATCTCCATATGTAAGGTGAAACCCTGCTCTGGAGAGAAGATTTCTAAAGATGTCTTCTTCATCTCCACTTATTCCTTCACTGTCTTCAGAATCAATGAGTTCATCAGGATCAGTTGTTAAAGCATCTTGATCATCCTCAGAAGCCAAAACCTGACAAAAGGAACACCAAGTTTGAACATGGGCATATGCAACCAACCTAAATAAGAGAGACAAGTGTCTGTATCAAACGTAAACTAGAGAAAACCAAAGATGGATACAAAGAATATACACATTTTCATACCTCAATAGCTTTAAGTTGAAAGATCATGAAAAGTAGGCAAGTCCAATGATAAAAATTCAATCAAGTTAACTAAATATCTATTAGCTCAGGTTTGCAAAATAGACAAAGTTACAAACTTCATTTTAGTTTGTTTCTTTTTTTATGAGAAACAATGTTTATTGATGAGAGAAAGTAGGGGTTTGCAAGAGAGGCCAAGGCATCCTCTAGATGTAGGAGTGAGAGTAAAAAAGAAAAATGAAAAATGAAAAAAAAGCACTGAGGACACACACTACCAGAACATTGACAAAAAGATTGAATGCAAAAACAGTATAAACGATAACTCTCAAAGTAGTCTTCCAGGGTCAAAGCTCCTCATTCTGCAAAAGAGTTTACCATACCATGCAATCATACATAGATCCATACCCAACTGTAGAAACACTTTAACCCCCCCTCTCTCCCAACACACACACACACAACAAGAAAGAAAGAAAGAAAAACACCCTCTAGAAACACTTCAAGGATCTTAAAACATCATTTGTTTCTTTTAATGAGTAAGTAATTTTTAAGGACGTCCCCACCCATCATTCACCTGACTGTTCAGGTTCCCACTATCTCTATCAACCATCTTAAGAACTCTTAGGTTCTTCGCTTCCCATAAATTGGTTAATGGAGCTCCTAGTTTTGTTTGGTTGGACTCACATCCTTCAAAATTTTCAGGAAAAAAAAAACCCTCATTCATGGTTTCTCAAAACTCCACAAAAGTGGAAAATAATTAAGGGAATTATTTAATCATCCTCCTATCACCAATTTTGTCTTCCTATGTCAATTGTTTTTATTCCGAAATCTTGGGAACATATGTCATCATCCTCTTGTGGAATGTGCCCTAACAATCCCTTATCAAATGGAAATGTATATGGATTTTTGTTTCACTTTCATATGATAAAGCAACAATTCAACAATAATTTGCAAATACTAAAATAGATGCATATGTATTTGAAAATTTATTATAATTATAAAATACATTTAGAAGAAATAGAATCTAGTTAGCAAAAGGTATTTGCTATGATATTATGTATATTCAACTCAATCATGTGAATTTTACCATTTTGATCTAAAAAAAAGTGTTATAATTGTAACAAATTGATTATTTCTTCCACTAGAGGCTAATTTTAGACTTAAATTTGTATGAAGAGCTGGTGATGTCAAATGATACTTCTATTTACCAGTTATATATTTCTTGTCCATATGTAAAGAAGTTTTGAACAAGTTTCATAATTTTTTTTAACTACAGGGATTTGCGATGACAAATCCTACTTCTATTTATCAGGTATTTATAAGTTGTTCATATATAAAGAAGTCTTGAACAATTTTTCCCCAAGTTTCAGTGTATCGCAACACCTTCTCTTTGATTTCATATTATTTTCTTAACATGTTGGCAAAATTATTGGTCTCTAATACTCTCTATTCATTTTTTTTTTTTCCACATCTAAATGGGTTTTGTTCCATTTATTATCTCTGTGCAACATCAGATAAAATTAGAACAATACAAAATGATTTTTTTTTAATGAAAGTTAATTGTATCATTCACACACACACACAAAAATAATAAAAAATAAATAAAAATAAATAAATAAGGCCGAAAGGTCCGTAAACAGGTGTATACAAAAGGAAAACCTTTACAAGGGACAAGGGTCCCAAAATATCCAAAAAATGATGGTGTTCCTCCTACCCAAAGTGGAAAGACCCAAAGAATCCAACATTTCCAAATTTTAAGCTAGTCAATAATCATCCCAAAAAACAAAGTAGAAACCATGCTGACTGGTCCACCTATGAACCAAGGTATTCAGCTTATGTCTTTAAGTATCACCCTAACTATAAAACAGAGAAGCTGCGAACTATGTGTGACTAAGGATTACACTCGAACTTTTGGGTTTGTTTCTCTGATGTTACTTTCTCAATTAAGCATGGGTACTTTTCGATCATTGTATCTCAGTAATGGCTATTAGTATTTATCTATTGGAAATTAATTAAGTGTTATTAAAATAGTAACTCATAAAGAGGTGAAATAGAGTAACCTATAGGCTGTGTTGCTCAGTGAGAGTCTAGAGAGGTGTCCTAACTGAAAAAAAGCCATGTGTGAGCCAAAACAGTCACCCAGTGCATGATTTGACAAATCTGGTCAGGTATTGCCTATTTGCCCATGTGGCTTTCAAAGGGCTGCAACTGATTATTCAATGTTTGCTTTCGCAAAAAAGAATGGTATCATTAAGGTCAAACATGTAAATGATGTTAACTGATAAGCAATTGGGAGGGCATCTGTAACATTAAAATTCATCTCATCTATCATCATCAGTACTAAAGTGGGAAGATCGCAATGTGATACATGCCTTTCATTAAGGAAGTACCATAGAGTTTTGTCAAAAGACACCAGCAGCATATAACGGACTGAACCCATCAAAAATCCTCTGTTTGCAAGAGCAAGATCAACAATAAGAAAGGTATTCTTAATGATGTCTTCTTAATTCTTATCATGTTGATATGCTTGACCGTGGATAAAACAAATTTTACATTGGATTCGGGACTTCAACTCAATTCTTGTGTTCACCTCATGAGTGAGGTTGGAAACCTGACATATCTAAGATATTTAAAGAAAGTCCAAAGAGGTCTTACATTCAAATCTGCATGTTCCTTGAAAATTATACAGTTTTCTTATGATGTTAAGGTAGGAAATCCATCATACCATAGATATTGTTGAATTCTATCATGCTATGGGTAGTTCCATGAATACTCCAACGTAGATGCTCTGTGATAACCAAAAGCTATGTATATAGCTAGTAATCAAGTCTTCTATAAGAGAACTAAGCATATGAAAGTAAATTTCCAGTTTATTAGGACCAATGTTATGAGTAAGATAATAATCACGCCCCATTTCAAGTATGTAGATCACCTTGGAGATGTTTTACATAATTTTTGGTAAGGGTCAATTTCATGAAACTTGTAACAAGTCACTTGGGTCACCTTCTTTGAAATAAGGAATTTCAGAATGATCAAATAGTTTAATAAATAAATAATTAATACTAATAGGTTCTACTCACTATAAATACAAGAACAACACATGTTTACCATGAATAAAACATAAACATAAAGAGGAAATAGGCCCATGTACACTAACCTCTAGATCTGAAAACTCAAACCAAGGGCAGCAATCCAAGATTTCACAAACAAAAACAACTGTGTCACGTACAAGAAATCCTGCATCAGCTTCCAGCATATCCGAGACCTTCATGAACTGAAGAACAGAATTATTCCATGTCTTTGTACAGATAGAAGACTCCTTCCACACAGTCTTGGCAGGGTTTTTCTGATTCACCACAGCCATTCTGTATCTAACCCAAAAGTTTTTATCAGGATCACTTCCAACAGATTGATCGCTCTCGAGATAAATACATATGGTATCAAAGGACTCATATACACCTGCATCATTAAAGATCAACCCATCTATCAAGTAAGGAAAGGCAAATAACTTCAACCACAATGTCACTGGATGAAAGGCATCAACCACCTACCAATCCGAAGCTCACATCCACCAGCTTGAAAGAATTTGCTAAAGATTTTTCGGGTTTCCATTATTTCTTTGAACGACAAGAAGTTCTCAACCTTCCATGTAAACGAACTTTTTTTCCCAACCCTATCTATCTGACAACCACCATTGCTAGACTCTGTATCCTGATCAGTAAAATCCTGCATTATGGATGTTTCTTTCAATATAAGAACCTCAGCAGAGAACACGACAGTGTCCTGAACAAGAAACCCAGAATCCTGATCAAAGAGACTGGTAAGAGTCACAAATTCACGCCAGCCCCAGTCCTTTGCTGCTTTTGAGTAGCGGTTCTGGGATTCCTTTGTAACAGACTTGTCCTCCATCCTTTGGTTCACCACCGACAACCGATGACTCACGAAACAACTCCAATCGCTGGAAGTATTTCGTGAATCCGTAACTTCAAGAAACACTGAAAGGTGGCATGGTGGCTGAGACTGCCCTGATACCATCAAGCATATGAGAAATTTTCATCAATTCTCTTTCTTAAGCAACTGTCAGTTTAACTCATATAATTTCAATTTTCAAGTGCAAGGATCAAATAAACATAGGTCATACCCCATTTTAACTCAAAGAATGTATGAACAAACAGTCCTAAACAGTACATATAAAGACTACATATCACATGACCATTAAGAGTTAGCAATGATTGCATTTAAGGTAATATTTACTCAAACAGCAGAGAATTCTCCAATGCAGTAGTAATCTTACATACCTCGAGGATAAACAATCAGGCGACAATCCCGATTCCCAATCTGAAACCTCCTGCTCTTGATGCAAAGACCCGTAATTTTCCTCTTCTTCAAAAGATCCTTCAACCTGGTGAAATTCTCTATCCTCCAAGTGAATTTTCCCATATGCCCATCAGACTTCCTTGCCCCACTTCCACTTCTCCCTCCAATCAAACCCCCATTCTTTGAGAAACTACTAAATTCTTTAATCACATGAAACGATGTGCTAAAAACAGCAGTATCATCAACCAAAAACCCTGACTCCGGCCCAATAAAATCCAACATCTTCATATAATCATTCCACCCTAAACTCGTATTGTCCCCGCTCTTATTATCCGCGGCAAACCGCCCATACGAGTCCCTATGCATATGATTCAACCCCGGCTTCTGGTTCAACACCGACATTCGAAACAAACACCAACAACTCCGGTCCAACATAATTGTCTTCTCCGTATCCTTACTCTCCAAACACATGGACAAATACTCAACCCCATTAACCGAGCTCTGGTAGACACTAATCCTCAAATTACACTCTCCGGCGGGGAAAACTGGGCTCATTATCTTCTGGGTCTTAATCATTTCCTTAAACAAACTAAAATTATGCACTTTCCAAGTAAACTTCCCACTCAAAACATCCGACACTGGACCCGCCGCCACCGCCGAAGACATCATCAACGACGATGCTTGCAATTCGTTATTATCGCGCGTAAAATTAAGAGACTCATTCAGTATAAGTATATCAGCAGTTATAAGTACTGAATCGTTATTGAATACATAACCAGCTTTAGAATCAAATATTGTAGAAGAAGGGGTGAAATCACACCAACCATGAGACTTCTTCTTACTCGAAAACCTATGCCACGAATCGCGATGAATCGTCTTCGAATCATCGAACACGTTCATGATCGCTAACCTGTAGCTCGCGAAGCAGTCCCATTTCGACGATGAGGTGCCGCGAGGGTCCATGATTTGGAGGTATATGGAGATGTACCCAGGCAAAGCTTGTGAGTCGCCTTTAGGGTATACAAGTAGACGACAATCGTAGCCACCAACCTCGAAGTACTTGCTCCATAGTGCCCTAGCTTTGATTTTAGGGAAATTATGAACCGTCCATTTGCAGACGGCGGAGAAGTCGCCGCGGCGATCGACAACCACCGATTCCTGCCCTCCGCCGCCACCTCCGCCGTCCCTGGACCCTACCGATGGATCCTCTGCCGGCGGTATCACTGCAGATTTCTCCGATGACGATGAGGAGGAGGAGGTCATAGCAACGGACGGCTGAGATTGCTCGGATAAGCCAGATTGTGACGACGACGATGATGATGATGATACAGCTTCTGGTAAGTTCTGCTTCATTGTTGTTTTGCGTTTCGTGTTCTGTTGTTTCTCTCTCTATATACTTACGGTTATGATCAATATAGAGAGAGAGATAAAGAGTAGTGAGAGAAAGGTATGGGAGCGAGCGAGCGAGGGAGGGAGGGAGGGAGATGAAGGGGTTGAGATATGTGGTGAGAGGGATTTGGACGCTGACACGCGCATGATAGTTAAGCTACACACCCGTGTTAGTAAGAAAGTGATATTGCCAGGAAATATTTTGGCTGTTTCCAAGGAAATGTAAAGAATTTTAGAAGCAGTAAAATTGTTTTTTTTGTACTAAGGTTAACCTAGTTTTGGCAGTGATAATGTACGGTTCGGTATAATTTGATTACGCGATACTTATGTATCTACACCGTTGCTTCAGTGGACTGGTTTACTCAATGATGTTATGGCACGTAAAATGTATGCACGTGCATTTGGACCCATGCGTAGTTGGGCACATTCATGGGTGCCGTGCACGCGGGCTGAATGCAGGTCCATGTTTCCTTGAATCTTTTTCTATGCTTCTTCATTCCCATAGGGCCACGTTGCCGAGGTGATAGGTCTACTAACGATAGTTAGCCTGACCGCAAAAGGGGGAGCTGTAAATCCATATATCATAGGTTCGAGACTGGCCAAATTTTTTTGATCAACCACCAATCAGAACTAAGAGCCCGGCGTTATATAATCAAAGGATGGTGACCTCGCACGAAGAACAGGAATTAGTTGAAGTCTGACAACTCGAATACCTGATTATTTAACCCAAAAAAAAGCATGGTGATAGATCTAATGGTTTATTTTGAAAATTGATATTCAAACACTCATTTTAACCCATTGAACATGAAATTTGGCTTAATGGTTCGTGTCTTTTTTTTTCATAGAATGAAATTTTGGTTCTATTTCTCATAAATAAGAATTGATTCATTTGTTATTCTCATTCTCTATTTAACAATTCACTACTTTTCATCTTGGCATCCTAAGAAATGATTTTTCGTGAGATCCACACCTAGCGTCTTCATTTTTCACCTTGACATATCAAATTATAAAATAAAATGTGCTACTGAATACCATGTTCATATATCCAAAAATGTTAAAACAAACAATCCTTTTTACGTTGTTTACACTATTCTTTTTATGTTGTTTACACTATTGTCGGCTGACATAATAGTTGAAATGATCTGTCATGTCAATTACAACATTTACTTAATATAGGACAATTGATAATAAAAATGTCATATCAACTACCATATTGTTTGTGTAGATATCACATTTTCACATCAACTATCAAATCAATGGAAATTAGGGGCGTACATCAGCCGGTTTGGTCGGTCTATACCATCATTATATGAACCAAACCAATCACCTCTGTTTGAGGAAAATGAAAACCATTAGGAACCGAGGCACTCATGATAACCAACCAAAATAGGGGATGTTTTTTCAACTTGGTTCGGTTGGTCTACGATCGGTTTTGATACGCTAATTTGGAAAAAAAAAATTTGTCACCCCAAAAATTTGTGTCACTGCCAACTCCTATATTCTCTCTCTTTTCAACTACTAGCAATGCAGAATGTGTTATGCGTGAAGTAATTTGAAAATTTTGTCACCCAAAATCAACTACTAGCAATTAGAACCTGTTATGCATGAAGTAATTTGAAAATTGTGTCACCCAAAATTAACTACTAGCAATTTTCAAATAAAAGCCTTTCATGCATGAAGTAATCAACACTACTAAGTATCAATTTCCAAAATAATTAAGTTCCAATTGGGCTAATTCATACAATTACAATCAAACAAGCATGCATTATGCAAATAGTAGGGGTGTACATCGGCCGGTTTGGTCGGTCTATACCCTCATTATATGAACCAAACCAATCACCTCGGTTTGAGGAAAATGAAAGCCATTAGGAACCGTGGCACTCATTAAAACCAACCGAATAGGGCGGTTTGGTTTGGTTTTGGTCGGTTCAATCGTTCCCGTTCGGTTCTTGAACACCCCTAATGGAAATATGCTTAAAAAAAGAAGGAAATGTTATTGGTACTCCACCATTAGCCATTTGCACTCCACACTCCTAAGTTTTATGCTTTAAATGACACAAATACCCCCTTATTTCAAAACTTATTTCTTCAGTGCAAATGAAAAACCACACCTAATGCAACTTTGCATCAGGTGATTTCTGTTGGGGTAGTTGCAAAGCATATTTTGAAAAACCGACCATTAGAATGAAAAAAAAAAATGTGACTTTTTTGTATCATAGTTTCACAGTTTTTCACAGCAGATTTTTTAAAAATCAATCGTTGGATCACCGTAACTTTTTGCAGACATGAAATTCATGAGTGAATAATGTAATCTAACAATCAATTTTTCAAAATACGCTCTACAGTTGCCCCAACAAAGATCACCTTGATTTCTCACATACACAAAACAAATAAGCTTTAAAATAAGGAGCATTTGTGTTATTCAATGAATAAAACTAAAAAGATGAAAGTACAAATGACTAATGGTATAGTGCCAATAATATTTTCCAAAAAATAAAAGTATATTTAATAACACTTTGATTTCTTTTATTACCAAATAAAAAATAAAATTCAAGCCCTGATTTTATTAGCAATTCATCAATAAGTAATTTTTAGTATCAAATGAATTTGATAGACATTAATGGCAAAATGAGTTGTAATAGAAAAAATATCTTAATCCAATTATTTTAATTATTGGAGATGTATCATGAGGTTCTTTAAAAATTGAATTGCCCCATTATTTTTTACATACAAATTTATCACTGAAAATGGTCGCATTATAGAAAATAGAAACTATTATCGAAGATAATAATAAAAATTTAAAATCATGTCATTTCAAGAAACCCTAAAGATGATCTTATACCATCTTATGTAGTAGTAGTTCAAATTTTATTGATGACACCATTCTAAACCATGAATCTGCAACTTAAATTACTATGCAAAAACTAATGAAAGACATCTAAATAGTGCCTTAATTAATTTGATTTTAATCAAATCAAATTATTTGAACAATGGTAAAGCTTCTACCAATATATTAAGGGCCCGTTTGTATTAACTTTTATAAGTTTTATTTATTTAACAATTCCGGCATCCTTTTACTTTACCCAACAAATTTTTTTTAATGAGAAACGTATCAATTTTATTCTTTGATTTGCAAAAACTGATCATTTTGTAAAAAACTTATGCATAGATAAGTTTATTGGAAGTGCTTGGACTTTTGGGTAAAAAAAAAAAAATCTTAAAGTTGGACTTTTGAGTAAAGTAAAAAGATGACAAGACTTTTAGATAATTTTCCCTTTTTTTATATTAATAGTGTTTCAGATATTAAATATCTAACGTTTACAAATATTAATAGTATTATGTGTATTAGTAGTTTTACAACGATCGATGAGCACGCGAAATTGATTGCCTTATAAGTGTTCATTACCATTTTAGGGTGTTCAAATAGATATTATTTTGGAAATCATTTTGGTCTCTTTATGATATTATTTTATTTTGCTATATACAGGTATCCTGGGCCAGCTTGCGCACACCAGACTAAATCCTGCACCCTGAGCAAAGCTTTCGAAACAAGACTTGCGCCTTGCTGTCCGTGGCCTAGGATATTAGTAGCTAGTGGAAGTCGAACCCAAGACCAAAGGACTTGATACGCCCTTAGCCTTATGATTTTATTACTTGTGCCTAATTCTGATGGTTATGTAATTGATTTGGCACTCGACATCTATGTTATTTTAGGATCTCATAGACTACCCAACACATCTAATTTTATATATATTTTTTTTTCAATTGCACTATTTCGAAACTTCTCATAATATGCAATCTTCCTTTGCTTGGAAACCAAATAATAAATAAAGATATCTTAAGATTTGGCGACTCATTTAAAAAAAAAAAAAAAAATCAAGAAATCATTTAAACCACTAAAACCCTGTAATCAGTTTGGTCTCGACGTTTGCCACTTATTACGGTTTGGTTTGATTTAGAATTTTAATAAATCGTTTTCAAGGATTTAACTCATTTTATACTTTCCAAACAGGCCAAACCAGACTGCTTACACCCCTACATTTTAGGTGAACTCCATTTGAATAGCCTAGCACTTCGAAATAAATATAATCTTTACTCGCATTTTTGTTAGTAAAAGCCAACTGCATTTGGTTATCAAAAAAGTTATGCAGAAAAATGAAATTGAGGAAAGTAAAAAAAAAAATTAATTAATTAATTTAATGAAACATATTTCTATCCATAAGTGTTCGATTTAAAAAATAATTACTGAAAAATAGAAATATAAATTTTCTTATTATATGTTTTTCGTATTAAAGAAATAATTTTTTTTTTTTTTTTTTTATATAGGACAGAATTAGAGGTGGGTTTACAACTTTCCCACTTTTTCTCTCACAGCAAACACAAAGAATAATTTTATTTTATTTTTCCTTGTCAATTAAACAGAGCCGAAAGGTTATTTTCCTTTCATTTTATTTCAAAAACAAAGTCCTTATTTGGTATATTTCTAACAACTAATGAAATCTTAACAAGTTAAGTGTAGGGTTTATGGTTCTGGAAAAAAAAAAAAAACAAAAGAAGAAGAAGCTTAGGGACTATGGACTATTATTCTGAGCCCATTCAAAGAGATTAGAATGAGCCAAAATCTAAGCAAAAGTAAGCTTGGGGACATCTTAGGTTGTCAAAAACAATATTAAATCTTAACAAGTTAGGCCTTAAAAATAAATCAACCATTCCATAAGTCTCACTTAAGCTTTAATTGGATGGTATCGGTAATGTTGGCACAGTTAATTTTAGCTTTATCCGCTTATTTTTTGAACACAAGTTTATTTTAGAAAAATACTATGCGCCGCTACAAGGTATCGCTATAAAAAAAAAAATGTTGTGAATTTTCAAAACTACCCATGTATGATTTTCCAAAATTGTTATCACACACACACACATACACACACACACACATATATATAGCGATGCTTGCAGCGATGTACAACAGTACTCTTTATTTTAAAAGGGTATAAACAAAATGAGCATTTGTCAAATTAATAAGCACTTGTCTTTGTGATAATAATAATAAAACAAAGAATTGCCTGTTACTCATTACAACTAATGCTACATTTTTATTTTCATCATATAAAGAATTTGAAATGAAAGAGTACCTTAACCCCGTTCGTAAATTTTTTTATTTTTATTTTTATTTTAATACATGCAGAAGCTCACTCAGGCTTATGAGTTACACGGGAATAACTTTTTCTCTCTCTTAAATTCTCAATCCCGATGATGGAGAGATTTAAACACGAGTCTCTGGTACGACCATCGGAACTTTACCAATAAACTAATTAGCAGTTTTAAAATTTAATTTAATTCTATGAGACAGTGAATCCGGCAGTCAGTCATCCAATAACTTTTGTTTTTAAATAATTACTATATTCATTGTGACATTAGTCAACGTCAGCCTATTAACCTTAGCAATTCTATGCCACTGCTCTTAGCCTCTTACGAAAGCATCTTTTCTAAGAGTTTGCTATCTATCCTACTCCTAGGCACTAACTCATTTTTACTTTTTCTTGCTTCACTCACAAGCTGCTAGAATTGGGTTCTATCCACTGTAAAAGATGAGATAAGACAGTGGAATGAAGCATTTTTTTAGGGCAAATTTCAGGTGATAAAATTTTATTTCTTGAAAAATAATTTATATTTGCTTCAAATGTAAGTAAGTACACATCACATAAAATTGTACTTTGCTCTTTTGTACCTTAACTATCAAAATCTTCAATTATAACCCCAGAATGGGTAGCTTAATGGTGGAGCAAGCAGGGCTAAAGGCTTACCAAATTCCTTGATCCCGTGTTCAACTCCTACTAGTTACTAATATTCGGGGCCACGGATCGCAAAGAGCAAGCCTTGTTTCGGAAGCCTTGTTCGGGATTAGGGATGTCAATGGGGCGGGGAGGATTTTTGCTTTCCCAATCCCGTAACGTTAATAAAAATAATTTCCCAAACTCGTCCCCAATCCCAACTTAAAACGGGACGAGACATGACGAGAATTATGCGGGGCGGGACGGGGCGGGTTTTCCCATCGGGTTTGAAAAAATAATTAAAATATTGTATAAACTTCATTTTTATTTTATTTTGTTATGAATCCTAACCATAATCTCAACAAATTTGATTTTTCTCTTGGATTATAAGTATTAGTAGTTAAAATATATATTTATACACATTAACTTGGTGAAAATGAATAGAAAAAAATAGAATTAATAAAAATCTTAAAACACAAAATATTGTAAATAAATAGAAAATATTTTAGTATAATTATATATACATATATATTCGGGGTGGGGCGGTGCAGGTTGGAGAAGCCATATCCTATTCCCATCCCAAACCCTATACCCTATAGGGTTTTTAATTTTTTTCTCAAATTCTATAGGGTTTTCAAATCTACTTCCCAAACCCTTCCCAATAGGGACAGGTTACCCCTTTAACCCATTCCATTGACATCCCTATCCGGGGTGCAGGACTTAGTTTGGTGCGCGCAAGCTGGCACAAGATACTTATATAGCCAAAAAAAAAAAAAAAAAAAAAAAAACAAAACCAAAACAAAATCTTCAATTATTATTATTATTATTAATTTTTTATTATTATAAATATTTGCATTCTTGAGATTTTATCATGTAACTCTAAGCACCCATCTACGTACCAACCAACCATTAGTCATTCATGTGATTAGTTTAGTATTATTTAGTTTAGTATTATTTTGAGACGATAGTGCCATTTTTGTTAATGAAAATGCACGCTCTTATTTTAACTAAAAGTTACTAAAATGATGGATTTATGGAAACATTTGAAATTCTAAACGAAGATAAATGCATTTTTGTTAAAAAATGATATAATTATTTCAAAATAATATTTAATTAGTCACGCAAATAGAACGCGATCATTCATGGTTCAAATTTCTAATAATTAACTGACTGAAAGGTGCTCATTGTTACATGAGGAAAGTTCATGTTGCAAAGAGTTTAGAAAAAAATAATTAAGAATGAGTATTTTTAAATCAAAGTAGACAGTGAACAAAAGTAACATGTAAATTCATCTATAGTTTATATAATGGAGTTATTGAGAGGGAAAGGTTTTTTTGGTGTTGTTTTAGGGGCTAACTTCTTGTTCTTCAACCGACAAATGGAACTCGGCCTAACGACACCCTTGTCTCTTTCCATGGCTCTCTCCATCGACTTTGTTTGATTGATAGGAAAGGAAAAATAATAATAATAACAACTTAATTTTTGTGGGTTAGATTGTTACACGAAAAAAAATAGAAAAATGTGGACCACAACACTAACTAGTTTTCCCATAAATTTTGTTTCTCTTATAAAACGCAGTATACATTATGTTATGACATAAATGTTGATCTAAGGTGCACCTGATGCAACTAACGCAAAAGTCACATTCTTAGGACCAATTACATAATATATTTTGAAAAGCTGATCGTCGATTTGGTACAACTCTTATGAATTTCATGTATGCCAAAAACCACAGTGTTCCAACAGTTGGTTTTTGAAAAAAAAAATAAAGACTGTGAAAAAATTATGACATTTTAGAGAACAGAAAAGTCACAGTTTTTTGTAGTGACATTTTTTAAAAACTGATTGTTTGATTGCTATAAGTATTGGCAAACATGATATTTATAAGAGAGTTATCTTATCCGACAGTTAATTTTTTAAAATATATTTTGTAACTAGTCCTATGAAGATCATTAGCATCTTTGCATTTTAGCAACTCGTAGATATATAACAAATATATATATATATCGCGAAAATATTGAACCTTCAATTTGTTTTAAAAAATACTTTTTTATTATAGATCAACACTAACATAAATCCATCAAGGGTGCATTTGGAAACATGTATTATTTGGAGGGGATTGGATTTGGATTTGAGGCACCAAATCCAAATTTCTTGTTTGGCTTTTTTACACGTGCAAGGATTTGGATTTGGATCAGCAACCCAAATCCATGGAATTCAAAAGTTTATCCAAAAAATAAAAAAATAACATTTAAAAAGGTGTTATTCTCAAATCCTGCCCCCATAGAAAAAACCCGAAGCTCGAATCCTCAATTCCGTTCTCGATTTACTGCTCCTCTTCGCGATCTGCTACTCGACGGTAATCTTCTCTACACACAGGTACATTCTTCCCTTCTCTTATTCACTCTCTCTCTCCTCTCTCATATGCTGATTTCACTTTCAAAACCCTAACCCTAACTTTCTTCTCCTCACCTACTCTCTCTCGCTCTGGAAAACATACACTCTCTTTCTCTCTTTCAGAACTTCTTTATCTCTGTATTGCGATCTGATTTTGTATAATTTGTTTTCATTTCTTAAAATTCGATATTATTCGCTCATGGGGCTACCCTCTGTTTGGTTGCTATGAAAATGAAAGAAAATGAAATTTTGAGTACTATGATTCGTGGTGTTTGTGTGTGTGTTTAAAATGAAAAAATCAATTCAACTAAGCCAAGCAATTGTATTCAGCTCAGCTTAATTGAGATTTTTGTTATCTCAGGTCAATATTTTTTTTCTTCCTTTTCCTACATGTAGGATATTTTGCTTGTTTTTTCTAGCTGAATATGTTTGATTTTTGTTGAATGGTAAGCTTAAATTGATAATGCATGCAAACTGTTTGATAAAAAATCTCAATAAAACTCTGTGCGAAAAAAACCTAATTTGCTAGGTAGTCTTGGTTATGAAACCATGTTTGTCATGGCAACATAACACAGAACAATAGTGAGATTTGTGGGAGTACTTGTTGTAAGTACAGACAGGTGTTCTCCCATATCTGTTTTGCCTAATATAGTTAAATATCTGTTTTGCTCTTTGTTGGGCTGACCTGTGAAGCGTTGATGCTTTTGTATAGAAAACCTTTGGTTCATGGGTACTAACCAGTAATAAAGACTAGTACAGCATTTATTTATTTTTTACATACTAGACTGATTAAGTTCTCCAGTTTTTTTTGGGCAGTCAGTCAGGTTTACTACTATCATCACATTTTTTAATGTTAAGAATTAACAATGGTGGAAGAATAGCAGAGGCCATCAAATTACTGATGAATTTTCTAATCTTTCTCTTTCAACTTTTACCGGCATTGAAAAGGTATGAAAACACCCCTTGTAAACCTAAAAAAAAAAAAAAAAGGGGTTAAGAAAACAAATGTCTTGGCAAAAACGTTTTGGCAAATGAAATTTCTTTGAAACCCCTAGAATTTTATAATGTCTAAAACATTTGTTAGCTAAACACACAATTGTATCAGTGGCTGCTATCAATTTCGATCTCTCTCTATTCTATGATTCAATTACATAGGAATTGAAATTTGTAACTGGTTTTGTGGCTGCTGTAGTACTATTTTAAGTTGAGATGTACCAGGATAGTGAAGGATGAATTTTTTGCTAGAATCATTTGGTTGCTTTAATAGTATTAAGTATTCCAATGAGCTGCCTTTCATTTCCCCTGAAGCACCCAAAATAACTACGGCAATTAGTATTTCTGCAAGAATGTTGTAATTATTACTTATTGGTTTATTAAGTATTACCCTGTCATAGTGCGTGCCATCCATGCATTTGAGGAGAGATTGGGTATATTTTGAGTTTACAGTCTTTGTTGCAAAACAGAGGCCTTTCTGCTCCATGAATAAGCTTGGGTTAGTTCAATTATTGAACAATAAATCTTACCATATCAATATTTAAAGTAATCATCTAGCTTATTTTTTATTCCATTTAGTAAATCATGTATTCCAAGAATCAGTTTGATTGGATATTTAGCCTTTTGATTTCAATCAAGCTATTTGGATTATTACTTCTATATTATTTTTAAATTTAAATGAGTTTGAACGTTAACTAAATGACAAAATGTGTCAAATCTATGCTTGAGTAGCCCTGAACCCAAGTGAGTGTCTCTTTGGAAAATGACTTGCGCTTCTCAAATCCATAAGTCATTTTCTGGCTGTTTATATATCTATATATATCAATATTGTTTTACATTGAAAATGCTGTCCCAATTTTCATGTTCTACTAAATCTTGATTAGAAAAAAAAATAAAAAAAAATGGTAAAAATATTTTTTGGAAAGCATTTTACTTTGAAACAAATGGAGCCTTATATTCATTTGAGTATCAATAACAAATGCAGTATGTTATTTTCTTGAAAATAAATTAAATTAGCTGATGTGTTTTTCTTTTTAATTGTTGAGGGTAATAGAACGTAACATTAACATTTTTTATTTTAGAGAATTTGTTTCACTTGTTTGTTTGCCTCTTCTTCTCTGTTAAACATTTGTATTATTGGGAGAGCACTTAACCAAAATTTCCCTATGTTTTGGTGGATTATTTTTGCAAAAAAAAAGGCCATATATTTTCCATTCAAGTTTCTCCCTAGTTTGATCACCTAGTCTGGATTCAACATTGATCAAATTTAAACAACTTTACAAAGAATTTCAATATTACAGAGGTGATTTAATATGATTTTCTTGAAGAAATTTAGTAATTTTTATTGGGATATTTTTGTCTTGAAAAAGTGTGAAAAATTGAGCATCCAATCTAAATGAAAATATGAAAAAATCATGGACTTATTTTGCATCATTCAGAACTCATTAGAAGATAAAACAGTATCCAAAGAAGGACCAATAAAAGTAAGAGCCATAGGTTTACGCAGAAAAAATTTACCTTTTAGATAATTAGTCAATAAGCATTTTGTGCATTACATGTCAAAATTACCATAATTTTTTATTTTTAATAACTATGGTGCATTTGAGAACTCAATAGGTTATGAGAGAAGCAATTGTTGGAGGATCTTTCTTTGCCATCCCCATTGAACTACTCTAGCAAGGCTACCACTAATCGCGGGTGCGAGGACGTCACAGTTCCAGGTATGAACTTTGACTTAGAGTTTTCATAAACTCCCAGTACCATAACAATTTGTGATTCTAAATTCAAAACATGAAACATTTCCATCCTAGAACATTAAATTTTGCATTCCATATGATTTTCACCGATTTCTTTATTTTTCTCCTTAGGCCTCGATGTGTCATTTCATTAGTTTGATAGCAATGGGGCTAATTGAACCTTTTTGTGCTATTATGAAAGTTTAGGGCCTTTTTGGCCATGTTCTTTGAGAACATCTTTTAGAAGGAAAATGATGGGTTCTTGTAAATGGAAATCCTGCCAAGATACAAGGGGTGGTATGGACCCCACCCCCATGTGTCTTGGTGGGATTCCCATTTATGGGAATCTCATCATTGCTCTTTTTAGAAAAATATTTTTAGAAAATGGCAAGAAATTTTGAAAGCATGTCCTTTTCTGTGGTTTTGTTTTTCTTGAACAGAAAATAGAAACCAAGAACATCATTTCGATGATCTTTGAAAATGGGCTGTTTTCAAGAGAAAATTTTAGAAAACAGTTTTCGAACGTGTTTTCTGCTTGTTTTCTTTTTTGCAACTCTGAAAATATAAAACTGTTCTCAGAGAACATGGCCAAACAGGCCCTTAGTTTCACAGAAAATTTGCAAGAAACAACTTGGGGAAGATGCAGGAAGAAGGGCATTGATGGTCTTGCTCTTTCATGTGAAAGTGCAACTTTCATTCTATTCAAACATGGGGAAACAGTTTGATTGCATGAAAGTTGCTAGTTTCCTTCACTCTTCAACACTCTCATCCTAACTAAACATAGTCCCAACTCCCAAGGAAAATATTATAATTATTGAATTAAAACCTTTTTTTTTTTTTATAAGAAAAAAAAAGTTATATAATATACCAGAGCAAGAGCCCATCAGAGGAATATTTGTTTCATAGAGGCTTCTCTATGAAAATTTGCTAAATAAATTGTTCAAGATTCTTTGTTTTTGTGGGTGATCTCTAGAAGATTGGCTGCAGGATTTCCAAGTTGGAATTGGCAAACACTTGGTCAGTTGGTTATTTCTAAAACACTATTCAAGTGATCTAATTTGATTACCCCTATCTTACCACTTTTTGGAGTAGGTTGCATATCATGCACGTGTTCCCATTTTGCATACCATTTTAGTTCATAGCCCATGTTCTCTCTCTCTCTCTCTCTCCATTTTATGCAGGAAATCTGTTTTATACTTCAATGGCCTTCCTTAATTTTTCTTGAAGATCTTAGCAATTCTTTTTTATGCAGCTTATGGCAAGTTGTCCAGGGTAACAGCTTATGGAAAGATGCTTTCGTAGCAGTGATGATGTAGAATTGTGAAGGTTGATAGTCTGTGCTGACTAGTGTAACAAAAGATAACGATCAAATTTTAAAAAGAAAAAATCAAAATGGGAAATGTACCATCTTGAGCATTTTACCCCGGACAATTTGAGTGTGATACCATCTCCTCTGTCCCACACCTTTAGGACATTTTTACCATGGACAACTTGCACATAGCAGCAAGGAGAATACCTATCCTTCAGCGGTATATGTTGTGGATATATACCTGTTTCTAGTTATTTCATGGTAAGTCCTTTATGATTAGCATTCATTGATTGTGCGAACTTCATTTTTTTTTTTAAATTTTATTTTATATATTTTACAATGGTTTTGCGTTTCAAAATTATTGTTGTATTGCTGATGTTGGAAACTTGCACCATCCGCTCTTAATAGTAATATCTTCCAATTAGATCAGAATGTTTACTATGAATAGTTAACAAATTGTAGAGACCAGGAACTCTAGGAAATGTGATAATAAAGCAGTGTCTCCCCCCCCCCTCCAAAAAAAATACACTAACAAATGGGGTATTGATGCTCTTTCATGTGCTCGCATTTGAGAACTCTCTTATGAAAGTGGGGATACATGCCATTTGGCTGCAAGGTCATCGGCATGATAACATAGTTGAGGCATTTGATAGGAGCAAATTCTTATCCATGAAATGGTAAATATATTTCTTGAATTTGAAATATCAGTATGAAAATCATTTTTTGACGAGCACATCCATTTATTCATCATCCATTTATGAGCACATCCTTTGATAAATAATTGGTACTTTGCTACTTTCTTGAAACTTTAGAAAAGGAATAACAGAAAACACATTAGATAAGTTATTTTTGCTTCATGTTTTTCCCCTCCGTTTGCATGATTTGCTCATCAACACCTTTTCTTATTTATTATTGAGTTCAACTTGTGTTCCAGATGGAAGTAGTGTGTCTCAACAGTGAGCCAGTGTTTGATGAAGGCGATGAGTATGAAACTGACGGAGATGGTACCATGGTGGAACACGATGATGAAACTGGTGACACACCATCAAAGAGGGAACCCCTGCCACCTACTGTGGGTTTGGAATTTGATTCCTTTGATGAAGCTTATGATTTTTACAATGTTTATGCTAAGGAACAGGGTTTTGGCATTAGGGTGAGCAATTCATGGTTTAGATCGAAGAGAAAAGAACGGTATAGAGCAAAACTTAGCTGCAGCAGTGCAGGTTTTAAGAAAAAGAGTGAAGCAAACCATCCGAGACCAGAAACAAGAACTGGTTGTCCTGCAATGATAGTCATTAGGCTGGTGGACTCGAAAAGGTGGAGAATAGTTGAGGTTGAGCTTCAACACAACCACCCGGTTAGTCCACAAACCAAACGATTTTATAAATCGCATAAAAAAATGATTCTTGCAGCCAAAAAAGCTCAGCGGAAAGTTCCTGTCACAGAAGTCCATACTATTAAGTTGTATCGAACAGCTGCTGTGGATGCTGGGTGTAATGGATACTCAAATGTTGACGAAGGAGAGAGTAGGAATCCAGTTGATCACTCTAAGCATTTGGAACTTAAAGAAGGAGACACACATGCAGTTTATAACTACTTCTGCCGCATGAAGTTGACAAATCCAAACTTCTTCTATTTGATGGATCTTGATGATGAAGGGCGCCTGAGAAATGTGTTCTGGGCTGATGCTAGGTCAAGGGCTGCATATGGCTACTTTTGTGACACAGTTGCAATTGACACAACAAGCTTGGCAAACAAATACGAGATCCCTCTGATTTCATTTGTTGGAGTAAACCACCATGGACAATCTGTATTGTTGGGCTGTGGCTTTCTTGGGCACGAGTCAGTAGAGTATTTTGTCTGGATTTTTAGGGCATGGCTTACATGTATGCTAGGACGCCCTCCACAAGTTATCATTACTGACCAGGGGAAGCCCTTGCAAAGTGCAGTTTCTGAGGTCTTCCCCAGTGTTCGTCATTGTTATTGTTTATGGCTAATCATGCAAAGAGTTCCGGAGAAGCTGGGAGGATTGAAGGGGTATGAAACAATCAAAAGGGAATTGAATGGAGCTGTTTATAACTCCTTGAAGATAGCCGAGTTTGAAACTTCTTGGGGAAATATGATCAAACAGAACGGACTTGGGGATAATAAATGGCTTCAAACATTGTATGAAGATCGGCAAAGGTGGGTTCCAGTTTACTTAAAAGACACATTTTTTGCTGGAATGCTCCCTATCCAAGAAAATGAGTGCTTGAATGCATTTTTTGATGGTTATGTACATAAACATACGTCTTTTAAGGAATTTGTTGATAAGTACGATCTAGCTCTACACAGGAAGCACTTGAAAGAAGCCATGGCAGACCTGGAGTCGAGAAATTCAAGATTTGAATTGAAAACAAGATTTGGTTTTGAGTTGCAACTCTCGAAGGTGTATACAAAGGAAATTTTTAAGAAGTTCCAATCCGAGGTGGAGGGGATGTACACTTGCTTCAACACAAGGCAAGTGAATGTTAATGGACCGATCATAACATACATTGTTAAAGAACGAGTTGAAGTGGAGGGGAACGAGAAGGAGGTAAGATATTACGAGGTCTTATATGAAACGACGCAAGTGGATATCCGTTGCATTTGCAGTTTGTTCAACTTTAAAGGTTACTTATGCAGGCATGCATTAAACGTCCTTAATTATAATGGCGTGGAAGAAATCCCTTCTCGGTACATATTGCCCCGGTGGAGTAAGGATTTCAAGCGCAATTATACTCTAGATCATGGCTCCGATGATATTGATGTCAATAACCCTGTGAATTGGTACAATAATTTGTATGAAGGTGCCATTCGAGTTGTGGAAGAAGGGGTGCGATCTCAAGAACATTACAAGGTTGCATTGCAAGAATTGGAAGACTTATTGAACAAGTTTAGTCTTGTAGATGATGACTTAGTGTGATCGGGGACTTTAAGATGCCCAACCCAATGTATCAATCAACTAGTGAGAAATATATATATATAATGACACTTCGTGCTTCTTTTCTGCCACACACCATGTAGTGGAAATTCCCCATGTCCATGTGACCTAGTCATGTATCATTGTTAACACGGTTTCTTGTTTTTGGTGCGACTACAAAAATGGAAATAATAAAAGTGATTCTTAAACTGCAATTCTTTATAGAAAGCCAACAATTTTCAGGGTTGCAATGTGGAGAGTAGGCTTGCTAGGAGGTGGTGGTGGTTAATTGCCTGGAGAAGGGGAAACACCAAACTAATGCATTCAATCGTGCTGTAGCAGTAAATCGTAATGATTCAGGGTTTGTATTTGAACCAATTTTTTTTTTACCTTGAAACCTATTTTAGAGTGGGAATTCTGTTTTACTGATATTAAGTTAAGAGCCTCTCAAAATTTACGTCTCACCTTCTTGTCAGTACTATTTGTAAGCACCTTGCATTGGACGATCTCATATTTTTCCACACCTGGGAAACGTTCCCAATTCAGAAACTGGGTTCTCCATGCTTCTCAAAACAAACAAGAAGATTTACAAAACAAGAAACACTTGCAGGTTAATAGGAGGATTAAGAGTGCCCTTAGAGGCTTCAAACCCAATTGTGGGTACGACGACACCTGAACAGTTTACAAATTACCCAGATGGCATCTTAAACCTAAAAAAAACCTTGACAGACAGCATAGCAAAAAATAATATTCGTCTTTCACAAATATTAACTTAACAAGCCATGGTTTTAAGAAACATACAGCCTGAACCAGTTCAAGTCTCATAAGATGCAACCACCTATAATTATAAAATTACACAAATGAGAATCTGAGATAACTTCCAAAAACTGAAATAGAAGAAAATCCCACTTACCCAAAAAATATAAAATTAAATACACGCGCTCAGCCAAATCTCACAAGGACACCTTCCCCCATCCTCACTTCTAGCAGGAAGGCAGCATAAGCCCATGGCAAACAAATGCGAGAGCAATAAAATGACCAGTCCTCACTTTCTGCAGGAAGGTAGTGTAAGCCCATGACAAGCAAATGCCAGTACAACATAAACGATGACCAGGAGGAGGAATATCAGTCCAATCCTGCACAACATGCATTCCGTCAGTGGGCACCAAGGTAGCATTTCTGACAATGAATAAAGAAAAGTGGTTCCATCTTTCCATCTGACCGGCAATTTCAAGTATGATATGCAAAATTATGTAGAACAATACTGTTTTAAACCACATAAATTCGGTACCCAATAAGTATTTGGCTCTATAATGGTAAAAAATTTGAGAATTAATCTCGAAAATATTTATGAAAAATTAGGCAAGAAAGGAGTTAGTATGAAAAAGAGAGATGTAAGGAACCCATAAAAGGATCAATCCTGAATCGGATAAAAATTTAATTATACATATGATCTACAGGATACTTTATTGGGAAAGATTCATTTGCTATGAATTTCAACCCCAACCTTCCAACCTTAACTTATGCTCATAAATGCTATGGAAAATAAGAATTCTCCATTCCATCTTTGTCCTAATGCAAGTAATCACAAATATAAAGATGTTATAGTTCAGATCACATACGTGAGTTTGACGTTTCTCCACCATACAGTGCTTCTGAAACGGCGTGCTTGCTTTCTGAAGCGAAAAGTATTTCCTTGCATGTTGGCAGTTTTATCGACCAGCAACTCCAAACGATCACCTCTCTCCAAAACTTTATCAATATTCTCTATCATTACATTTCGCACCTATTAAATCATAGAATCAGCAGTCACATATCTGGACATTCATGGCATAATAAAAATGTAAAGTACAACTGTACAAGTAGAATGCCATCATCAACTGTGTTAACTGTGAGTCTATAATTAATAAATATGATAAATTATAAATCAAAGGCACATCTTTTATATCATAAGGGACTTAATGCTTCATTCCTTTTTCAAGCAGAAGAACTGTTGTCGTAGATATATCACAAATTCCAAATCCAATTAACAGCCATCCTTGGTCAAACATGAGCAATCACAAAGTGCTCCAGGATTGGAACCATTAGATCAACACAAAAAGCCAAAAATAACAAAAATTCTACAAACAGCCACCATAGACGGACGGGAACCAGATGAGCATAAGAATATTCAAATTGCTAATTTGACAAAAGCAATCATACTCACTTGACTCATTTCACCTTTTAATCGGTTTATCCTATCTGCATTCGGGTCATTTGTGTAATATTCCATTTGTTGGCTCAACACCCTTGAAAATTCATCATTCATTGCGTAAGCTTGGGCTGAATGAACTGCACGACCATAGGTCCTCACAAATCTCTGATGAATATCTTCAAGAAATGCAAAAGGAATTCTCCCTGCAGAGGACATTCAAAATATAATAAAACATACAATACATATTATTATTATTATTATTATTTATACATATTGTTATCTGGAAGAAGCATTTGGCCGAATAAATTTTCTTAAGCCAGAGGTATAGCAAACAGAAGCAGACATAACATTGAGTCATAAAAGGCATAAGTTGCTCCAACTACATTAAAAAAAAAAAAGCAGCCAAAAAACCTTATGAAAAAGAATTCAAGCCTCCCACTTCTAGTGTAATGAATACAGCATTCACTCCACTAGCAATTAGAAGTGAATTTAAAATAGCTTGCACAAGAGAGAAATAAATCTAAATTGATTCGGCAATACAATTTAGGATAGGAGGTCATTAAGTGTAAGGATTGCAGAAATATTCAAAAATCATAATCCAAACAATTCCAAAGAAACTGTCTACACTGAATATTCTAATCTTGTAGCCAAACTTTAGCTGGGGAACTCTTTGACAGAAGTAGTCCTCCGCACCAACTCATAGACTGCAAGTGAATTCATTTCTTGGAATGAGCAAATACAAAGTAATCAGTCCTATCAGCATTCATGTCATCCTCAATTCTAATGGCAACATAACATGCTTGTTGGCATTTTGCCCACCAAACACTTAATTGTCCAGGTCAATTTATTTCATGCAATGACTAGTTTAGCCTCATCTGTTGAAAACTCTTTAAGCCATGTAAGCAATCAAGAGATACCTTTACATCAATTTTTTAATAAACTTCATTAACTTCCAGTGTTAGCACCTCTATCCACATCAAACAAGCTAGGATCTTCTTGCAATCTAAGTTGTGCTTAAGAGTAGAGGAAATAGATGTGAAGCAGGCAATTGCATATTATCCTTGCACTTGTAACTCCTATGCTGACAGTTTCAAGAGGTGTGGTAGTCAATACAACAGGAAGGGCGTAGTGAATACTACAGGAAGGGCTAATTGACATAACTGGGATTTGAGTTTGCATTGCCCATTAATACTAAAGTCTCTCTCCATCACAGCACTTAATCAGTCCAAGGTAGAGATGACAAATCATAGAGACTGGCCAATATTATTCCCATCTTCCATCCATAAATTAAATAGTGGCAGCAACTATAATTTGAAGAAAATTTATAGAAGTGAAGAAATTTTCGCTATCAATTATAAAATAATAATAATAATAATAATAATAAGACACAATTAGAAGTCAAGCACTTCATATTCAGCGAAAGGAGCCAATTGCATCGAATTTGACGTTCAAACTGTGTCAGAAGGTTAGGTCACGAGCAGGAACCTAGCAACAATTTAAACTTACTGGTGCACAATATTTATAATTGTCAGACTCAAAACTATTGTGAAAAGAGAATCTACACAACCAAATTTTATTGAAACTTATGCTATATTCACACTCCCCCCAAGTGAATTTAGTTTCCATAGGGAATATTATCAATCTGAAAACTAATACTTATGGTTTATGATGCAACCTAGATGTAACCTAACCAACCATAGGCTGCATAGAGAAGCCCAGCTGTGCCATGACAAGGGAATAAATTTTAAATTCAAACTTCAAAGGTACTTTTGGTGTTTTGACATTGCTGAAGTCACTTAGAGAGAATAGGCATTTCAAATTATCAAGCAGGTAGTTTGAAAATGTGTAGCTTCAGATTTTGGTCATTAATCTTTAAAAACTAGAAAGTGCTCATTTTGGTCTTCTTTCTGGGTGTTTGGCCAAAAAACCATGTTCTGAATAACATTCAGTGTCATATAATAAAGAGCTACAGTTTTATATACTAAGTAAACAGTGTACAGAGAAGAATTTTGTCACATTTTGAACAACATTCGCAGCGTCACCAATCTTATAATCAGATGAATTTTTTCGTTGAGACAGTAAAAACATGCAATGCATCACCATAGGGCATGATGCAAAGACAACATTGTTCATGCACCATACATCAATCAATCTATTGACTATTGCTTTACAATTTTCCTTCTAAAAAATGACTAACCAATTCTTATGGAAACAGTTAACCAGTTTAGTTAAATCAGATAAAGCAGCGTTCAATTTTTTATACCCCAAAATAACCTAGAACAGTGGCTGATTTCAGTCTAAATACATATCTATGAAAATATGCAGTATTTTTTTTATCACAAAATTTATAAGAAGGAAAAAGAAACAAATGAAGAGGAGGTTCCCTCAATAAGCAAAGTAGATTAAAAGCCAAAAATTAAAGGCACGATAAGAAGGGATGAGCACGTCATCGTAAGGCAAACAATTTGCACCTTGGATGGCAAACCTCAAGACCTAAGAGAGAATGCATTTAAGTCAATAATTGAATCCCCAATCTCCATAAGCAGTGGAATCTCCACTCCCCCCCCCCCCCCCCCCTCTCCTGGCCCCTTTTAAAAAATCTCAACAGTGATGGACAGCACTGCTTGAGTCTCCCTCTAAATCTACACTCGTTAAGCCCAAGGTGCAAAATTTTAGTTAGGTGTTTTGTTCTTATGGGCAATAAGCAAAATAGAAGGTCTTGTCCCAAGGCTGAAGATGAAAAACTCAAACAGAAGGCTTTGTCCAGAACATAAGAACATCAATGTGGCTTATTTATTGACATTCCTCAGATCACATCCACAAATGTCTCTCGTTTCCAAAATTTCCTTTTGATGGAGTCCTCACAAAGGGTTTTCTTTTCCAACTCTTCTTTCAGCTCATAGGCCAACTGAACCGCATTAGCCACAATGCAAGGTATCAAACCGCAGCTAAACCCGAAGAACTCATAAATTTAGCCCTAACTGATACATAGAGATCTCTACACATTCGTTCAATGAATATTCTAATACTAAACTAGCATGTGAACTCTATAACAGAAATACTGCTTCACACCAATATTAGAATTCACTGCTTGTAATTAGTAAATACAAAGTAATGAGTCGTAGCAACTTCATGCCATCCTAAGATCCAATGGCATCATAATGTGTTTGTTACTTTGTTGGCACTTCACTCGCCAACTCTAATCATCCAATTCAATTCGGTCTACGCAAAGAATAGTTTTAGATAATCTGTAGGGGAAACTCTCTAAGCTACATAAACAATCAAGCGGTACCTTTATATTGTCTTCCTTTATATATATAAAATCATTGGCTTCCAACGGAGCACCTATATCCACATCGGCCAAACTAGGATCTTCTTGCAATCTGAGTTGTGCTTGAAGTAGAGGAAATTGAGGAAGAGGAAGCAGTTGCATACTGTCTTGCACTTGCAAATTCCTTCAACTTTTTGATAAGTTAATGCCTAATTGATTCTAATTCCATTGAAACCCGCTCTCATCTATGATCCGCCAATTCAACAATTATACATTCACTAACACGCGTACACTAATTGATACCTCTCAAACTTAGGGCTTCAGAACGAAAATTTCGATTAAATTTGGGCAGCAATCAATCTTCAAAATGCAAAGACACAAAATTAAGTAATAAATCAGAGAACCAAAGAGGTCTTACTCCCAGCGGTATCGTCAGCCATGCAGAGAACAGTGAGTCCATCGGTACGTTTCACGTGAAAGATGTACCGATCTTGCGAGTAGGACACATGGCTATCATTGTTCCCCGGAATCTTCTCCAATATCTGCCGAGCTATTGCGCTCGCGTTCGTTGACGCCGCGCTGAATTCCGCCAGCGCTACCGATCCCCTCGCCACCAGCGCATACAGAATCGCCATCTCCACTCCCGCCCTCTCTTTCTCTCTCTCTCTCTCTGATTGTTTGGATCGATTGTGCGAATTAGATATCTGTCAAACACTCTCTCTCTCTCTCTCTCTCTCTAAATATATATATATAGCTTTCTCTCTGTTCGCTGAGATCGAGTTTAGATCGAATAAGAATCCCGCCAAACACTAGCTGTCTCTCTTACTCTCTCTCTACTTTCTCTCTCTACTTTCTCTCAGTTTTATTTGATGGGCTTGGATATGAAATTGAATTTAGGGTTTTGATGTACGATGTTTGTTTTGGCGGAATTGAGTGGGAAAATTCGGGGAGTGAGAGAGAAGAGAATAATGTGGTGGGGACGTTTGCTTTAAATCTTAAATACTGTTTGGGGAATGCATGTGGCCGGCCGTGTAAGCTGCCAGCACCATTCGGAAATTTCTCAAAGGAGTCCAGCTATGATGAGGGCGCCCTCATCCCTTAGGGGTGAACACAATTCTTTTATGAAAAAGGAAAATGATTGAGATACCGTCCCCCTTTGCCTTTTTTTTTTCCCGTCTCATGTGGCACCTGATGGAAGATTGAAGAATAAAAAATAAATAAATAAATAAATGTCCAGTGCAATGCATTTGTTGGCACCTTGCACGAGGTCTTTCTGTCTCTCCACTGCATTTCTTCTTCCTTCTTCTTCTTCTTCCTTTTTACTGTGATCATAAAACAAAAGACGTTGCTGCTTGCCGTGCTGCTGCTGCCGCCGCCGTTGCTGCTGCTGGCCGCTACTTCTTCTGCTTGCTGCTGCTGCTGCTGCTGCTTTTGTGTTTTCACTATTTTTTTTTTTTTTTTTTTTTTTTTTTTTCCCCACTGACTTCCTCTTCTTCTCATTTTCTATCTTCCTCCTCTTCTTCCCCTTCTTTCCCTTTCTTTTATCTCTTTAATTGGGTTTTCACTGTTTTAGTGTTTTCACCGCTTTCCTTTTTTTTTTCCCACTGTTTACCTCATCATCATCTTCTTCTTCTTCTTCTTCTCTGTCTCCCTCCTCTTCTTCCCCTTCTTTCTCTCTCTTTTCTCTCTTTAATTGGGTTTTCACTGTTTTAGTGTTTTCACTGTTTTCCTTTTTTTTTTTCTTTCCACTGTCTACCTCCTCCTCTTCTTCTTCTTTGTCTTCCTCCTCTTTTTCCCATTCTCTCTCTTTTTTCTCTCTTTTCTATAGGTTTTCACTATTTAGTGTTTTCACTTTTTTTTTCCACTGTTTTCCTCTTCTTCCCCTTTTTTCTCTCTCTTTCTCTCTTTTTCACAGGTTTTCACTATTTAGTATTTTCACTAACTGTGATGCGGGAAACCAAAACGGTAATCACATTTGGGACTCCTAACATTGCTCTATGAAAAATGTTGTTGTTCTCATTTTGAAATCCCGTTAAACTAGCCCGTCTGATGTGGCACGTGCTTAAAATGCCACATCTGGACAAATAAAAAAGAAGAAGTTCGGAGTTGAAGATCTTTATATGAGACAAGATAACCATGACCAAAGAGAGAGATGAAACGAGTGAAGGGTAACCATGACCGATTTCTGCAACAGATCAGATCTGAATCAGTGCATACATACACTCACACACTCACACATCTCAGTAACGCTGGCGGTCAGGCAGGAGCAGTGCCGCGATTAGATCTGAAACGGCGTAGATCTGAGCTTAGATCAAATCTAATTCTTCTTCCCCGTCCATGGTCGATCTGCAGATCTGATCAGTCCGGATCTCTAGCTTGCTGCCGCCAGTGAGGAGCTGTCATGTGGTGAAATAGAGAAGCTTCACTGTCGTTGTCGTTGCTACGAGCGACGGTGATGTGCAAAAATCAGAGGAGAAAGAAGAAACTGCTTCACTGCCGAAATCAGAGTGAGTTGCAAAAATTAGAAAATGGAAACACAGTGAAGAATAACCTTCTAAATCACAGTCTATTTTGGTCTCTGGTGCATCTTGTCCAGCAAAAATGGAAGCTTTCTTTGACGGTGAAAATGTCCGGTGAAAATGGCAAGCTCTATCCTCTCTCTCTCTTTCTCCTCTTTTTTACAGTCTTTCTCCACATGTTGTCTCTCTCTCTCTACAGGTTGTCTCTTTATCTCCTCTTTTTTACTGTCCTAGAAAAAAAAGACAGTAAAAAACTATTTTTTTTTATTGTGCTAATAAAAAAACACAGTCAAAACTAAAAACTACTGTGAAAACTAAAAAAACACAATAAAAACCTAAGTTTTCACTGTGTTTTTTTATGGGAAATTTGGCTAAAGGTCCTTATTTAGAAGATTTTCATGCCAAAAGTACTCTCAACAGATTTTTCTTCCCAAAAGTCCTTTTGGCATGAATTGGACAAAAATACACATCCTTCCTAACAACCTTCAACTCCACCTACACCCCTAACCCCCGGGTTCAGTACGTCACACCCTGAAGTTCATTACGCCGGAAAACACAGGTCACTATACCGGAAAACGCAGTTCACAATATATATATATAAATATATTTTTATATTTCTTTTTCCTACATTTTCCAAGCAAAACCAAACAAAAAAAAAAAAACTTATTACAGTCGAAACTTCTGGGCATGAGCAGGAGCTAGTGTCAACGCACATATATACACCATAAACAATCTTCTCGTTTTCACATATAAAACCCAAATATATATATATATATATATATATATATATATATATATATATATATATATATATATATATATATATATATTGCTGAC
>JAESVK010000290.1:207596-225104 GCA_017140935.1 Hamamelis virginiana | reverse complement strand
CATTTACACTATTTTTAGATTTTGAAAATAGTTTTAATTTTTGCAAAGTAAACACATTTTCTAAATTTTAAAAACTGAAAATGAAAACTGTTTTTAAAAAATTTTCACAGAAAATAAAAATTGTAAATATTTTTCACGAAATAAACAAGGCCTAAAAGATCAATGATTCATTATTAGAAAAAAAGGAAAAACTCACACATGACATCATTTATTTATACTTCTCCTATTTACAATTAAGAATAATTGGGTTAAAGTGTTTAATTATCAGAAGATTTTTCATTATGGAATCAAAAAAATCTCATTGGTAAGCATTCATTAATGATGGAGATCGACATCCAACGTACAAAGGGATCAAATGGTGGGTGAGAATTATTTTCATGATGTTGATGGCCCAACAAATTAATTAATAAGGAAAAATTTTCTTCAAAGGAGGCAAAGGTTTATGGCATATATACTTACTTTAAAGAAGACACATATGCATGTGTTTCACTAGCTTCCATCTTCTTTAATTTTACAAATTAATCACTGCAACTTAATTGATCGGTCTTTAGTAAGGTTAGGAAACTTAATTCTACATCATTTTCACATAAAGAATTTGCCATTTTTTTTAGAGAGTTTGTTTAAGAAGATGTACTTACTATACCCAAGCTTAGAGTTTTAGAAGTAGAAGCTACTTCTATTCATCAGCTTTACGCTTCGTTTGTATTAGTTTTTCTTAAAATCAGTATTGCAGTTCAAATTTCCACTTGATCTGGCACGGTTCGTATTAGCTTATTTTAAAATCACTTTCCGAGAAGTATTTTTTTACATATATATCTTTTTAATTAGAATTATGCTAAAATCATATCTTAATTTACATATAAAAAATTTCATACCACCATGAGTGATTGTGGCAAAAGTTAGGGGTGGAGCCTCCTAACTTTTGCTACAATAACTTCTAGTATAAAAATTTTACCAACAATTCTATCATCCCTTAAGTCGTCTAGAAGTGATAATTATGACCCAATCTCTTACGTTAAGTGGAATTTTGAGCCTTAAAAGTGATTTTAAGCTAATTAATACAAACGTGGTCTCTAAAAAATGAGATGATAATCACTTTTAGATAACCTGAGGAGCCGAGTGATAGAATGATTGGCAAAATTTTCATTATAAAAGTGACTTCCATTGGGGCAGTTGCAGAATACAGTTTGAAAAACTGATCGTTAGATTAGATTATTCTCTTATTAATATCATGTTTGTAAAAACTATCGATAATCCAACGGTAAGTTTTTGAAAAATCTACTATGAAAAAATGGTAATATTTTGAAGAATAAAAAAATTACGGTTCTTCATTCTCACTTTTTTGAAAAACCGACTATTTAATTATCGTGATTTTTTGCAAAAATAATAATCATAAGAGGGAAATTTAATCCAACGATTGATTTTTTAAAATATATTCTATAAATAACCCAACTTAAATCACAATTTGCACTAAGTGCACCATATATTAGCATATCTGTACAGACACAAGCAGCAGCAGCTTTAAACGGTGGTCGCTGGCTATCCATTTATTGGCTGCGCTTGCACCAAAATGATTTTTATGTATTAAATATTAATAGCTACAAGCCGGACTATGGTAAAAAAACCCCACCCCACGGAGAGATTGTGATTTAGCATGAACTGCCTTCAATCTCCTCCATTGGAGACCAAAAAGAGATATACTTGATGAGAGAGAGAGAGAGAGACTGAACAGCCTTCACAAACTCCTCCATGGGTTACCAACAAGAGAGAGAGTGGATAAAAACTTGATTTAATTAAGTAGAAATGAATTAATAATGGGGAATTAATACCTGATCCAACAAGAAACAAACCCAAGCAAGATATATATAGGATCCATTAATATTTAAGCTTCCTTTAAACCGGGCGGAGACAAAACATCTGCTTAGTTGAAGCAGATTATACCCAGCAACCACAGATTCAACTTGCACTAAAACACTGTCATCAAACATAACCAAACAGTCATCAATATATATATACACAGAGAGAGAGAGAGAGAGAGAGAGAGAAGCTTACACGAAAACATTCAAGTCCTTGAAAGTGGCTTTTCTCAAGACAGACGCGAAGAGAAGCTTGGTTTGGGTATCCAAGCCTACTAGACAAGCTGTCAGGATCGAGAGCAACATAGCACAAAGCCTTAAGAAAGCCTCCATTTTCAATCTCCCAGCCTCCATTTCTCTCAAGTCTCAACACTGAATCAAAATTTGTCTTTCTTAATTGCCTCTCAAATATATATCACATGCCTAGCTTCTTTTTTATAAGTGCCAATTGGCTACACACACATATATATACTAGCTGAGACTTGCCCGATTAGGGGTGTTTACTAGTCCAGCTGTTTGGGCGGTTTCACCTTAATTTTTCAATCAAATTGAAATTTTCAATTTGTATTTTTCATAAACCAGACCAGACCAATTAAAGTACTAAACCAAATCAAACCAAACAAATCATTTCGGTTTGATTTGGCCAGTTTGACCGGTTTTGAAATTTTTTATTTTTTATTTTATTTTTCCACTACTTTTATGCTTCTAGCTTTCAATTTTGGGCATTTTGCCCTATACAATATAAACAATCAAATTCTTGTACCTTCAAAATGTAAAAAAATATGTTTTGGAGCTTAATTTTGGCTACTAAACTCCTTGAAAGTCCTTGTTTAGCTTATAGAAATATTAATTATATTATTCATCTCTTTAGTTTACAAAAATATCAAATATTATCAAATATATGAAAATTTTATGTAGTTAAAATTATTTAGCCGCCCATCATTTAAATTTTAAAGGTTGTATATATATTATATTATATTATATTATACCGGTTTATAATGGCTTGGAAATTGCCTAAATCGGACCAAACCAAACCAATGAAAAAATAAAATAAAATTCAAACCAATCCAAACTAAATTACCAAAAAAACCATACCAAACCAATCTCTTAACATCCCTATGCCCAATGCGCCTCAACTCCCAACTCACTACATTAATTAATTAATAATGGTACAGTGTGAGCTAGGTCAATTGACTACACATATGTATGATATATCTATTTTGCATTTAATATATAGTTTTCATTTATATTGATCACACGTACGTGCATTTCTCTCATATATCCACCCACTCATTAACTCTCTCTCTCTCTCTTCTTGGAAGAGCTCGGAGAATTCTATGCATAGAACACGACCCTTTAAAAACAGTGGCTTTTTGAAGAACAAAATAAGTCGCAATTTTTTATCGTGATATTTTTCAAAAATCAACCATTGAATCATTGCGATTTTTGATAGATATATATGAAATTCATAAGAAATGTATCTAAACCAACAATTAGTTTTTCAAAATATATTTTGCAATTGACCTTATGGAGGTCACCTAATGCAACTTTGCGTTGGTGTGCCTTATATTAGCATATCTTTGTATCTTGTTATATATATAAATAGAAATTTTAAAGAGTACATCCTCAAATAAATTATAAATTATGTTCAGATGTCCCATACATCACGTTGTCATTGAATATTCAGGGGACATGCTCTGCAATCTAATAATCTAACAGCTTCCTTGATATTCATCTAACTACTTATAAATGTTGTCCGTATATACTATATTCTAGCATGTCCTCGTAAGAAAATGACTATATATATAAAATAGATATCTATATGTTCTACGCTATTATAATAATTCAAATCTAATCCTAATGGATACTAGGAAATTAAATATGAAAAATAATACTCTTTGATGATTCAAAGGCAAAATGGTAAATTTGAAAATTTTATCAATCTTTTACTGATTCATCTTAATATCTTTAGTTTGATTATCTTTAATATAGAAGACGGATAAGTAGTAATGTAAGGAAATAAAAAAGGAAAAAAGGAAAAGAAATTTTTCCCATTCAATTTTCATTTTTTTTTGGTAAAACCCACTATAATTAATAATTTCTCAATTATCTAAAACTAACTAATGAATAAAAGAAGAGAATAGAATGGTGTAAAGTGACGAATAACAATTATTTTGACTATAAGAAATGACAATGTGCACGATTAAGCATATATCTTCTTATCTTTCAAATAGTTTTATGAAAGTAATAGTAATTTTTTTGTGGGTGCATACACATATACGTTAATGTGAGAACTTGGATTTTTAATCAATGTGTGATAAGTATTTTGCAAAACAGACAGCTGGATTAAATGTTCTTCTTATGTATGCCAAAAATCACAGTGGTTTGACGGTCAGTTTTTCAAACACAAACCGTCAAAAATTGAAACAATTTAATTTCATGTTGGATACTGTCACTGTTTTTGACAGTCTGTATTTTAGAAGCCAACTGTTGGATCGTTATGATTTTTGGGATGTATGACGTTTATAAGAAGAGTATTTAATTCAATAGTCAATTTTCCAAAATACTATCCCATATTGGATAAAAACTCGGAACCTTATATACGCTTATATGTGTAAGTATCTACAAGAAAAAAGAACTCGCTTCTTTTCTTTTTTTTTCCGCCAAAATATGCATTTATGCTTTAGAAACTAATTGTGATTACAGAACCCGCCATGCTTCTTAAATAGAAGCTTTTGAATGCATTAAGATGAGAAGTTCATTATGTTGCGCTGATCTAGTAGTAACTTGTGATATAGAGTGGATATTTGAAAATAAAATGGCTCAATTCTCATTCATAAGGCATAGAATCCATAACATCAACCCATGATGGGAAAGTCATGAATCACTAAGCCAAATATATATATATATATACATTATATTATATTATATTATACCGGTTTATAATGGTTTGGAATTTGCCTAAATCGGACCAAACCAAACCAATGAAAAAATAAAATAAAATTCAAACTAAATTATCAAAAAAACCATACCAAACCAATCTTTTGGTTCAATTTTACAGTTTGGTTGATTTTTTGAACATCCCTATGCCCAATGGGTCTCAACTCCCAACTCATTACATTAATTAATTAATAATGGTATAGTGTGAGCTAGGTCAATTGACTACGTACACATATTTATGATATATCTATTTTGCATTTAATATACAGTTTTCATTTATATTGATCACACGTACGTGCATCTCTCTCATATGGACCACTCATTAACTCTCTCCCTCTCTCTCTCTCTCTCTCGTGATCTTCTCTTCTTGGAAGAGCTCGGAGAATTCTATGCATAGAACACAACCACTTTTGTCTTCTTTAATTTCAAATCAAAGATAACAACTTACAAGTGGGATTGAAAGAAGAAGTGGATAATTGAAGGGAAATAATTGCCCATCCCTAGCCTAGGCATTGGCAACCTTGCCTAACTATATATGCTTGACTTCATTGAATACTGTTAGTGGATAATTCTCTACCGATTGGGTTATATTCTATTTGGGCCTAGTCGACCCAAATAGGATAATTCATCTAAGCTAAAAAATGCTTAGATGAATGGATGGGATTGGGAAAAATGCATGGATTGATATTTGGTGCTGGAAGTGAAGAAGCTAGTGCAGACCACACCTTGCCCAAAAAGAGATCGAAAGTCATATTTCATGCCATTGCCTCTTAAGTCATTCCATGACACAACCTGCTGGCAATTAAGCTTGCCCACTCATAAAGCTAGCATACATATAGCTAGGCTAGCTATATGTGAGTGTGTGTATATATATATATATACACGGAGATATTAATATAAGGTGCACTTGACGCAAAATTGCGTTGGGTGAATCTCAGCAGAGCCAAAAATCATTGTGATCCAATAGCCGCGTTCTTTTTTCTTTATTCTTTAAAAAAAAAAAAAAAAACAAACAAACAAACAAACCGACCCTTTAAAAATAGTGACTTTTTGAAGAACAAGATAAGTTGCAATTTTTCATTGTGATATTTTTCAAAAACCAATTGTTGGATCATTGCGATTTTTGATAGATATGACATTCATTAGAAATATATCTAATCCAACAATTAGTTTTTCAAAATATATTCTGCAATTGGCCTTATGGAGGTCACCTAACGCAACTTTGCGCTAGGTGTGCCTTATATTAGCATCTTTGTATCTTGTTATATATATGAATAGAAATTTTTAGGAGTACGTCCTCAAATAAATTATGTGCAGATGTCCCATACATCACGTTGTCATTGAATATTCAGGGGGCATGCTCTACAATCTAACAATCTAACAGCTTCCTTGATATCTATCTAACGACTTATAAATGATGTCCGCATATACTATATTCCAGCATGTCCTCGTAAGAAAATGACTCTATATATAAAATAGATATCTATATGTTCTACGCTATTATAATAATTCAAATCTAATCCTAATGGATACTAGGAAATATGAAAAATAATACTCTTTGATGATTCAAAGGCAAAATGGTAAATTTGAAAAATTTATCAATCTTTTACTGATTCATCTTAATATCTTTAGTTTGATTATCTTTAATATATAAGACGGATAAGTAGTAATGTAAGGAAATAAAAAAGGAAAAAGGAAAAAGAAATTTTGCCCATTCAATTATAATTTTTTTTAGATAAAACCCACTATTATTAATAATTTCTCAATTATCTTAAACTAACTAATGAATAAAAGAAAAGAATAGATTGGTGTAAAGTGACGAATAACAATTATTTTGACTATAAGAAATGACAATGTGCACGATTAAGCATATATCTTCTTATCTTTCAAATAGTTTTATGAAAGCAATAGTAATTTTTTTGTGGGTGCATACACATATACGTTTATGTGAGAACTTGGATTTTTAATCAATGTGTGATAAGCTAGTATTTTGCAAAACAGACAGCTGGATTATATGTTTTTCTTATGCATGCCAAAAATCACAGTGATTTGACAGTCAGTTTTTCAAACACAAACCATCAAAAATTGAAACAATTTAATTTCATGTTGGCAGGGCCGGCCCGACGTTTGGGGGGCCTAAAGCGATCTCCTAAATTAGGGCCCTACTAGGTTCTGACCAAAAAAATAATTGCATATATGTAACATATTGAACTACATACTATTCTTTTAATTTGCTTTGCTAGTAATCGCATAAATTTTGGATGCATACATTGTTATTACTAAAATCAAACTAAAAGAAAACGCAACAATAAAAAAGAACTGCTAAACATATCCGACCAATATCACTATCTTCATCAGTCACAAAAACAACATTTCTGACTTCATGCTACCTTATATAACAATCATATAACCCTAAAATTAAAACCCCAAATCAAAAATATCAATCTCACCACAAATAATAATAAATATATTTATACTATAATACAAAGATCTTGCCCAAAAGTCCTAAATCAAAAGTCTAATTAAAAATTTTCACTTTCATTATTATTAATAACAATAATAATAAATTAATGATAAAAAAAAAAAGAAGTAGAAACTTACTTGTATTGAAGGAAATAAATTTTGATTCAACGTCTTTGAAAGTGGGGAGTGGGGACCGTCAACCGTGGCAGTGGAGGCAGCTTGCCTCTGTACCAAGAATGGGGGATTAGGGTTTTCAATATTGCTACGAGATAGAGAAGAAAGACAAGCAGGAGAGGTAAAGTGAAATTTTGGGGGATTGTGAGAATTGGGTCAGGATGGGGTAAATGAGATTTTTTTAACTTTTCAAAACCTATTTGACTGGAGGTAAAGTAAAACACAAAAAAAATTAAAGGCCCACTTTTTTTTTAGTGAAAAAAGAGACAAGTGGACCTAACTTTTTTTTTCCTAATTCAAAATAGGCTCAATTCCAAATTGTATTGAAAAAAAATAGACCCAATCCCAATTTTTTTGCTACTACACTTACCTATAGCTAACTAATTTGGGGGCCCTAATTTTTGCAAAAAATTAGGGGGCCCTAAGCCATTGCTTCCCTGGCTTATAGCCAGGGTCAGGCCTGCACGTTGGATATTATCACAGTTTTTGACAGCCTGTATTTTAGAAGCCAACTGTTGGATTGTTAAGATTTTTGGGATGCATGGCGTTTATAAGAAGAGTATTAATATTTCAATAGTCAATTTTCCAAAATATTATCCCATATTGGATAAAAACTCGAAACCTTATTTAAACTTATTTGTATATGTATCTATAAGAGAAAAGAACTCTGTTTTTTTTTTCCCGCTAAAATATGCATTTATGCTTTAGAAACTGATTGTGATTACAGAACCCACCATGCTTCTTAAATAGAAGCTTTTAAATGCATTAAGATGAGAAGTTCATTATCTTGCGTTGATCTAGTTGTAACTTGTGATATAGAGTGGACATTTGATTTCAAATTGTCAAAAATGAGAAGTAGATATCGTTTGAAGCCTCAATCTAAAGAAAATAAAATGACTCAATTCTCATTCATAAGGCATAGAATTCATAACGTCAACCCATGATGGGACAGTCATAAATCACTAAGCCAAATAATTCGCATGCTATTTCTTACTCAAGTTTTAGTAAACTTCTTTGATAATTTTGTTTCTCTATCCGATATGTAAAAATTTTCATTAAAGTATGTGTTTGCAGTGGAGTAGTAGTAGTAAGAACGACAATTTATGTTGGTGGGTCGTGTTCGTACCATATATATCGAGTCATAAATATTAGAATATACGTGTCAACCTAAACACGATTCATTTACTAATTATATCAATTTTTCATACAAGAACATGACCTAACTATTAAACAAATGAAATGCATGACATATGACATGACAAGTGCAACACATTTAACTATTGGATTGCATTATGATATCGATGCATACATAATTTGATAAAACCTAATTATCTATTTTAAAAATTAAAATAAATAAATTAAAATAATTCATCATGCAAATAGATTATCATGTACATTAATTTCTAAAAAAAATGTAAAATGTTAAATAAACTTACTTTTTTACACAATTTTTTAATAAGTTAACTAATCATGAAAATTATATTTAATAAAAGCAACGAGATTACATGTTCAATCCATACACATCCATCCAGTCCGTATCATGTCAATGATATACAACCTCAGTGACCAACATGGTTAGGGCTTAGGACCATGGTCCTTAAGGTTTCATTGGCCTTAGGGCTAAGCTTATAGGACGATGGTCCTTGAGAACCTTCACCAATACATATTTTTTTTTTAAGAAGGGTCCAAACTAATCCTCAAGCCTCTCTCTTTCCCATCCTATGCTTGCCGTGAAACTCAATGCAAGGCAAACTTCCAAATTACCAAAGAGACGACAGTTAGGTGTGACACTCCGGCTCATTTTATCCACGATCCCCTTTCCTTTTTTATCCTGCGCCGCTCTTCTTTACCATCACGATGTATAGTTACTGACGAGACTATTGTCAATTCGTACGGACGCCATTTGTCTACCTTCCGTTTCTTCTTTCCTGCTCTTTCCGATCCGATCACCAAAACCCTAGCTCCCATTTTCCCTCCAATCTCACCCTCAATTCTAGAGAGAGAAAGTGAGATCGTTACATACATACACACACATATATATAGAGAGAGAGAGAGAGAGGAGAGAAAGAGAGAGACGATGATGAGACGGAGTCCTCCGAAGCACCGACACGATGGGACTTCGCCGCTGCCTTTGGGGATGGATTGGAGTCCACCACCGCGAAAATGGGTGAGTTTTTTTGGGCTCGAATTCGACATTTATTTGAAATTTCAATTGAATTTTTTTTTTAGTGGGTTCTTTGATCTTGTACTGTATGAATTATGCATTGCGTTTTGATAATTGTACTTTTTGTAAATTCATCATTTAAGTTCATCGGTGGATCGCTATGCATTGAGATTCAGTGGGTTGTTTACGGTGATCGCTATGGTTTTAATACTGTATGTAATTGATTGAGTATTTAGGGCTATTCATTATCTAGCTTTGGAAGTTACATTTTCATCATCTATTCGTTATTGATTGAATAGTCACGGTTATTCGTTATCTTTATCTTTGGGTTTCTGCTTGAGATATAATTAGTGAATTACCCATTCAGCAATTTTTTCAAATAAGAGTCCATAATATATTTCCCAACTATGATTTACTCATATGGGTGAGCATCAGTTTTCTGGACGGTAGGTGCTAGAATGCTTTAAACTTGTCCCCAATTACTGTTACAATGTTTCCTGTAAATGACATGAAGTTAGAGGTTTTGTCTAAATGGGTGGGTTTTTTTTTGGTTGGTAATTCTTTGTGGGTGCTTGGTATCTTGGACTGAGAAGCATTCATAGATTTTTTGCTACAAACAAAGTTAGTTGTCTTAAAGATGCTTGTGAAAATTTTAGTGTTATAAGACCTGTTATGGTGATTGGCGGGCTGAAGAGGGAGCTCATGTATAATCTAGTGATGTTATCATAAATAATTAAAAATACTTGGGTGTAAATTTCAATTAGTTCTTCTTCCAAACATTCCATATAGAAGGCCTCGTAAATTTTCATATTTTGGAAAGTATATATATATATATATATATTCAAATCAAATTCCTAGTGCATTTTAAGAATCTTCAAGAGATTTTAATCTCTCTCTGAGAAGAAATTATTTTAATTAAGAAAGAAAGAGGATGCTTCTTTGGTTCTTTTTTCCCCCCTATCTTTTTGGGGTAAGTGATGTGGCTCACTTTCGGTTGGTGGTGGTGGTGGAAGGACAGCTATGGGCGAACTCTCTTTATACTGCATCATCTAGACTTAAGGTTTATTTGTCCTCTAAATTTTGTCAATCTCAAAGTGAGATTGATAAAGATTAATGATTTTTTTGAATGGAAAGAACAACCAGAAAAAAAGCTAATAATTCTAAAAATATTTTTATTGACCCTGGCTGGTTTTTTGTGGCTGGATAATACTGCGTTGATTGATTTTCTTTATTTCTTTTTCTCTTTTTTTTGGTCACATGGTATACATCAGTAGGGTTAGTTGTTAGTCAATTAGCAGGGGATGGGACACTGCATGCAACGCTGTTTTGATTGATTTTCATTGGTTCACCTCGGTATTTAACTTGACTTGGTTGCAAAGCTGAAGCCATTCAATGGGAGGTCCTGGTGACAGTTTGGCCATTTCAGTTGGGTGGTCAGGACTGGTTTCTAAAACCCTAGAAAGAACAACTATTTACTCTCTTGAGTAATTTCTTTATTTCACAAAGACGATAGATCTAGCAAAATGTAATTAGCATTCATTTGGATAATGTCATGTCATATCATATCCTTGTAATTTGTAGGACAAATTGACAAAATGACAAGGCACATATGTTTACAGACACTTAATAACCTTTTTTGAAGCACTAGATTTAATATGGTCGAGGATTTTGTTGCTCCTTTTCCTTTTGCAAATCAATTCTACTAACTAAATTATTGCTATTGCCTTCTGAAACTGAATCTGCTTGTACTTTCTCATTTGTTATGCAAGTAGTACAAACATTATTTTGTTGAAGTCAACTGTTCACATATTTTGTTTTGGAAATGCAAATAAGGCACATTGGACAACTCTACCTCTGATGTTAGATTTTTAGATACTCTTTGCCCATGTATGGTGGATTTCTGATATTGGTTCCCATCTCATCCTCATACTCTGAAGTACCTGTTCATTATCTTGAACTTATGTTAATGCTACCAGTTTGTCTGGACTTTGCCTGGTCATTGCTGGCGATATGACTTGATTGTGATGTTGTGTTGTACGGCATCTCCTTCAATCGTTCCTTGAGTTGTTACATTACCATATCATAAAATTTCTTTGCATGAAATAGGCCCTTTCTGTGATAGTGCTTGAGTTTGTGTTGGAAGTTGCATCTGGCTAGTTAGCAGTTGTCATCTTCCTATTGAAACTGCTAATTATAGCATTCCTGTACCAGTTTGATTTCTCTTGTTTTGATGGTCTTCCTTTTCCTTAGCTTGTTGTCATACCTGTATGCCTTGGGTCTCGATAAACTATAAGGCATTATACATCAGCTAATATGGATTACGTTTGCTTAAATCATGTGAATAATGTTGAACATCTCTTCTGAAATCATCTCACACTCGCATTGTACTGAAAGTGGGTGGTATGTAGCTGTACATTCTTTCACAATTTTATAGCCCTAACACAAATTTTGTTATCTGTTTAATAAAACCTGAGAGGAATTGATTTTTAGTAATTGGTTTTTAAGACTTCTTACATCTCTTCAGTGCTAGGGTTGTTGGCTTAAAAATGAAGGGAATATAATTGAATAACTAGGTGAGAATGTGAGATTGATATGCCTTTGCATTTTGGCCCATGATTAGACATACTATATTTGCTTAAAGGTACATGGCGTGTATTGTGTGCGCACATGTGGGTGAAGGTAACTGCATTAAGAAACTGAAGAGCCATTCTTTTAAGTTATCCTCTTAAATACGTGTTTCCACAGTGCATGTTGAAAAATTAGTTAGAAATGTGTGGGGATGAGCATTAATTCATCCATTGTGCTAAGTAAGAAGCATAATGTGTTCATATCTTCCACGTGCTTCCTTGAAGCTGACTAATTTAGGTAAACTCTGTTTGAGGTTGTACTTTAGATTTGGGTTCAAGAATCATCTTGAGCTTGAACATCTTCTTCACCCCCTTGCTCATCCAAAAAACAAAACAAAACAAAATAAACTTCAATTTTCCCCCTCAACTCACAATTCAGAGATTTTTTTGCGGTTTTAAATAAAGATAACTGCATACTACATTTGATATAAAGATAACTGCATACTAAAGGTTCATAGATTGAGTGTATTCTTCCTTTATTTGACCAGTTTCTTTTTATTGGATCTCTATGCTCAGTTGTTGCTTCTGAATTATTGTTGTTCAATTGACTAATCAGCTGAGACACCTTATTTTTTCTCAAAAGTTCTTAAGTTACCATGCTCTCTTTTACAACTGTGCTTATATTTTTCATAGAAGTTTATATTCTTTCTGTAGATTGGACGGGACACTGTTTGGCCACATGATCCTCACACGGGATGGAGTTACTGTGTCACAATTCCTTCTTGGGTTGTCCTTCCAAAATCAAGAGATTCAGACCCCGTAGTGGTACTCAAATTGAATGTCTCTCCAGTGTTTATCTATGCGAAGGGTTAGATGTTTTTATATTATCTTCTGGATTTGACATAAAAATTTATTGAATTTACTTGTAAGATATGAACAAGAGCATAATTTTTATGCTATTTATTTATTTTTCCGAATAGTTAGTTGTTAATTTATATGGAACTTAAGTTATTCTTATATCATTCTAATTAGAAACAAAAGAAAATGAGATGAATATGACCATATTCTTCTTTGTCTGCCATGTTTTTATATTGACATCAAGAACATTATGTTGCGCAGCCCAGTTTATCATTCCTTTGAGAAACTAAGTCTATATTCCCAGTTTATTGATTTGAAAGTTTCATCTGAATAGAAAACCTTTGTGGTATGTATCTTGTTTACTTTGTATTTGTACAATTTTGGTCCTTGAGCTGGAGAAAGATACCTGTTGTGTCAAACTGTCAACCTAGATACAGCCTCACACTACTTATTAATTAAACAGATTAGCTGACGACACTCATGTTACCCTTTTTGTTAACAGCTTGTGTCTGTGTTTGAGACGTTGATTGCTTATTAAACAGGTTGTCTTTGTGTTTTTTTTTTTAATTATCCCTTCACAATGTGATAAGAACACAACCTAACACAACTCATTGCCACCCCTTGGACTGGGTTATTATGCGAAAGGTACAGACCCCTTCTGTTACATGTTGTGTTATATATTGGTTCTTGACCTTGATTGGTTCTTAATTTTGCTAAACCAAGGACCAAATCCTGGAATTAAACCAACCAACCCAATGTGGATTAGTTTGGTTCAAGTCTCAGGTTGGACCAGTTCAAGTTTTATCTCTATAAAACATTAGATACAATTACTGAATATAACAAGTTAACAACACACATACTAGCTCATAATTCTTTTATGAGATGCCTACTGGTTATCAACTAAGCCTTAGTTTTGAGATGGGAGAGCAATCTTGTTTAAGAATTGTAAATTTTTTCATTACACTATGTATGGGGTATGGAATCTCAGAAGTTTCCATATCATATATTTGTTATTCCCCCTCTTTGATTGTTTTAATGAGATATTTGAGGAATATAAGATAATAATAAATGACTCAAATTGATCACCCATACCAACTGTGGCCTGCAGTTTTGAACTGGTTTGGCAACGTGTTGGATTAAGGTTGGGTCAGATTTGGGTGGACTTGGGTTGAAAAAATGACCAGCTTGATATGAGCCTTTTTATAGTCAAGTTGGGACATGCAACAAACCTGGCCAATTTGGGATCAGATCACCCCACCAAACAGTGAGGAAGTAAAATTTATTTTGATTTGTTATAAAATTAGGGAAAAATAATAAGGTTGAATTTGGGTTTTAGGCAACTGAATGTGAACCTAACCTCAACCTGATTTAGTTGTAATTTGTCTGGGTTCAAGTTGACCCAAAAGCATATCAAGCCTATAATCCTCACTAAAACCCATTTATTTTGGGTGGGTTAGCATGTCTAGCTTGGTAGTTGCCCACTCTAGTTTTGAACAGAGATATTGAGGGAACAAAAGAAAATAATGGCTTATAGAACACAGCCAAAGGCTTGGGTTCTGGCCTGTACAGTTAGGAAGTTGAGTGTTCTTTTTTCAATAGAATTTTACTAAGTTTAAAAGGAAATTATTGGAATTTGCATTAACTCACTTGTACACCTTATGTACTCTAATTAAATTCCAACACTTAACAACTCTGATCTTAAGTATACTCATAATTTAAGTAAATGAACTGAAATGCATGAAGATCCCACTGACTTTAGCTACAGTTACACGGACAGTGCTGTGTCACTGTGCGTGAATGTTGGCCCACCATAGAATACACACCCTTGCCTTTCTTTACATCACACACTGTTGCATCAATTCATTTCTGATTAGAAAGAACTCGATTTGGATGAGGACAAACGAATATGTTATTGGATTTTATTTCATCCCAACTCTTCTCCAACTCCTTGAATTTTGTTTGTATCATGCTCTTCTGTCTTGAAATAACTTGTCCTCAAGCTATTATTGAATAATGATTTGGCCAAACCTTTTCACTGTTACACATTGGACATAGATATGGTTGATGGTCATGACCAAATTTTCCCCATGCTCCTCTTCTTTGTGTAAAACCCATTGGTTATTTTAGTATGATCATGATTTAACCTCATTGAATAGAGTCAACCCATTGGGAAGTACTCTAGAATTTATTAAACAGCTAAAGTCAACATGATTTATAGAATAAAAATCAATGATGTGTGACAAATTTCAAAGGGCATTAATGACTCTCCTTAGTAGCTGGATTGTAATCCTATCTATTTAAGTGCTTCTGATTTCTATAGGCAATAACTGCCTCAACCATCTTGTTTGTATCGCATGTAAATCTTTAGACCCACATTGGATTTAAAGATTTAGTCTTTGAAACCATGTTACCAACACCTAAATTTCTTTCATTCGTAGAGTTACTCACGTCAAACTAAACAACATGATGATCTTTCTTCTCTTCCCAAAACCTAATCGCTAAAAATTTCTTCACTGTCCCTATTCAATTAGCAATTAGCTACTTTCATTGGTATTTTGAACATAGAATTAATTGGCCATGATTTTTGCAAGATAGACTTGATAATCTTGATTCTTTTGCCCATCATCATAAGTATGTGATGTCTGATCCACACCACTAGATACTTGCTAACTTTTCATTATTTGTCCCAAAATTCTACATCGCTATGGTTACCACCTAGCAAAGACCTAGATTCTTTGGCGGCAAGCCACTTGTACCAGACCCAAATAATGAAAAGTTAGCAAAGACCTAGATTCTACCTCTGATCCTCCATTTTGATCCTGCCTATTGTCATTCTTGCAGGGTTGACTGCAGGATTATAAATGGAATTAAACTTATTAAGGATAGCCTAGTTATTCCTCACATTTGAATAAAAAAAGACTGGTTATTTGACACATAATCATTATTTGAAAAAAAATGAAATGAGTTTATTGACAAATTAAGTATGAAAAATTGTTGCCCTTTTCAGTCCAAGTGAAAATGCTTTTAATCGAATTCCATTCTTTTGTTTTGGAATTGGTTCCACTATGTTTTGCAAAGTAATGAAAAAGAAGGGGTGTCAGGGAATACCCCTCAATGAACCCAATCTCTCCCAAGTGGCCCTATTTAGAAGAATAGTAAAGCTAGATAACAAGACACTTTTATTCTAATGACGCATTTGATCCTATTTTTACAAGACATGATCTAAGAACTTCTGGTACAAACAATCAACCCTTTTCAAAATCAATCTTAACCCTAACACCTTCCTTATTAGTCTTGTTACAAACCTAGGCACGTTCATTTACCACAAGAATGATACTAATAATCTACTTTACCTAAAAAGGCATCCTGACCATGTCAAATTGTCTATAAACTCATTAATAATCAGTCTGATTCTAATCAAAAGGACCTTGATTATGAGTTCATAGAGAATACTTGTGAAATGTATACCTCTAAAACCATTGAATGGGTTGATGGAACTTTGACATTTTGGATAAAGACAGCAAAGGTGGTACTAGTTCTTTTGTAAAAATTTGGCTTTTCATGTAGAGATTACATTAGAATTTCCTGTTAATGCTATGGAAAATTTTCAACAAATAGGTAGGAATTTATGATCGAACTTTCTATATTAAAAACTTCTATTTATGTAATGGTTGCCAAAAAACTGCTTTGCGGCCAGAAGTTAACATTAGGAATGGCAATGGGGCGGGGCGGGGCGGGGCGGGGCGGGTTTTCAGCTACCCCGTTCCTGTCCCCGAGAAGAAAAACACTCCCCATCCCCGCCTCGTACCCCGCCGGGGTATAGAATGGTAGTCCCATCCCCGCCCCTACGGGGAATTACATTCCCCGTCCCCGCCTCGCGGGGAAAATTCCCCGTCCCACTTGCGGGGAAAATTTCCCGCCCCGCCCCGTTTTCATCAAAATAAAAGATACAAGTTTGTGGAGAGGTTCAAACCCAGAACCTCATGCCTTTTATAGAAAAACCTTACCACTTAGCTATGTATAACCTTATGTTTCTAAGTTGTGATATATAATATTTAACCTAATTTCATATTCTTTTAGAAATCTATACTACTTATAAATCCTAATATAAATCTATACTACTTATAGAAGGCCCAATTTTGAAAAAACTTTTGATCGACTAAAATACCATCGCATTAAATGGTTGATATGGAAGGTTAAATAGTTTAGGAATTAGGGTTTTAATTGTTAAAACCATTAAAACGGCATAGTTTTGGATAGGAATAACTGAATAATTCTTTTATTTCTTATTCTTAAATCCTAATATCTAAGTATAATAATTTTCACGATGACATTTTAAAAAACGACCGTTGGATGAGATGTTTCGCTTATGTAAGACATGCATGAAAAAAATCATGTCGATCCAACGGTCTTTTTTTTCTTTTTTCTTGTAAAACTTATGATATTAAATTTGCATAGTTTAAACAATTTAAATGTTTTTCTCAAA
>JAESVK010000290.1:184148-200570 GCA_017140935.1 Hamamelis virginiana | reverse complement strand
GGGAATAATGCAATAACAATATGCAATTATATGGCGCAATCATTAGCCACAATCCCCATTATGAACTTAATGCTTTCAAAAAGTTAAACAATTACTTAAGTTCATGTTAGACCAAAAGAGAGCACCCAACATTCTATCCCATAAAGCTTGGTTGTCCTCATAATTAGTGCTTTGAAACATGGCAGTTCAGAAATAACATGTTCTTAAAATAAATGTAGCTGTGATGAAGATCAAGATGGATGAGTGGCAGAACTAGAAAGGATTAAAATTAGAAATGAATGTAAAGATTATAATTTGGGGGCATCAACAATATGATCGAAAGCCTACTAAGTTGATTTGGTCTATGTGATAAAGACTAGTAATTGCACCAATAAAGAGCGATGTAGTGCAAAACTAAGGTTTGCAAAACCAAGAGGAAGGCCATACAGGACATGGTTAAGATGGTGTTAAATGACTTCGGTGACATTTGCTTTGACAAAAGATCTAAAATACTCCTTTTTAAGTAGTTGTTTATTTTAGAAAGTTTGTGGTCCAGGGACTTATTTGCATATGCTGACTGAATTATTGATGTCCATGCATTTGCAGCCCTAGTCAGCATCTTAGGTCTCTTTCATCTTCCATACAATGGTTGGACCTTATTACAGTCAGAGCAGTAAATTGCACTTAGGGCCCGTTTGTGTAAGCTTTTTTTAGAATGCCTTTTGGAGAACTATATCTTCACATATCTCTTTAGAGTTATGTCCAAACTTTGTCCTTCACATATCAAAATTTCCATACGAGAAGTGATTGTGGCAAAAGTTGGAATCCCCTAATTTTTGCCACAATCGATGTTAGTATGAAAATTTTGCCAACCATCCCATCACTCTTCAAGTTGTCTAATAGTGATTTTCACTCCATCTCTTCGATCAAGTGGAATTTTGAGCTCCAAAGGTTATTTTAAGAAAAGCTAATGCAAATGGGCCCTTAGTAATGTATGTTTAGTTTATTTCTGCTTCTTGACTAGATCCTTCCTGCATATTCCATGCTCATTTTTTTTTTTCTACACGACTTATTCAGATTTTTCTCCTCCAAATTGATCAGGCACAACTCTTAGCACATGACGATGAAAATGGTATTTCTGATAACATTCACAAGATTAATGGTGATACAAGGACAACAGATGATGAATTGAGGAAGATGCTGGCAGACATCTTCATCGACAATGCTAAATTGAGAAAACAGGTCAACTCTGTTATTCGTTGTGCTCTCAAAATGGACATTAAATCTGAGAAAATTGATGGGGAAGCTCCTTCCAGAGTAACTGTACTTGATAATATTTTAGAAAGATGAAGTAGGGGTGAATATTGTAAATTTCATACAAGGCAACCCGTATTCTGTATTACCATTCATGGTAATCAATCGTTTGCTGTTTCAAATGGTTGATGTCACAAAAGGCAGCAAGCAATTACCCATATAATTTTGTGGTTCAACATATACGAGTCTTTTCACAATGTTGTATTCTTCCTTTTACTGACACAAATAATGGGGAAAAAATATATATATTTGAAGAGAAGACTGATCATGAATTTGTTTACATGTTTGCTCTAATCTAAATGCTCAGTTTTGAGTTTTGGTTAGGAGGTCCAGGTGCACATTGCCAAGCTCTTAAGGCATGTCAAGCTGGTGTCATGTCAAAAGCTTAAGATGGCCCCAAAAATGAGATTCCTTGCTGGTGTTTAGCCATTTGGGTCTTTGGGAGGCCTGTGTCTAATAGCAAGTCTATACTAGAATGTGTAGGTTTTAGTCGGGCTACTTCATATAATATGGCAAATCAGGACCATATCCAGCTCTCTTAGGCAGGACCAGCATAGGGTAATGACCTTTTGTAGCAGGAAATTAGGCTAGTCCAAGCTATGTTGGAAGTGATGGGTTCAATCTGGATGCAGGCACAACCATTTAAACAGTAGGCCTATTTATCTTTAAAATAATATTAAAATTACCTAATAGCACATCACCACAATGGAATATATATATATATATATAATGCCCAAATTAGATACAGATTAATTGGGTTCCAGAACCAAATTTTAAAACGGATTATTGCCTACCAGCTTATGAGGTTAAGGGTGACTATACCACTGGAACATTTTGTTAATGGGCATTGCATTTTATGTGCAATAGAGTTCAAACACTTTGAAAAAATAAAATAAAATAAAATTTGAAAGACAATCTAATCTCATATTGCTTGTATTGGATGGTTTTATAGTAACAACTGATCCAGTTCCAGCAAGTAGTCGTGGTGTATTCATGTCAACAATTTTACAGCATACAAGACTACGGGATTGCTTAAAAAATGGTTGTCATTTTCACTTTCCACATACAAAGGCAAGAAGCCGAAGGAATTGAAATTTTACACATTCAAAATCAACCTATGTGCTTTAATCAACCCGGCTAGATAAGCTCGGCGTGATTGTGAACTCGAGGACCCATTTGCAGAATGCTTCTATTTCAAAAAGGTCAAATAACAACACCCTAACTTAAGCTAGATCATCTGATCTGGCTTAACAATAAGAATATTTCAATCAGCTACCTACAAAGTACAACATACTGAATTTCTTGAACACAAGATGTTGGATTTCACGAATTATTATCAATACCTAACAACAGCACTTCTTCAACCTTTGTTCAAAACTGTTAAATGGTACATAACAGCCTACCAAAGATGCAGAACTCTCAGAAGGACAACATCATACAAGAGGGGCCTAGTTGAAAGCAGAACTCAGTGACCCAAAACTTGGTGGGGTAACCTCATGGAACTGTCGCCCAAGCATCCTCTTTTGCATAACTAAAACTCAGACAGATCTGCAAAAGAAATAGGACCCATGTGCAGGAAATAAAGAAAAAAAAGTTTTGATTGTCAGCAGAATTCACAAGCATGTTGATATCTCCTTAGTTAAAACATCAATATATTTCAACGAGCGGTTAACATCATTAAAGCATAGAAGCATAGGAGTCTAAATTGTTTTGCTGCAATCGTCACAAAACAAAAGAAATTTATATTTACTTTCTTAATCTTTAATTAAACCATTGCAATATAAGCATGGCCTTCTACAATGCCTAAGAGCTGCAGTGCATACATTTTCTTTTTTTCATATAGATCCCCATATCCACTGCAACTATATATGCAGGAAGAATTCCAGCTCTCAAAGCTGCACCTTTTGAACACGACTATCAGTTCATTTAACAGAAGCTCGTAGCCCTCCAATTAATGCAATGAAAAGCAAGAATTTCTGTATTCCTGCACTCAGTTGCAGAGGATATGAATATAGAATTCCTAAACAGGTTTCAGGGGGCTCTAAGATGTCCGACAAATATTTCAAGACACCAAAAGTAGCATGTTTCCCCAGGGTTTGATGGGCTTGTTAAATTTTTTTTTTTAGCCATTACATAACAATACGACAGCATAGATTGCCTGCTTCTGCTGTGCTTCACAACAATAATGCCAGTGACAACATGACTGCATTTGAACATGTTTTAAAGTGAAATGCAAAATGCGTATATACCAGTTGGCAAAATATTTAACAGAAGCAGACATGTTAACCATCCCCATCCCCATCCCCACCCCCACCCCCACCCTCCCCTCCCAATTCTTTTCCACAAGAGGGGGAAATTTTGTGTATTGAAGAAATTGACATAAACCTAAATTTTCTTTAACTACCAAAAGTTCCGAGGAACTCGCCCCAAAGCTGTTGACGACCTGCAAAATATGCTTCACATGCTGATTTTCTCTTCTTCAACCGGACAACCAAACTTCATTCCAAAAGGAACAAATTTTCACATCATATTGTATAGATTACATTTTCTTAGGAGAAAAAATCTTATAAGATGCACATCCGAGCACCCCTTAAAAGAGTAGCCACCTACTTCTACTTCACATGTCAAGCATGGGCAACTATTTTGAGTGCCAGTAAAAAGGACAACAAAACCGCACTCTTGCCAGCATACTGAAGTCTGCAAGAAGTGCAAAGCATAATGACAAATCTGGGACCAGGGAAATTATCAGCCTATGGAATAAATCAGAAATTTGGAATCAATCTTTCAGACATAAATAAAACACACTGGGAAATTTAAAAAGGACAATATAGGGGAAAAGAACAGTCTACAATCTTATATGATTAGGTTAAAAAATAGAGCTAGATCAGATATTAGTTAAAAGACAAGTGATAAAACCATGCACTTGATGCATAGGCTCCACAAAACTCTGAAGAAATACATGTTTAACATCTCCATTGAAAAACAGTAAGAATTCAATGCATGACCCTGTAAATAGTAGCCAAATAAAGGTTTCCACAGCATCACAACTAATCAAACCTTTTCTAAGTTAATTAATTCCCCCTCCCCCCGGAAAACAAAAAAACAAAAAAACAAAAAAAAACAAACAAAAAAAAAGGAATAAAGGAAAAAAGGAAAAAACTACAAGACCACCAATGATTTCTATTTTGTACTTTCTTGATTTCAAACTCAGGAGAACAATGGTGCAGTACCTTAACAGTAATTTTCTATTTGGCGTGGCTCCACAAGGATATAAAGTGGCTTTCCATTAAGCCTGCACTGTCCCTGAAAGATGATGTTTGTCAAAAAGCAAGCCATTTTCAGATTATAACTCTTAACTTTTTGCACAGGGAAGAAAGTGAAAAATAGTTAACATATAACTATGATAGCATTAAAATGAGAAAAAGTTCAAAGCTTGAATAGCCAAAACATAGATGTCTAAGCTCAAAACATAAATTAGGGAGGTCTTGCAACATCATACATTTCAAGAGAGAGAGAGAGAGAGAGAGTGCTTTAATCCCCCAAACAACACCACACCCAGCGACCCATCCACACACAAAAGGAGGTGATATGAACAATTAAACAATCCTAGGTCTTCAAAATATTTCAAAAACCATACGTGATAGAATCAACAGGCAGAGGATTCGCCTCTGGCCATGGAAAAATTAAAGATTTGCTTCTCACTATGGACAAGTGAATCTGTCAGCTTGTTTCTCAAAGATGAATGTTATTTGACAAAGCCAGGTATATTCCAAGAAGATGAAAGTGTATTGTAGTTCTACTAAAGATTGAATCAACTATTTATAGCATGAAGCATCTATCCATACAGTAAATCACATTTCTCTTAATTTAAAGCCGTAGGAAGCAATATATATTTGTTGTGAATGAAAGCCTTTAGGATAGACAACCTTTGGTCGATTGATCTCAGATTGCTAATGGCATTCTATCTTCAAGGAGAGCAAAGCCTCCAATTAAGAAAGGTACTAAAAGAAAAAATGAAAACAACAATTAACTATATTTTAGTTTCAATAATGTGATTCAGTATGCAAAACCAATAGTCTGCATCCTTTCTATTTTTCAGTCAATCCCCCCCAAAGGTGTTTAATTATATGTCATAGAAGGAGGGCAAGAATATAAATGCCATACACCTAAAAATCTTTATTGCTTTCCATGATAAGAAATTGAGAGGTTTCACTTATTTTCTTTACGTAGTACACCTTTCTTCTTCTATCAGTCTTACAATTCATTTGAACGTGATATTAGCATCCATATGGAGAAATTTTCAAATGAAAGGATTTTTAAGCCTGTCGATTTGATTCCCTTCATTTTAGATTCATTGAAAAATTTCAAATGTTACGTCCAAAAGCACCCTTAGAGGCTAAGAAGCTTACCAAGTACAACGGAACTCTCTTTTTATAAAAGTGTACTCCCCAAGTAGGAACCTTTCTTAATAGACTTCACTCTTTTTAGTATTAATCCTGAGTCCTAACCCTAAATTTGTCATTTTGTTTTGAAAATTGTCTTATAGGATTAACCCTTTATGTAGAGAAAATCTTACCTTGTTAAATGACTTCTTTCTCAATGATTTTCTTCATGGGGCCACATGACCATTTAATAATGGGAGAAGCTCTCCTTTTTCCTTGATGGGGCACTTGTCCCTTTCTTGTTGAGGAGATATTTTCTTTTGTGAATATCTTTTGTGAGACAAGTATCTTCCATGGGCCTGTTAATTATTTGCTTAATGCTATCAGAGCTTTCTAGCTGGACTACAGCTTCAATTTAAATTGGAACCCAGACCTATCTTTCATGAGGTCCATTTATAGTTGATATTGTCAACCATTAAACTAACCTGGCTAATTAAACCAACCTAAGGTTGAATAGTAGGTTTAAGTAATATCAGCCATTGGATTGACTAGAACACCCTAAAGGCCCTTTAGAAAACTTTAATGACCTGGGTTTAATATGAGTAATTCCAGCTATTGGATTGCCCTTGATGGCATCTTAGCCATTGAAAAATGCCCATTAACACAGTCAATAGTTTATTCAAGCTTAAACTGAAACTACAACATACTCATGGTCTCTTATAAATCAGACTCAGGATCATGGTAGTATATAAAACTGAATCATGACAATAGTTTAGCACTTTCACAATAACAAAAAATCATGACAATAGTTGGGAGATAAAAAACGAGACAAACACCCAGACAGTTTAAAATAGTACAAGGAAAATGTTATGCATCGCTACGAAATATTGCTACAAGTATTGCTACAAAGAAGAAAATGATGTGGATTTCCAAAAATACCCCCATTCCTTCTTTATAGAAATACTTGTAGTGATACTTTGTAGTGGTGTTTAGCATTACTCATAGTATAAACATTACCTTGACCTCAGGCAACCCAATTACGCACGCACATTCTACCACTTCAGCACCCATACGTTCTAGGGAATCAGAAAATTTCATAGTATGTAAATATATCCGTGAGAGTGAGCTAAATAACCATTATAACTGAACAAAATGAATAAGAAAGATGATAGACACAAGAAAGGGCCTCAAGGCCCTAAACCTTTACCCAAAAGTCTTATTGCTGCCGATAGGGTCCCACCTGTTGCTACTAAATCATCAATTACCAGTACACGTTCCCCAGGCTGAACAGCACCTACGTGCATTTCCAAGCAATCCGTACCATATTCAAGAACATACGCTTCTGAAATTACTTCACCTACATATTCAGAATTTTGATGGTTGGTATAATAGTTACTGTTGTAATTCCACTTTCGAAGTTAGTCACCAAGAATGGATAGATTCAAATCCAAGTACCCAGTACAGGGGCATGTGTATGCAAGCGAGCGTGTTATGAGAGAGGTTTCTTTACCAACTGTGATTTGGTGAAACAAATGTATTTTCACAACTTTAGGCAAAACAAAGATGAAATGCATATATTCTTAAATAAATATAATAAAAAAAAAAAAAAATAAAAGGCAGATTCCACTCATTAGAGAGGTGCTGTCTCCACTCAAATACATTTTCCTTAATTTTATATTAATTTAGCTTATTTTAACGACTATGTTGTCCTGTATCAGTCATACATGAACTCAATTCTTTATATATATAAGCAACATGAGATGTTTGTATAGATAGCGAGATCTGACTGAGGTCGAACAAAGCGAGATGCTAACAAGACAGTTAATGATTAGGAAACAAGATGCACCAACAAATGTGCTAAAATTCCTCACAATTTAACCAAAAGTAAAGCATAGGAGTTTATAAGCACTAATCCAATTCAAAATTCAGCATAAATAGGCATACCCGGCAACTTTCTAGGTTTGCGTAAAGGAACAAACTTAGCACCAATAGCTAAGGCAATTGATGGACCAAACATGAATCCTCTAGCTTCAACTCCTACAAACAAATTCACTAACATAAGAAGTTATCCAAACAGAGCAAAAAAAAAAAAAAGGTGATGATGCCATAGATTTCTAATACAGATACCAATTTCATACTACTCTCATTCTTTTCCTTTCTTTCCCTTTACTTTTCTAGCTCGTGCAAAACACCAGCATCAACATCAGGATCCTCATCGCAAAGCAAGGCCGAAACAAACCATAATATGTGATGAACTGAGCAATTAGTAAACTAAGGAGTGATAAACCTAGCAAAAGTATGACAATTTTTGAAGCCAGAAAAATATTATATTGAAGGTTATATTGTTTGCATATAAACCCAGAAAAATATTGAAGCCATACACTAAAATTAGCAAAAGGAATGCAACTTTAAAGATCAGCAACAGTATAAAATTTTCCTTTTGTGGGGTAAAAAAAGAAAAAGAAAAAAAGAAGGGACCCCCAACAATTAAAAGCCAATACCAAAACAAGAAATACAAGGCCAATCAGAAGATAAAATTTCACATACATTACAATTTTTTTCAGATATTAGAACAGTTAAAAAGCCTCAAAACCCACATGCATAAGGGTGAATAAGAGAAGCAAGAAATTTCAACAATAAACCCCTGTTTGGTTTCCAAGAGAAACGAAGGAAAAAAAAAAAAAAGAGGAAACTTTCCGTATAATGAGAGATAATAATAATTTCTTTTCCTTCTTCCTGCATTTTCTCAGCAACCAAACATCACATATTCACATGCATGACAAATGTGTGAGGAAAAAAAATAAAAACACATTACCGGCAACAACAGAGATGTCCATGTCTCTGTATCGATCAACAAATATGTCCACTGTGTCCTTGAAAGCCTTATGGTCTAGTAACAGCGTCGTTATATCTTGAAACATTATTCCTAAAAAACCCACCAAAAAATAAAAAACCAAAAATATATATTCACACATAAATATATTGAAGTGTATAAATATATGTATATATATGTAGAAACAGAGGTATTGCAGTGAAAGGCCAAAACCTGGTTTTGGGAAGTGAGGTATGACTCGAATGGCTTCAGATATGGCTTGTAGTCTTGGGTCTCCCCTCAGTCCGTTCTCTCTTGCAAACATTTTTCTCCCTCTACTTTCTCTGTCTTCAATTGCTTATGCTTGTAGCTGGATTAAAATCTTGGTTGTTTCTTGGAGTCACTACTATCATGCAAACAATAACTCTCTTCTTTCTCTCTCTTGAACTATAATGAAAGGTTCTTGGGTTCCAACTGGTTTTCCCTCCAAACCCAGCTTCGATCAAATCCCTCTCTTCCGTATGAGAGCAGTCGAACGACTATTTTGAATATATATATATACAGACATGATAATATAAGGCCGGCCAAACGCAAAGTTGCGTAAGGTCGGCTCCATATGGCTAATTTTAGATCACAGATCGTAAAACTGACCGTTGGATTAGATGCCCCTCCTCTGTATGGCATGCCTGCAAAAAATCACAGAGATATGACGGTTAGTTTTTGAAATAACTGCCATTAAAAAAATGGTGATAGTTTGAAGAACAAATAAGTTACATATTTTCACAATGACATGTTTCATAAACCAACCGTCAGATTACTGTTATTTTTTGCAAGCATGACATACAGAGGAGAGGCATCTAATCCAACGGTCAGTTTTACGAACTGTGATCTAAAATTAGCCATATGGAACCGACCTTACTCAACTTTGCGTAAGGCCGGCCTTATATTATCATCTATATATATATATATATATATATATATATATATATATAAACCAGAGCACTGCAATAGAGATGAGTGGTAAATGATGACCACGCGATCTTAAAGCGAGTGTGTAACACGCGGTAGTGTCATTTGTCCACTTCCAACATGTCACAACTTTCCATTATGGTAGAATTTTCATTGCCTTCCTACAAATTTTCCTTTAAATAGCTTTCATTAGTATTGAGCAAAAATCAACAAGAAGTCCCACATCACAGGCATGAGGATCTTTATTTGAAAATGTTTTGTCTTTTTGCCTAGTTTAACAAACATGAGGAGTTGAAATCCATGTGCATGTTGAATTTGTTTTTTTGCGTTTGAAATCATGGGAGATCCATTTAATAGGCAAGAAATTGCCGTATTCCTTCTGTAAGAGAAATTGAATTTCTTTCTTGAAAATATTTGTCTTTTTTGCCTCTTTTACCAACATAAGAATTGAGATACATGGATTTCACGTGTTTGTCGAATTTGTTCTTTTATGTTTGAAACAATGGGAGTTGTGATTTAGTAATTAAGTGAGAATTATAACACTACCCCTTTTGTTCTAATTTGAGTAGTGATTGATTAACCTAAACTATGTTATAATTTGATTACATCCATGCTTTTATCATAGATCAAGCTATCACATTCATTGGTTGAATTGTTTCTACCATTAACTAACGCAGAGTAAATAGTAACTTTATTCATGTTCAAACCCTAGTTGGACCGAAATGCATGGTATGATCCTAATGTAACAATGTAATTTGTGGATAGACATGTGCATCCTAATTTTATTTATTTATTTATATTAGTAAAGAGTCAAAATATCTCAATTTTAACTATTAATAAGCATAAAAGTAATAATCCACTTTAGGTCTAATAAATTACTAGAATAAAAAGGCAAAATTGAGTTTAACAGCCTCTGGTCATCTCAGGTGAAAATGAAGTGTACGGCACGCGCTCTATTTGAAAGTAGGATTACCATACACCATCCTGCAGAGAAGATCCGACTTCTGGAGGCTTACTGTTCAGTGAATCTACTAAGTTGCAACTCTTTTTCCTTAATTTATAATTACTTTTTACCCTTTTTTTATTTAAAAGAAATTCTCTGTTTTAGAAACTATTTTATTAACTTGTCAAACAAATCGGCACCGTTAAAATAATTGTATTAAAATGCTATCGACAAGTTTCATCAGACGGCAGAGACCGACTTTCGATGAGTTGCTGTGTAAAGTGTTATAATATCGTAGGCAGAATAGTACTGAATCATGACCCCGCCTTTCACAGAGATTTGAGAAAATCGAGGTAAGGGTATTTTTGTCTTTTTAGAATAAATTGACGGCTACTGATTAGCAGAGAATCCTGTGGCAGCAGATTTTTGAAGATTTCGGAGTGTGGTCCCAAGATTGTCCTATACTTTAATTCCTCGATGACGTGGAACCACCTAATCTGATAAAGCAATATGATCACTCCGCGTGGCGAATGACGTGGGTCTCCGAATGGACCCATGACGTGCCACGTAAGCAAATTGATGATCTGTTATATTTTGTCTTTACTTGTGCTGACCATATATTGTTACTTTAATATTGTGGGTCCCACGGGGGGATACGAATGACGACATCGTATTAAACTGCACCAAATATGTCACAAGCTCGCACCAAAGCGCGTGAACACGATTCAATAAGCAAGGTGACAGCGAGAGTGATACTATTGTATACCGATTGGAGAGTGCATAACACGAGATATTTTAGCGAGTAAGAAATGAGGGGTCCCAAAATGAAAAATTAACGTACAGGATTTACTGTTCATACGCACGCGCGTGCACTATGATAACATGATCATTAGGGACCTAGATAGGCATCCTCTCACATCCAATAGATTATACAATATCACATGTTTCTATCTTTTTGTTGTCTGTACGGTTCCATCGGACGGTTATGAGCTACTGCCATACTTTTGAAGTGCGATCTCCACCGTCGAAAATGATGTTTGGAAAAGATCATGCGAGATCTTCGCCTCTCTTTTGTAAAAACAAATAAGCGCAAAGTCAAAGGCAAAGGCAAAAATGAGGAAGCAGTGTGATGTTCTCCAACTCATCTTTATCATGCCAACTGGTAATAGTTTGTCAATTTTTAGGAAAATAGAATTTGGACTTTTTTTCTTAAATAAATTGAAAAAGCAAGTGGAAAACAAATTGGACTTTTATTTTTCTAATAAAATAATTGAAAAAATAAAAAATAATTAATTAACTAATTCTTAAGAAATAATTCTCGTGTTCTGATTTCAAAAGATTGTTAATGATCAATCTCCGAACGTCCGAGTTAATTGTTCATCCCAGAAATCACTTGAATGACCCTTTAGAGTTTTATACCATCATTTTTTTTTTTTCATTTATAACAAGTAGTAGCTGTTATTTAGGATGCTACATTTGACATCAATAATTGGTGATGCCAAGATTTGATATCCTAAACAATAATCCATTGAGCAACCTATTTGAGTGTTAATGTAAAATTTTTGTAATAGCAACTCAAATGACAGGGTATGTAGTTGTTCTAAGAATTTTTCTGGCAAATGGGTTATTAGATTGCAATTTGCACTTAAAGTTTTTCTAGCGCTTATTAAGACAAATTAGTGGAGAAAATTGTTTTCTTTCATCTACATGACAATATACTTTAATGGACTTTAGAGAATTTTCAATACATTTTATGCAATTTGACATGCCAAAGTTATAATTTGACATCCCAAACGACATTAAATGGCATGCATTAGTGCGCATATGTGCCAAAATTTGGCATTGATATTATATTTTGGCACATATGTGCTCCAATGCATTATTGATACTATATTTTGACAATTTTCTACATTTTTTAAAGATAAAATATGACATAACACAAATGACAAGTGTCATTTGTAAATTCGTAATAAGGGCTCCCATTACCAAAATTTGGCACTTTAAACGGCACGTCGTTAAAGCAAGCTATTCGAATGTCAATACTAAATTTTGACAATAACAGCTCAAATAGTATTTCATTAAAGATGTTTTTATTTGATTTAGGGTTGGTTAGTGATAGTGAAAGCAGAGGCAGTGAACTAAGGTTAGAAAATTGAGTATAGGGAGAGGATTTATAAAAAGAGAGAGAATGAAACCAAGTAGAGTGTATGGGTGTTGTACTGGCCAAAATTCCCTTCCTGTGTTTTAACTAGTAAGATGAATTAAGCTACTCATAATTCGAAACCAATTCTGTGAAAGATTTATTTAAATTTGTTTATTACTGAAAGGACTCGAGCTTAATTTTACCTTTAAACTTGATAATTAATCAAATCAAGCTCAAGAAAAGTTTTATTCAGTAGATAAACTTCTTAGTACTTTTGCACAATTATAAAATCACTCAAGTTCGGCTTAAGATTGCTCCAGTGAAAATTTCATTCAAATTTGTTCCTAAAACAAATAACCCAAAGTTAAAACTTAAATTTAAATTTGCTGATCAATAGAACCAAGTATGGCTTGTTAACTATTCGGTTCAACTAAGTCATTTATCATATCACCTGCGAGTACAAACTATTTTTTCCCTATTAACAAACTAATCATAAAGTGCTTAGGGTGATTCTACTTGCACTAATTGCTACTAATGCATCTTCTTCCTACTAAAACGCAACAACATAATTAGATCGGGTTACACACCTCAGGTCGGGTTGCACCGCTCGGATCGATGGGTCACGCCCACTCGACCCGAAGACACGTGTTGAGCATCCAAGTAGAGTGGATTTTAGCCAACTTCACTTACAATTAGAAAGCTTGTGTAGCGCACTATAAAATTACTTGCTACACTCACTGGATTTTGTGTGGTGCAAATAGAGTCAATCCAATAATGGACGAGATAGACCACGTCTCATGAAATGGAGGTCCTGAAATCGAACATTGACTTTCGAGATGGACAAGATCTACGGGTAATTTCATCCATCCCTGTGGATTAGACTAGGTCCCCTGTGGATTAGACTAGGTCCAAACCTCGTGGGAGTAGGCCTAACATAGCTTATGTTGGAAAAAAAATAGTCACTCTAGTGATTATACAAGCTAACTAGGGATAGTTGCAGTTTTACTCCTACAATTTATACTCATATACACATTAGTTTTTCTTCTACAACTCATACTCATATTCACATTGGACCCTACGATTTACTTTTAAATATTGACAATCTATAGTTTTGATTTATTACACTTTTCACTCATATCGTAAGTTAGTACTTTGTTCCTCCAATAGAAAATTCTACCATCCAATAATCTATAGTTGATGTTGTGAATGATCAGAGGGTGTAGAACAATTTAAAGTAGGACTAACTCCACAGGATTATGCAATCATTGCATCTATAGAAGGGGGGAACCCACGTAAGAGAGCATGATACATTTTTTTTTTTAAAAAGTTTTAAATGGCCATGGACCTCGTACCAGGAAGTTATCATGAGACTTATCCCTACAGTGTTACATCTCCCTTGTACCTAACCTCAACTACATCTTCATATCTGCTTTATAATTTAATGATTAAACCTAAGATAATTGGAAGATTCTTTAGTTGTTATCTCCCCTAATTTTTTTGCTTTATCCATTTTAATAGTGGCTTTGATTGAAAACCCAAGTTATCATTAAGGGCCCTTTCCCTAAGTTGTTAATTTTTCAAAAAAAAAATAGTGGTTTAGCCATCTCTTTTCTGCTTATCATAATGACTGATTGAGACGCGGACGACGTCACTATCAAGACAAATATGAAATGGGTATTAATTTATACGTGGAGAAAAAGATTCCAATACAATTGGGGGAATCAAATTCTTCGTTTACCACTTAATCTTGCTTAAATCTCACGAAAGTTGAAATCACGATGATTAAAGTGCGATATTAATGTAGGTTGGATATGGAATATTTTTCAAATCTATGGATTGGTAATGTGATTTTGTCTTGAACCCATTTTTCTCCTCTAAGGTCCAAATCTATAATGAAATTAGTGGACCAAGGCATGTCCAATGAAATGTTTTGAGTCTATTAATTGTCTACTTGGATTTTAGCCAATTTTATTTAGAGAACTGTCAAAAAGTCTCATTATGGTCAAGGATAGCAAATCTTGACTCCGATATATGCTTGTAATTTGTTTTCAATCTAGATTGGTTTATTTAATTCTTTTGGACGGTTTGAGCTATCTTCTTATACGAAAATGCCATTCAGATCAGATAGTGAAATGTATCGGTACAGTGTTGTATTTGTACCCATTACCTTTGTGAAGGTTAGGACACTCATCTGCATCAAACCTACTAATTCGTTAACAATTAATATTTATAAATAAAAATTTTAAACGGTATCTTCAAAATATTCACAGTTGATCTTTGAGAAACAATTATAGTTGATACATAGACGACTACCAACATCTTAATCGGTCACAATATTAAAATTTTGCAAGCTAGGTGTGTTATTGAATTAAAACTAATCCAAGTCCAACCTTGTTATTTAACACGAGGTTGATTTAATTTGGAATAGATTCCCGGACAAAACCAACCTCAAACTAAATTATTTAGTAATTTAAGAGATATATATATTTTAAACAATTAACGATATTTAAAACTATATTTGACATTTAATTGGGTGGCAAGTTCTTTTCACATTGACCATCTAATTAAATATCTACTTCTCGTCACAACTCTAGGCCGGTCTACGTACCTCCAATTTTTTTTATTTTTTTATTTTTTATTTTTATAAAATACGTACTTCCAATTTGGCCGACACCAAAACAACTACTATTGAAATAATCATATATATATATATATATATATATATAAGGGTTTATATTATAAGGTGCATGTACCTTACGTATTTTTACGTTTCGTGATCTTTATTGGGCCAAATGCAGTTATATTTTGAAAAGCTGATCATTGGATTAGATGAATTGCTTATGAATTTCATATTTGTCAAAAATCGTAATAATCCAATGGTTAGTTTATGAAAAAGCTGACTTGAAAAAACTCTTGACATTTTTAAGAATAAAAAAAAAAATCACAAATTTTCATTATGACATTTTTTAGAAACTGACCGATAGATCACGGTGATTTTTGTTGAACATAAAATTTATAAGTAGTTCATCCAATTCAACGGTCAATTTTTTTAAAAATGATATGTATTTGGCCCTATTGGGATCACTTTATGCAAAATTTGCATAAGATGCACGGGCCTTGTATAAAAGCCCTCATCACATATATTTGTCAGAGAGAGAGAGAGAGAGAGTACAATTTTATATATCATTCTCAAAACTTTCGTGATACTTCCATTTTGTAAATTATATATATTGGTAATCATCTCATCTATAAACTCATGTCTATAAAAAAAATCTTTTATTTATGGAAAAGCATTTTCCTTTGGCTGGACCTACATTGCCAGGAAGGCTTCCAGGCTCATGAACTAGTTTGAGTGATCTAAGTTGTGTGAGAAATTCATGTACTCCGGCCCAACAAGTTCTAATGCCTTCCCCAAAATGATGAAAATCATCTTTTTAACATCGAAATATGGTTATACAAAGGGAAAATGATATTTTAGTATCTTCAATTTTGGGATGAATACCAATGTGGCCCTTAATTTTTTTTAGTATTTTCGATTTAGTCCGAATTTTTTAAAAGTTGTATCAATGTGGGATATTAATTAATGGAATTAACATTCCGTCTGTTAAAATTGATGGTGACTGACTAGGCTACTAGTTAATTAATGTTAATTTTATCAGTAGCCCAGTTAGTAGCTGTCAATTTTAATAGACAAAATGTTAATTCTGTTAGTAAATATTCGACATTGGTACAATTTTGAAAAAATTTGGACTAAAACGAGCAAAAGTAAAATTAAGGGACCACGTTATTATTCACCCCAAAGTCGAAGGTACTAAAATGTCATTTTTTTCTTATACAAAATATAAAATAAATTAAATAAAAATTAAAAATTAAAACATGG
>JAESVK010000290.1:163316-184048 GCA_017140935.1 Hamamelis virginiana | reverse complement strand
CAAAAAAAAAAAACACCAAAGTGAAAAAATAAATAATATATATATATATATAGGGAAAGCCATTGTTGTTTTGAATGAATAGATTAAACAGGATTAGGCTGGCTTTATCTCAATTATTGAGTTTAAAATCTTGGTAAGTTGATCGAACCTTGCTTAATTGGACCTAATTAGGATCGGGCCCCAAAACAAGTCGGGATGAGACTGGGCTGGACTAGCTTGGCTAGAGCCTCGGTTGGGCCTAGAAGTAATAATACATCTACAAAATATAAAATATATGGAAATTCTATTTTAAGTTGCACTTATGAAAAGTTGCATAAGATGACCTGGACATTTTCAAAATAGGTTTTGAAAAACCAACCTTTGAATTACATAACTGTTATGTGTGCCAAAAATCAAGTGATCCAACTTTAGAAACCGTCTGTAAATAAAAATGGTGATATTTCTAAAACAACCTACCATTGGAAAACTATGATTTTTGATATGTATGACATGCATAAAAAAGATATCTAAGTGTAATCTAATGTACGCTCTTTTTTCAAAATCTATTCGCTTTACGCGACTTTGCATAAGATGCACCTTATGAGAGACTTCGTAGAAATATAAATTTACCATTATTGATATTTTAGATAAATTATACTTGGAAAAATATAATTCACCATTATTGGTTTGCTATAGAATCAAAATTGCAATATAGGATCTGTTTACTTCGTGAAAATTTTTACAATTTTTATTTTCTGTGAAAATTTTTTAAAAACAATTTTCATTTTTAGTTTTCAAAATTTAGAAAATGTGTTTACTTTGCAAAAATTAAAACTGTTTTCAAAATCTAAAAATAGTGTAAATTCATTTACTAAAACTATATATTATCTCTATCTGTTTTATTATTTTTATTTTTTGGTTTTACAGTTGGTCTACATATTTTTTTTTCTATGTTTATAAGCATTGCTACGATATAATCCTTGTTTTCAGTTTTTGTGAAAATACAAAAAAATGTCTTTATGATATTTTCACATTTTCTTAAAAACTGAATTCATTTTTTTGAAAATAGTTTCCATTTTTTACAAGTAAACGAGTTTTTTAGGCTGTTTTCTATTTTTATTGAAAATAAGAGTAAAAATTGCAAAAATTTTCATGAAGTAAACATGCCCTTCACAAGCTTATTTTCATTTGTCAAAATATGCATGCACTCACATCGCGTGTAAGAAAAGCTATTTAGCGCCTTAAACCCTAGTCGTTAATTTCTTATAACATGATTAATTTCAAACTCAATAAATTTCTTCATAAAGTCTTCACTTTATTTTTATTTTTTTTGGGTATCAAGCAAAAACCACAATATATAATTAATGGATTAATAAAACAAAGATATATAAATACGAGTACCCTAACAAGGATTCGAGCTCATGCATGGAGTATGACGCCCACAAACTTCACCATTCAACTGAACAAAATTTTCATAAATCCTAAGCCTCAACTGAAAATGTCTTCAGTTCGGTTTTACTATAAAAATGTACCTTTTTTAGTCGAGAGGTTTCAAAGGCATTTCCATCACCCAAAAAAATAAAATAAAATAAAATAAAATAAGAAATCATGTGTATCATATCATTGCTTAACCTTTTAATCAATTGTTTCTTGGCACCATAGACAAGATGATGACGAAGACCCGAGCCCATACAGCTGTTAAATTATTAGGAAGAGAAAATCTACAAAAAGAGTGCACCCAATATTTCTTTCTATTTTAGGAGAAATTGCACAAGCGCGTTAGTCTGAAGTTACGTGTCTTACTATTAAATGCATAAAAAAAAAAAAAAATCCAAAAAAATAGGGACAGATATGTAAAATTTTATTATAAAATATCACGTAATTTAATAATATGTATCAATTAAAATTTTAAATTAAAATTTTATATTGCTAAAATTTTATCACAAATTGAAGGGATGATAGTGAAATTGATTAAATATAAGTATATAACGTTGTGGTACGTGCATTAATTCTGAATTTGAATTGAATTAAAGTAGAGCAGTGAGTCGACACAACCCTTTGAGTACGGCACTCCCTCATCCACATGAAACTTCATCATAGACATAAATAAAGCAACCCAAAAGATTGAAAGAGATGTTAAAGCGGCTAGAGAGTCATGTAGATCGAGAAGCTATGAATGGGATCGCTGGTCCCTGAAAAACATATGGATCACCATTGACATAAAGCCACTCAAAAAGTTTGCGTCGAGTCATGTAGAAGCTATGAAATAATGGAGAATGGAACCCCTGCCTGCCCAGTATACATGAGTGGCAACACTGTACTTGGATAAAGCAAAGGCCTAGCGAGGCATGGCCACAAATATGGTACAAGAAGTCAAACACCCCCTCCCTCTCTCTCTCTCTCTCTCTCTCTCTCCATGTATATATATATATATATCCTGTCGGCATATGTTTATGTAAGTTTATAAACGTATGAAGCTAATAAATAATTGTGAGATACATATTTTGAAAAACTGATCATTGAATTAGATACTATATTAATGCATGTCATGTATGCCAAAAATCATATTGATCCAACGGTTGGTTTCTCGGAAATCATACTGAGAAAAATTGTGTCAATTTTTTATGCTCACATTTTTTATAGCCTATATTTTTAGATTTTGACATTGAATCACCACAATTTTTGGCATGGATGGCATACATACGAAGAATATCTAATCTAACAGTCATTTAAAAAAAAATATGCATCCCACAATTATTGCTTTAGATTTATATAACTTATATAATCATATGCTTAAAAGATCATGATTGTTTATATATATATAGTCCTTTTCTTATTAGGACATTGACTTGGCTTTTAAGCCAATGGGAAATGAATATTTTGAAAAACTGGACGTTGAATTGAATACTCTTCTTGTGTATGACATGCATGCCAAAAATCATAGTGATTTGACGGTTGGTTTCTAAATACAGACTGCGAAAAACTATGACAGTATTAACATATATTGGAAGAATATCTAATCAATACTATTATAGTTTTTCACAGACTGTATTCAGATCACTGTGATTTTTGACATGCATGTCATACATTGGAAGAATATCTAATTCTATGGTCGGTTTTCCAAGATTCCAATATTACACTAACTAAAAAGTCAAATCCTCACATAAGAAAGTTTTTATAAGAAATTTACTCTCTTTCTATACATGTACCTAAGAAAATGATCCTATACAAAATCCAAACAATATTTTTGTTTTGTGTTTAATTGAAAGGCTATATATGCATTAAAAGATGTAATATTTTTTCTAAATACAAACTATGAAAATTGCTTTTTAACATAGGTATTCCACAATTAATTAAATGTACTTGAAAGAATTCATATATGGAAGATAACAAAGAGTTCAATTAAATATACTTGAGAAAAAATATTACTCCCTCCGTCCCACAAATATAGGCCAAAGTGATCAAGGCACGCTTTTTGAGGAAGCCGATTAAGTATTGATTTGGCCATATTTTTTTTATTTTTTATTTAAATACCCCACTACTATAAGGCTAGAATAGTATTTAATTTTTTTTTTGGAAAAATATGACCAAATCAATATTTAATCGGCTTCCTCAAAATGCGTGCCTTGACCACTTTGGCCTATATTTGTGGGACAGAGGGAGTAAATCTTTTTCCATAACAAAATCATATGATATTTTATAAAAAAGAATGTACCGAGTAATTTTTTTTTTCCCGAATTTGTGTTGTGTACCATTTATTTTTAGAGTGAAAGTGATGTTGCTCTTTTGAAGAACATTAATGTTACATAGCTCAAAAAAATTATTCCGAAAAAATATTCTAAATGAATAATAATTATTCATGTATTATTAAAGAAAAAATTTGCTAAAAAAATATTAAATCATCCTACATATAATTTAGTACACAATTTTAAAATAATAAACATTTTTTTTTGCATATCCCATGTTATTATTTTGAAGAAATAAGAGAGAGACTCTAAAAAGGAAAGAGAAAAAAAAAAGAAGGAAACCTTTTTTTTCTTTTTGGTGCAATGGTCAGGGTGTTCAGGCCAGTTTGTGCGCATCTTGACTAAATTTTTTATTGGATGATTTTAAGGACGCACTCTCCTATATTGACTTGCTGCATTAAAAAATTAATTCTTGAAGTGGTTCAACAGAAAAATCGAACTCTGATCGATAAGATAGAGTGGCTTTTCTGTTACCTAATGGACTAACTCACTCAGATAAAAGAGGGAGACTAATAAACGGACGCGTCACTATCTGTCCTGATCATAGTTTCTCTCTCTAAGGTCTAAACTAACGGGAATTTTGTTTTGCTAGAGATGGGAACTGAACGACCTATTACTGTATTTATGCAACTGTAAGTAAGTCGACAAGTTGTGGTCATTATCCACTATGCGGCGCAACGTAACCTAGAAGCCAGTCATCTTGCTAACATGAGCCCTTGTTGCCGTTCTTTTTCCCTCCAATCCCTTCCTGCACCTTTAAGGCCTCTCCCTCTCCCTCTCTCTCTCTAAAGTGTCCTTTGTTTCTTTCTAATCCTTTCTGTCATCTTCACGGTTTCTCTCTCTAGATTCTATTCTCTCTCGCTCTCTCTCTAAAATTCTTTACCCCTACCTCTCTCTGTACATATATGTACTTGTTGTGTTGTTAATTTGTTGAAATCTATCGTATCTTGATTCCCGTTAAGATTGTTTGGAATTAATATATATGTATTGGAGCGGGCGCGGATGTGCTCTAGAGGCGAATCATGGCGTTCTCAGCCGCTCTGCACTCCAATCTCCCCACCACCTCTTCTCACCATTACTCCAAGGTACTCATCTCTCTCTCTCTCTCTATATATATATATATGTGTGCGCGCGCGCGCGCATATAATGGATTCATTTCTCTTGTTCTTCCTTATTTTCTGAACAAATTTAGAATTTGTGCTGAATTAGAGAAAGAGATTGAGTACTGGAGGATCTGATGAATGAAATTGAAACGAACCCGTCTTCTTTATTCATGTTAAAGAAGGGCTTTTTCTTTCTTTCTTTCTTTCTTTCTTTACCTCTGTCAAGTGCAGCAGATTATGAAAAAAAATAAAGATATTAGTGTTAGGGTTTTAAGTCTTGAGGTGAAGTTTTGAGCTAAGTTTGACTGTTAATTATGTTGTTAACTCTGTACAGAATGCATACTGTTTTAGGATTACTGTGTCAAACCCAAAAGTTGGAATACTATTTAGGGCATGTTTGGATGTTCCGTGGAATCTAAATTGCATGATATATAATTTTGTCTAGAAATCCGTAATCTTGATTGGGGCCATTATACGAAATGACAGTTATTATTGCTAATGATAGTAAATGGAAGAATAAGCGTTCTAGTTTCCTAGCATAAGTCATGTACTATTTGTCATACTTTTAAGTTCAATTAACTTTTTTCAAGTCTTGCTCGTCTTTCAAATTCGGCTGGTGCTCTAGAATATCCACCCTTTCGGTTTGCCAGTCTCCTCAATCTAGTTTAAAATGATATGTATACTTTCCTTCACTCACCCCAAACTTTTCCTTATCGTATTTCCCAAATTCCTCATTTAAAGCTTTCAAATTCTTATAGTAATAAACCTCAGTTTGCCTGAGAAGTAGTAGGAGTCTCACCATGTCTAAACTTGCTCCAATAAATTAGGGACTTGTAGAATCAATTTCTTAAATCTTGAGTGCCCAAGTGTCCACAAAAGAGGGTTGCATGTTCGAAGGACAAGATAATGATCTTATACTAGGTGTGATTCCTCTCCCTGCTAGAATTTTCCATAAACTTGACCACATTAAAGTCTCCTCAAGACAATGGGCTCTAATTCTCCATCCTTCTGCCAACCCCTAATTCCTCTCCTTCATAGTATATCTTATGCTATGGTCATTCCGTTCATGCACTCCTAAAACACGCCACAATAATTGGTTCATTACATTTATGAACCTAATCGAGATATTAACTCTTTAAAATATCAAATTATCAGCTCACATAAAGGATGCAGTGTGAGGTACCATAAGCAGATAGGGAGGACTTGCACCGCACGGGAGGACTTGCACCGCACAGTCACAACCCAAATTTCAATCTTCATATTTTTTTTTTTCAATTTTGATTTCTTGGAGAGCTATGATATCCAAATTTTCCATATTCAAGAGTGTTATAATGGAAAATGTAATTTTCCAGCTGTGAAGACCCTAACTTCCAGTATAGAATTTTACGTTTCATTGTTTTTTTTCTTTAACATGTATTTCCTTTTTCATTGAGTTGGCAAGTGGGTTTGGTGGGCATGCATTAAGCAATCTCTACTAGATTGAAACCTGGGAAAGGGAACTCTGTATTCAATTTGATGGGCGAGTATGTTCCTGGTTAGGAGATTAACGATGAAATGAATTGGAACCATATTTTCTGTTAGCTTGCAAACTTTACCAACTTACCTACCTGGAAGACTTTGTACCTAATTCTTATGTTTTTTTTTTTTTTTTTGAATCCTTTTATACTCATCTTTGTGGGAATCAAGGTTTGAAATTTTTGTAGATTACTTGTCCAGTTTTCTTCATTATTGATGGTATTAGTCATAAAAACTACTGCAAAATCTGTGTAGTTTTTGTTGGAATAGGTTTCTTTCGTCCTTAACCATTTTACATAGATAATGAAGTTATTTTGAATATGAGCTAAACTTTTACACATTTATTATACAATGTTGTTTGGTGGCGGCAGCCTCAGTCAGCTGGTTATTTATAAAGCTTAAGAAAGGAGATTATTAATTATCTTCATAGATAAGTAAGTGAGGATGACATGAATTATTAATGGAATGTTTAAGATTACCATATTATTACAATATAATGATGGTGATTTCTTGACGAGGTAGCCAACAACAGAGTCAGACCTAGTCTGTTGGTACTCTTCATCATCACTGATCCAAGTGGGAAAGGATGATGAGCATCAATTACTTGAGTAAGATAATATGATTCAAACGACTAATGATTGCTTTTAATGGCACAATTTTTTCTGCAGTTTTGTTCTCTGAGGCTCCACGTGAAGCAGAAGAGATTAGCTATTGGGACAGTTCCAAAAAGAAGAGGTCATTCCCTGCGAATTATTAAATCAGTCTTGGATAACAGGAAGTCGAGCGTCAATGACAATGGGGCCGCTGAACCTGCCAGGGTTCTTCTGGAGAGGTTGTTTGAACAGACACAGAAACTGGAAGAACAGATGACCAGTGATTCACATCTCCCTCAGGATGCTCAACTGGGTTTTAACCTTGAAATTCTGGAGTCTGATCTTCAGGCTGCACTGGAAGCCTTGAAGAAGAAGGAAGAAGATCTACAAGATGCAGAAAGGGTGGTCTTGTTGGAGCATACAGAATTAAATCGTGCAAAGGAGGAACTGGAGCACCGAGAGGAAGAAATTGCAGCTGTTTTTTCTAGGCAGGAGAAACTAGAAGAGGAACTGAAGCAAGCTAATCTCAACTTAGTTTCTCAAGCTATGCAGATAAAAGACCTAAAGCTTCGGCTCAGGGAGAGGGACCAGGATATTGCTGCCACGCAATCTGCACTATCTTTGAAAGAAGATGAATTGAATAAAATGAGAAATGATTTGATTAAGAAGAGTGAGGAAGCTGCCAAGATCGGTTCTGAACTTAAGTCTAAGGTTCAGCTCCTGAATGAAGCCAATGAAGTTGTTAAGAAACAAGACTTTGAGCTTCAAGAACTTCGAAAAGCAATCCTAGAGAAAGAAGAAGAGCTAGAAGTGTCCATGATACAGCAGAAACTGGAAGAGGAGAAGCTAAAAGTTGCAGAGGCCAATTTGGAGAGGCAGACAATGGAGTTCTTACTATCACAAAAAGAACTGAAGAATATGGCAGAGGAAGCATCTAAACACGTGGGAGAAACTAATGAAACTTTGGAGGATTTTAGAAGAGTAAAGAAGCTTCTTGGTGATGTGAGGTCTGAGTTAGTTTCTTCGCAGAAATCTCTGGCTTCTTCCAGGCAGAGAATGGAAGATCAAGAGCAGCTGCTAGAAAAGCAACTGGCAGAGCTCGAAGAACAAAAGTCAAGTATTATTTCTTACATGACGTATTTGAAAGATGCCCGAATAGAAGTAGAAAGCGAGAGAGTGAAGCTTAGGGTTGCAGAGGCTCGAAACAAGGAGCTTGAGCGGGACTTGTCCGTGGAGAATGAGCTAATGGAAGAGTTACGGAAGGAGTTGAAGAAAGAGAGATCTTCTTTGCAACAGGCTATCAAAGAGATGTCTTCTCTCCAGGAGGAGTTGGATCGAAGAAATAATGAATTTGGAGAAACGCACAATCTTCTTCAGGTCAAAGAGTCAGAATTGGTGGAGGCCAAACTAGAAATCCAGCATTTGAAATCTGAGCAGGCTTCTCTTCAGCTTATCTTGGAGGAGAAAGATTTGGAACTAGTGAAGGCAAGGGAGAAGTTAGAGCAAGTAGACGAGGAGATTGTGGAGCTAAAGATGCTCATGAACAGTAGAGAAAACCAGCTTGTCCAAGCTACTACTATGCTAAAGGAAAAAGAGGAACATGTACAGATAATTCAACATGAGCTAAATGATACAAAGCTGAAATTTTCTGATGCCGAAACTGTGGTAGAACGGATTGTAGAGCTCACAAGCAAACTGGTCATCTCCATAAAGGATGAAGATTATAATGTGTCAAGCCTATCTGATGACATGGGGCACCAGTTGCCGCACTATCTGTCAGAGAAACCAACTGACGATTTTAAGTGGCAGAGGAAACAGCTTGAGACTGAGCTAAGCTTGACCAGAGAAAGCCTGAGAATGAAAGAAATGGAAGTTTTAACTGCACAAAGGGCTCTCACTCTCAAAGACGAGGAGCTCAAAATGATTCTTGGGAAATTAGATGCCAGAGAGAAGGAATTGAAGACAATCAAGGAAGAGATGATTGGAGATGCTAATGATCTGAAGAAGCTCTATGCTTTAGCACAAGAGAGAATTGGTGAGAAAAGTATTGGGGACTTGGCAATCGAGAAGCTCCAATTAGAGGCAGCTCAACTGGAAGTCGAAGCTGCAACCACTGCACTCCAAAAACTTGCAGAAATGAGTCGAGAGCTCTTGAATAAAGCTAGCTTAAGCATTGAGGCTGATTCTGATACTAGTATCTTCCCACAAAATGGCTTGGATCCCAGGATGAATGTGTTTGAGAACAATGAATGTTTCACTGAGGTAAAAGCAGGAGTCACCCGGCTTTCAGCTTTGACTGAGCAGCTTGTGCATGAGGCTGGCATTATTCGTGCTGCAGACTAGTAGTGGTAATTGTGAAGCTAGTGACCAGATTTAGTATGCAGATATCAAACTGATCTGTTTAGTACATTAACACAAGGACTTTGGGTTTGGGACATACAGTACCAGTTATGTCCGCATTAAATATGCTGATGTTAACATCATGTTCTTTGTCCAACTATATATCATGAGCGAGTTGGAGTGAATCTCGAGTGTGTTTTAGCTTCTATGATGCTTTGCCTTAACAAGAAATTTGAACTAGAAATTTGAACTAGAAATCTGCTCCAAATCGGTTTGATGTTGTCGAAAATGTGCTTTTGGTTTGTAATGGTTGCCATATATTTGGAAGCAACTTAAAGATGAATTCCTTTGAAGATATAACATTTTATCATTGTTTCTCCTGCACGCCTTGCCTTTCTTGGAATGTTCGCTGTATGATTTCCACTCATTTCCGAATGTGTTTGCAACATGTTTTAGTTTGCTTATAAATTTGTTTCCCCCACATTTTTCCTCTATTTGGGAAACGTAAAAACATTTTGGAAACAAAAACAGGTTTCCATGCTTTTAAAATTTGTTTCCCACTTTATTTCTATTTGGGAAATGTAGAAACATTTTGGAAACAAAAACAGGTTTCCAGGAAAAGCTCGTCGCTTCTCTAAGTTGTCAACATTGAACTTTTGGTGTACAAAAATCAAACCTAATGACCCAGCAATCCAGAACTTGAATCAAATCTCATATACAATCAGAAAATGACCAGATTATTGAAGTAAATTCCCATTTTAATGCAGAAAACATACCATATAAAAGTTGTAATCAGTGGAAGAAACTGTAGTTACTAATTTGAGGACTTGGTACGGGAGGTATGAAAGATTGAAGTGGGATTGACTTTAAGAAGTATGGGAAACATACACTGGAATTTTATTTCTAGACAAATGACCCATGAAGTTCCAACAAGAACAAATTTTTAGGAAAAGGATTATAAACCTAAATATTTTCCTTCACTGTTGTGGAAACATCAACCATGGAAGTGGGATTCCTTAAAATTTTTGAATGAGTTTCCCCCAAGTTTTGGAAGTGGAATTCTCTCTACAGAACAAGAGTTTTGAAGTAACCAAATGAAGTAGTGATCTCATTTTGAGAAGAAACAGAAGCAAGCGCTCAAAATGTCACCTTATTCATAACCAATCCAGAGTTCCAGCTCTTAGTTTTCCCTGTCTTTTAAAGAAAGCATGTTCATGATAAATAAGATGGAACAAACCAATAAACATATTTACAGCAAATGAGTCTCTTAACAAGCATATATATATATATATACATACATCTTTACACTATATATGGCGATAGTCCACTACAAATATAGACACCCATCCTGCAGTAGTTCTAGTTTTCTTTAGCAGAAATATGGTTGGTAGAATGCCCTAAACTAGCTCATAAATATGGTAATGCATTTCTGTATGGATTTTAACATCACTAGGTTAGGCATATAAAGTGAGCCTGACAAACTACCGAGCAGTAGTGGGACCGACACTTTCTCTGAAAATGATATTTGCCACTGGATGAGGAAGCCATGCCGGGTTTCCCCCATTGTGTCCATCCATATGTTGACCGTCGCTCGGTGCAATAATCTGGCCCTTCTTGATCTTTGACCTCCCCATTTTCTTTCCCACGAAAAAGCCTAGCTTCATTGCTGTAAATAGACCCAATGCAACTAGAAGCGGTCTCACAGCCCAGTGAAAATCCTCAAGATGTTGATACTTCTTTACCATCCCGGGACAAGTATTGAAGGAAACCACCTCCACTTCAGCTGGATCAGCCAAAACGCTGCTGCATTCATCTCTGAAAGATAATCTCCCTGGGAACTTGACAACAAGGCAGCCATTTGGTAGGATCCAACATATCCTCCCTGTGGCCCAAGCTCCTCCAGTTTTACGTGGCCATTCAAATCGGGGGCTAAAAATATTTGCCTTCATCCTCACAAACTGACCCACACAGTAAGATTCTGCCATCTGGAGAGCTGAAGAACTCCCCTTCCAAAGAGTTTCCACCCCTATAAATCCAATTGCTACACTTCCATCACGACTGATGGAATGAAGTATACCCACTGGTGAGTGCTTCTTGTCTTCTTCCTTCAAACGTACCCAATCCCCTGCTGCCAAGCCATTTGTGACCCTCTCCAATGTGGATCCGCGAACTCTTAACGGGTCATGGATGCCATGAACTCTCACCAGAACAAAATCATCACGATCAGTGTCGTATTCTAAACCAACTACAGTGCCCTCTGGAACTTCCATGTTTTCAGGTTTGCATGAGTTTGGAGGTTTTCTGGAACGCACTATGTCACCCACTTGGAGATGATCCTTTGAAAGGAACCACTCTCTGTAGCCACCACTGCCTGATTTATCCATAATTGTTCTACTACCAAGACCTGTCCAGACTCCATCACTGCAAACTGCATTCTGGGAGCTGCAAGTTTGATGGTAATTGGTAAAGTAACACACAAAAGGATAAGGAGCGAACAAAAGTTTGTCTTAATTTAAACAAGTAGAAAGTATATGAATGTTTGAAGAATAACCATATCACAGCAAAATTTTTATCATTGAGCATATCTTTGAAAATGACTAAATGCATCTTCCTAAAATGCATCTCCCTAAAGTTGATGCTGTTCCCAATCTCAATCTTTAAATTGACAGATTGGGAGCAAATCTTTCTTTAATGCTCCCAAAGTGTTGGCTGTCAGGTGGAAGGCACCCATTTGGCTTAAGTAAAAATTTTACAATAGTAAATGTAGGGAGATTTACTTGGGTCACAACAAGACAATGGTAAGATTGCTCACTCCAACGTGGGTGATGCAATCACTACCCATATAGAATCTATCAGGGTCTTTCAGGACATGTAAGGAGAAATATAATGTTACATAATATATCTTCACTCAAATATAAATAGAAATCAAAGAAACTGAAGTACTTACCCACTTATCAAGTCCAATATTACCTCCATTACATCAATTTATTTGCCTCAAATGTATGCCTTTCGACCAACCAAAATACCTCTATCCTAAACTACGAGCTTTGTGTCACTCTCTATCTGTGCAATGCTTGGGATGTCCCTTTATCCCCAAGTTTAATACTAATTAATTATTGCAACCAGCTGAAAACTTAATTATTGCAAACAGCTGATTCAACGGATGTCTTCCAAATCACATTATAAATGGTTTATTTGCAAAACAAGCACCGTTACCTTCACTAAAATTTTTGCTCCATCCTAAAATTTTTTATTATCTTTATAATAAGAATTGTCTAATCCTCTAAATTATATAATCACCCACAGAAAAAATATAAATTAGCAGATGCAAAGAAATCATTAGTGAAAATAGGACCATCCATAAAAAAAGACACAAACACACAACCACATATATACATATAGAGTTCTATTCTTATAGGTATATATACATATAAGCTTACGTGAGAACCTGAGTTTTTAACCAATATAGGATAGGTACCGTTGGGTTAGATACTCTTTTTATAAATGTCATGCATGCAAGAATCATAGTGATCCAATGGTTGGTTTCTAAAATAAAGACTGTGAAAAACTATGACAATATCCAATGGTGAAAACAGTAACAGTTTCTCACAATTTGTATTTTAGAAATCAACTGTCGGAACACTGATTTTTGGCATGCATGACATGCATAAGAAGAATATCTAATTTAACGGTCGGTTTTTTAAGATACCTATTCCACATTAATTAAAATTCCAAGTCCTCGCATAAGCTTGTCTGTGTACGTACCCGTAAGAAAATTACTATATATATACATTTATAATTTGCATATATGTAGGCACTCTGGACTCCAAGGTTATTTTAAACATACCACTCTCATGCTCTTATCACACTCTCACTTCATGCTCTAGGCTATCCCATATGACCTTCCTCCTGCCAGATGTGTGCCATCGCCCTTCAACAAAAGCTTGTTGAAGCCATGGCATTTCTCCTGGTCTTCCCTTTAGTGTCATTGCCTTCTCGTTTTTTGCAAGAAAATCTTGGGTGCAAACAGTTGTGTCAATCTAAGTCTGAAGGCGCTAGCATGTCCGTGTACCAGGAAATTTAAGCCAGACATTTCACATTTACATAAAGTGTCAACTACTTCTCTAGATTCTCATTCCATCCCAGGAAGACTGCATTCATGTAGTGTTTTGTATCCCTTTTTTCCAGGTCAATGATGAGATTTGAACCCCTGCCTCTCACCCCACCCATGCCACGTCAGTACCACCACTGTGCTGTAAGATTTTACCGTTTTGGCATATCTGTTGAAACAACTATTTCATCCTACATTATTCTTTGCTTTTGTCCATAGAAGAGGAAAAAAAAGAAAAAAGAAAGCTTCTCCAAGATCTTCCTCAAAACTTTCTTACAGATCTTCCGATATCACACACGATCTGTGGTTTAACTCAACTTACACCACCAAATTGAAGTGTGGAATATAGGAATTCCAAATCTTCTCCCTATTTATATAAAAAGTAGTTTAGTCTATGAATCAGCACACCACAATCTATATACAAATTAAATTCAAGTTGGATCATCCTCTCAATGCATTTAAATGAACTTATATCCAAAACGAGATCAGGTGACACACATTCTCTAGTTTCTCAATCATCTCAGAAATACTATATTCAAGTAGTGTTTTACATCTTTTGAAACTACCATTTCATCCCACATTATTATTTGATTTTATTCACAGACTCAATAAAAAGGAAAAAGCCTCTATAAGATGTTCCTCAAAACTTTTGCACAGTGCCCTTCAAACATCACACGAATTGCGGTTCAACTTAACTTGCAGTATCCTGTTGAAAATTGGGATATATGAATTAAATATTTGCTGTTTACATATAGTGTAGTTTAGTGTATGGAATAACGTGAGAATTGATTACAATAATATCTGTTTCAGTTTAATTCATATATTCCATACCACGATTCAATCGGTTTTAAGCCAAATGTAACATAAAGGAATATGCCTGCATTTATTAGAAAGACAAACAATATACGAGGAAATTCTTTTATATCTAAAGCTAATAGGTAAATAAAAGATATCCAACCTTTTAAATGCCTGCAAGATGTCTGCCATTAAAGGACGACTCCTGAAGTCATACTCAAAGCAACCCAGAACAACATTCTCAACAGCAGGAGGAAGGCCACTTGGAATATGTGGTTTTTCTTGATTTCTGACAACTGAGTGATATATTTCCTCAACTGATCTCCCAGACCAAGGCTGGACACCAGTCAACATCTCCACAATACTGCACCCAAATCCCCATGAGTCAGTCTCAAAGGATATCGGACCTCTTACATCAGGTTGCCATTGTTCTGGAGCCATATAATTTGGAGTTCCAAGCCTGCGAGCCATGTCTGAACTAGGCAATGGAATCCCAAGAAGCAAATAAGGAATCCCCAAATCTCCAAGTATTGCTCGGTCATTTTCATTAAGAAGGAAGTTATATGGTTTGAGGTTAAGAACTAGGGTATCTTTCGAGTGAAGTTCCAAAATTCCCTGAGCCATATCGATCCCATATCTGTAAACATAAGCACAAACTAAGGATTGTCTACCCAACACGTTGCCATTTTAAGCATTAAGAAGTTAAAATAAAATGAGCATATTTTTCTAACCGCAGAACATTAGGCAATGAAAGCTTTCCTCCTTTAAGGCGGGCCATTTTGTCGCCAACTGATCCTTCACAGAATTTCATAATTATGCATATCTGCAAGGACACATAAATTTAAATCATAGCAAGCTAAGATCCAGACAGATCACAAAATGTCCATATTGTACAGCAAATACAAACACAAGACTCACTTTTCCATTGATAATTGAAATTCCATAGAGCCAACAAACACCGTCTAATCCTTGACACTTAGAAAATAAATCATCAAACTTATCCAGTAAAGCCTTCATGTGCTCCTCCTTAATTGGACGTAAAATCTTGACAGCCACTTCATGATACTCATCGTAATCTACAGTTGATCGGTGATGAGTAGCTAACCAAACATCACCAAAAGGGCCCCTCCCAATTCTATGTCGAACTTTCAATTTCAAAGGGTCAATCCATGGACTGATCTGGCTTGGTGTCGCTATGACAGTCCTAGGATGATCAGTATCTCGTTCCAAAAGCTCATACTCGAAAGAAGCAGTTGGTTGAGCAGCAACAACTTGCCCAGCCATTCCTACTTCTGAAATAACGTAAGCTAAACATTGAATAAAGCATTACTGACAAATCTATCATCACAAATCACTATCAAGAGAAAACCAAGTAAATGTGACAATCTCTCTCTCATTATTTACTCGATAAAGATAGAAATACTTGGAGCAATTATTTTGTTCCATCCCAGTTGAGGTGTAAACTGATAAATATATGTGCAATGTTATCAATCACATATTTGGCCTTTCAAATTGATGAACAGACTTCAACATGAATTGGAAAATTTGGTACTCAAACATGATTTTATTAAGGAGAACAGAGACTAGCAACAGCATGCCAGAGTATATGGCGATCAACACAAGTTGACCAAAATTTACATCAAATTGATTCAACTTAGGTGGTATATCATTAAGAAACGTGTATAAAGGTACTATAGGAAATTGCTATTAAATGGAAGGGATTTAGAGAAAAAATTAAAAAGAAAAACTCTAGCAATTGACAGATGACACAGTCTCAAAGGCTTGCAACAAATTGATCATCTCTTTCTGACTTCTATTGAAGACCCTGTATAAATTTTCTGCTGGTAAGGTACATTTTGATTAGGATTTGGAAAGTACTTTTTATTACTTTTGAAAGCGAAAAACCAAAAAAATTTTGCTTCAAAAAGCAATAAAAGTACCTATGAAATGCTATAACCAAATTAAAATTTTACCCAAATTCGCAGTTTGTTAATAAATTTAGAGAAAAATCACCAAATCAACTCGTGATGTTTTGAGGGGTATGTGTTAAAACTCTAGCAAATCAGGTAAGAATCTTCACTCCCAAAGAATCCTGACATGTCAGAATCTCTTGTAAAAGATTTACTGCCTTTTAATTGACTTCGTTCCCAGTATTTGTAGCAAGACTTTATACTAGAGACGAAAAGTTAAAAAAAAAAAAAAAAAATGTAACTACCATGGTCAAATGAAAGATTACGAGCATAATTGAAATACAATTATGCAAATTACACCGGATTTACACAAGTGCTCCGTTTGTGCTCCGTTTGGCCGCGAAGAAAATATGAGAAAAAAAATACATCAAACAAAATTTTTTACTTAGATTTTTCCATTGTTTAGCAATCAAGAAAATGAAAAATCTACGGTCAACTGAGCCTAACACAAATACTTATTTCGCTATTTATGGGGAAAAAAAAACCATAACCATAAGATTGAATATTTTCTGTTCTTCATTTTTCCACAGTTTTCTCAGCAATCAAACAGAGTTCAAATTATTATTTTCTGAAAGGAAAATAAGCAAACAATTCAGAAAGAGTACTTACTGAAATGGAGATGATAGTGTAATCGGAGAACACAGACTGAGAGAAATTGTGGTATATATATTCACAGAGATTTCGACGAATTATAAAAGCGAAAATAAAGCTAGAAAATGCTCACGCTGAGATTCAAAGCTCACGCGAACCTGTTCAAGCAAGAAAAGAAAAGAAAATCAAATCATACATAAGATACACGAAAGGAGAGAGAGAGTTGAAGAAGAAACCTTCTTTTGGAATCTTATAAGGAAGAAACTGAAAAGGAGAAGAGTAAGGGAGAGAAAACAACAGAAGGTCTTTTAGAAACCTGGATCTGTGGAAATGTGATGGCGAAAACCCCACAACTACTTAAAAAATAATAGAATAATTGAACATATAATAAGATTCGCCTTTTGTTTTTTATGCTACCAAATTTAGTCTATTTAATTACACTTTTTTTTAATAAATATTTAATTCCATATGGATAACCTTTTGTGAAGAAAAATATTAATTTTTCTAAATATATATTTTTTATTTAATTGCGTTATATATATATATATATAAAATATAATATAATATAATGTTGTGTTGATACCAAAATTTTATATCAATTATAATGTTAAGGAATTTTTTGATGTAGTTGGTGATTTTGTTATCTAATAGCATGTCTCTTCAATTTTTTATTTATTTTTATTTTTTAAAAAAAGAGCTATCATATTACCCATATTGAAGCGCATTAATATTCGTTTGTTTGTATTACAAGGGGTTTTGTTTTTGCCAAAACCGTATCAAGTTTGTTAATAAACAGTCGTATGATTCGACAAGATCTATATCTAATAATGAACAAAGCCAATAAGGAGGAAATTCAAGTCAAGCCTCTATTTCCTCAACACCTGTCGCCTACTTAGCCGGTGCATCAACAACAGAGTTGTACCTCGATCTTGGGAATCACTGTGATTTTCTCCACATCCAAACCTCGAATCTAAGACCTGACATGATCGCACACAACCTCAATTTCTCCGAGACATTTGTGAAACTTTAACATGCAGTTAATCACGTTGGAAACCTTCAATTACCACTTGACACACCCTACTTTCCATCGCAAATTGCAAACCTTCACGAATGGCATAGGCTTCCATCAATTGTGCACTTCTTTCGGTAAACATATTTTTCAAACATGCAATGATAAAGTTGCTTCCATTATCTTCGTTGAAGGACCTATAATTATACATCAATTCTTTTCGTCCTCCTTTTTTGTCATCTCTCGTGCATTTAACCAACTCAGAATAGTTATTTTGAAAAAACGTCCGTTGGATTTGATACTCCACTTATACGTATCATGAATGCAAAAAATCACATTGATCCAACAGTCGTTTTTCAAAAACTAGACTGTAATAGTTTTTCATAATTTTTTTTTTTATTTTTAATAATATTTTTCAAAATTGCAAAAATCAACCGTTGGATCAATGTGTAATAGAGGTATTATTTTGTTAAGCCCAATTGTTCATTTGTGGAAATTAACAATGCGTTTAATCAACGAGAGTTGGCTTGTCAGTATAAAGATAAACTGTAAATTCAGATATTCCGACTTTGAAATCAGTTAAATATTTTTGGCTAGTCGTCAGTCAGATTAATAATTCGATCGTTATATAATTTTATGGAACAATGGTCTCATATGGAGAGGGAAAAATAGTCGGATTTTGATAAAACAGATACCTTATTGTTTGAAAAAAAAAAGTTGGACAATATATTTATAAATTATACGTGCAGACACTCCAAGGCCACGTTCACACCCATGGAAGGAAGCAGTAGGACACATGGGTTGATGGGTACAATGTGCAAAAGCACAGTTCTTGGACCCTATGCCTAGCTTATTTAGAGTCATGCTTTCAGTATCTAGTGCTTGGCGTGCGCATTACTATAGCAATTATTTGTGCATTAAATTTTGGTCAGCTGTATTGGTGCCATTAATGAAAGGGTCTCTTGATGCTAAAGCATCAAATATTACTTTAATGCTTGATGGACTACCAAAGCAATTTTTTTTTTCTTCTTTTTAAGAATAATATTGGAGTGGATTCCGATCCGACGTAATTTTAACCCCTTTCTCCATACACACTTTTGAATCGAGCTAACTTCAATGGCTTTCAAAATAACTGTTTTGACCGATTGATATGCTTTCACATTTTTGAATTTGAGACATCTTTTCCGAAAATAAAAAATACGAATCTGTAATCTCTATTTGGACTTGGATATGCTTCAGTGATGTGTCATGGTCTGGATGTTTTGTTTTTCACTTGGGTGATGTGCAGATTATCCACATCATGACACATCACCCAAGCACCAAGCAAACCTAAACAAATGATCCTCATTCAAAAAACACATGCCACTGGACTACCATATTATTGACACTTTAATTGTTAATTATTTTTTCTCGTAACGAATCAGTTACTTTTATCAATTTCATGATTAGCAAATTCTTCAAAATGATTCCGCAATAAAATAAAATAAAAAAATAAATCAAAATGATGAAAAGTAACTCTTTCTTTTAATATTGAATGCCACTTTTCTAGGAAACATGGTGGATGTAAGAAGCTTTATCGACTTCATGTTTGGCAAGATCTTTTCTTTCTTGGGAACCAAATGGGGAGGGAAGGGGTTTGGTTTCGCTGCGGATCTGCACTTTATCCGCACCATGCAGCTCGCCAAAACACGGTCATTTGCAGTCGTTTAGGAGTGGGAATGAATGACCAGTGCACATATAGGTGTCGGTCCAAATTGGGTACCCATTTGGCCATTTGGTACCCAATAAATGCGTGACACTGACCATCAGTAGATGGCAAATTGGCAACCCAAGGCAATTTACAATATATATATATATATATATATATATATATATATATATATATATATATATATATATAGAACTGTAGAACTCTACAGTAAACCTCGTCTGTATTAGTGTGTAAGACGGGCAGCAGAGTGTGAGTAAGTCCCGCTGCGAGGCAGACCCCAGGTTGATCTAGAGAACTTAGGATAGAATCGTCGATTGAGGCAATCCTAGGGTAACAGGCAAAAACATGAGTTTTCTCTCACGAACTCTGTCTAAGGCATCATTGTCCTCCCGAAAGGGAAAAGAAAAAGAAACTGTTAATAAACAAGAAACAAATATTAATATGGATAATGCAAACTTTGATAACTGGAAAATTCCTAAAGTACCTGGAAGAGATATTTATCATCGGGGTACTTTTGAGTACTTTTCTGATCTAAATATCAAAACTGAGGAAAAAACTCTTGAGCTCAAAAATGAGTTCGAAACCATCCAACTCTTTGATAATGAATCTATTAATAGATATAAACAGGAAGGCTTTAACTTTCTCCATATAGGATTAGTCCAAGTAGCAGTTAAACCCTTGTTAAGGGAAGGTCTCAATATGTCTGTAATTATGGCATTAAGAGATTGTAGACTGCTTAACTTCGATAAATCTATGCTAGGAGGAATAGAGGCCGGTCTACATGATGGACCTGTTTATTTTAACTGCTTCCCAAACTTCAGTGTAAGTCTTAAGGATGAACATATCATGAACGTTCTCACCTTAAACTTACAAGTTTATAACTCTGAAATCATGACAGGAGCTTATCCTATCATTCTACTCTCTAGAATAAGATACAAGGTTTTTACAACCTTTTTAGACCGAAAGGCTAAAGCTCTATCAACCCATGGTAAAACCTTTTTATTAACAACCAATAAAATTGAACATGGTGAGTTGATAACTCCCAAGAAAATTCTTTGGAATGAATTGTCATTCCCACAAGAATGGAGATTTCCAAAAATTCTTCCTCCACCTAAACAACCTGAAGTCACAACTTCTAGGATTAGAAGAATGGTAGAATATAGTGATGGAAGTGTAGGAATCAGCTTTGCTCGTAGAAGCATTGGAAGTTCCTTTAGACTCCTGCTTGAACGTGAAAAGTGAAGTGCGCAAAAGATTCCCAAGCGTAGG
>JAESVK010000290.1:117031-143316 GCA_017140935.1 Hamamelis virginiana | reverse complement strand
CACTCTACATGATATATAACACTTTAGGTACATGCTATATCATGTTCATGTCGTATGATAAGTATCATGTATCATATGACACTTGAAAGGAGGGATCAAACAAGAAGCTTCATGAAGCTGCTTAGGCCAATAGTTTTGAAGACATTTTAACTTTTTCTTTTTCAGATTACAGTGGAAAAATTAATTTTTTATTTTCCCCAAACAAAACAATTCATTAAACTATTACAAAAAAAAAAAAAAAAAAAGTTCATGTTTGTACCAAAAAGCACAGATAATATATAACGTTAAAAAGAAGATTAGCATCCCAAGTTCATGAGAATTAATTATATCAATAGATGGGAATACCAGAAAGAGATTCTACTAAGAATGTGTATATCAATAGTAGTGTCTCACTTTCAATTTCAACAAAAGTATCCTATTTCTTACTTTCCAAATGAGTCCAAAAGATGGAAAACACACACACACATACACAGATAATGAATCGTCTGCACATCCAAGCCTTTAATTTCCATCTCACAAGTAAGCTGTATATAACTTGAGGCATCATCCAGGACACAGTATCTTTACTCTAAAAATATCTCATGAAGTTAATAATGGATCGCCTGCACATCCAAGCCTTTAATTGCCATCTCATAAGTGGTCCACAGTCTTTGTTTAATGCCTTGTACTAGACACATCAATTTGGTAATATCCAATTGCTAAAAATCAAATATCAAGTCCAATGAAGTTCACCAAGCATAAAGGCTATCTTGAAATGGACTGCCACTTTCCTTAAGGGGTCTAATAGAGAAAGCAAATCTAGAGATACTCTTTAATAAGCAAATTTTCTATTTGCGTTAGCATAAATTTCCAATAGTGTCCTCCAATATTAACCAGTTGGCTACCTCCTAACAGCCAAACTAATCAAGTTAGCAAAATCTGTGAATGCCTTGTGAGTTGTGACCATAATAAGAAATCAACTCAAATAATTCATTACAATTGAAACAGCATATGTACATCATCACCATCTCTTTATTACCAACAACAGCATATACAAGATGATAAATCAGAGGCAAGAAAGGACAGTTTACCTTCCAACAACAGAAGATGTGTACTTCTGCCCTGCCAGTATGTACTCCACAACCATTGTAAATATAACAGTAGTCCGCCTTAGGGTGGTGTACATGGGAACACTTACTCCACGAACAGACTCCATAGTAGCTAGCTTTCAAGAGAAATAGTTAAATGGATACGCATTAACTACAACTAAGAAAAATAAAAATCCTAGTTCTCCAAAAAAATTTGTTCAACATTATATTGTGACATGCATACCATGTAGAGCAGATAGGCTATTGCAAGAGGAAGGGTGCGAACCAAAGTCTTATATGGTACAAGAGTTGTGGAGTTATCATTAATGGTCAAAGATTCACCCATTGTGAAAGAAATAATCTTCCAGCGTCTCAATGCATAGAGAAGAGAACATGAACATATTATCTGCAGCAAAAGCAAGATACAAATGTGTTTATAAAATTATGCAGAAGATCGCGGCATTCACGTTGTGGGGTCAGACTAAACATTAGAGGTGAAATACTACAGAATAAAGAAGATAACAAAATGCACAAACAGGAACAATAGTGTAAAAACATATAAATACCAAAGAGTACAAGTGCTAAGAGAAGCCAAGTCTTGCATCATTTGTACGGCAGAATCTGTGAGTTACTAAGTCTGGAGCAATTAAACTACAGCACAAGTTATAGTGTACATAATTTTTTGTAGAATTTTGGTGTGAACAAAAGATTACTAAAAGTTTAGAAAAATGACAAACAAAAAGAAAGTGTGTCAAAAGGCCACTTTATTTTGAGAAACTAAAAGAAGATGTCCATCAAGGAACAAACCTCTTAAGGTAAGAAAAAAATGAGGTGATAAAAACACCCCAAAAAAAAAAAAAAAACAAAAAACAAAAAGAAAAAAGAAAAAAAAAGGGGGTCAAACCAGATGAAATTGTCCTAGGAAATCCACTCACCGTGTGCCCAAGAATATGTAATACCCGAAGACAAGGAAAGTTCAACAATGGCTTTGTAAAGTCCTAGGTTGTTTGCATATTCCGTAGTCAAAACTTGGTCAAGGTTGTTCTTGGGTCCATTGTTTTGATCATCATTAATAAAATGAAGATCAACTTTGAAGCCATTTGAAAATGAAGATCATCAAGCAGAAACTACGATCTTACACAACATAATGGTAAGTGACTTAGAGACCTTCTATGCATATGACCTTAGGTGGTTAGTCTCTAAAAGAACCTTAGCATACCTTGGTCTTAGTATAGAACCCTAATTTGATTAATTTAGGTTTGGACTAGTTAAATCATTTGATTAGTTCTCATTCGATTTGTAAAATCTCAAAACAATCCCTCTGAACAACTCATCATAAGATGATCCTAACTCTAGAGAATTTGGATTGATGAGCCGTTTGTTGTGTTGGATTTAGAACAAAAAAAAAAACCTTTAGATTATGAATTTTGGGATTGATCCATCAGGGTTAATGGATTGATCCATAATGGATGGGTAGATCCATAATGGATGGGTAGATCCATCAAGCCTGTGTTAGCTATTGCCAATTCACAAATTGATCCATCTTGGATGGAGCAATCCATTTAGCGTAGAATTGAGTTTCCTTTTTCAAAAATAAAATTTCCAAACTTGTGGGGAACTCCAAGCCAACTAGGTTTTTGTTCATTGGGATCTATTAAAACACTTTTACAATTGTTTTTACAAAGTGACTTAGGTTGCAAACTCTCCATGCATATTGCGCCTAAACCTTAGAGGGCTTTCCATCGATTTCTAGAGGAACTTCAACCTTCTACCATTGATGATCTTTTAGGTTGTAGCTTGTGTGTTTCACCATACATGAAAACCTTTTAGAGTGTTCTAAACCACACAAGTCACTATACTTGTACGCGTGCGCAAGCGTGTGTGTAAGATCCAAGGATTTTGATTCATTTCATTGGTGGATACTGATACTGAAGGAGTTGAGTTATGTTGTTCAGGTGAATTCAGGTGAACAAGTTCAGCCTAGGTCGATTGTGAATCGGTTTGTGAGAAGAGTTAAGCATGATTGTAAATCGAAGACTTGGAGTGTTGCACAGAGTAAGTCAGGTGAAGCAACGCGTGAAGTTTCAATAAGTTGTGAGTCGATAACTCTTGCATTCACTATTCCTCATAGTGGATTGTTTGATATGGAGTAAGTCTAGTGAAGTGTCGCGTGAAGTTTCAATCTATCGCGAGTTGATAACTCTTGTATTCTCTATTCCTCAAAGTGGATTGTTTGATATGGGCTAAGTCTAGTGGTTTTTCCAGTAAGGGTTTTCCATGTAAAATTCTTGCGTGCTTTTGTGATTATTTTTAAATTACTTGTTCATTATTTGCATTGAGAATTGAAAAATTATGAAATGGGTTTAATAAGGATGGATAATTAAAACAATAAATTTTTTAAATAGATCTATTCACCTCCTCTAGGTCTTGAGAATCCATAGCAATGGAATTTTAGGGCTTACTAGCTAACTAGTAAAACAAGAAACAACATAAAGCATTTATTCATGAGGTATTTATTTAAATAGCCACTTAGCCATTAAGTGTTTTCTATTAGTCTTACAATTAGAACAAGTACACACTGCTTAGCAAAAGTAATTTACAATTCTCACAAGCTTATGAAGGTCTTCTGAAACAAGGAAATATGTCAAGAATGCTGGAAGGCTTTGTTACAATATTTTGACATATGTTACATGGACTTGGGGGCAGGTGTCAAGTGTGGGCACATGTTTAGAAGTTGGATTCATCAAGCTCTTAAATCTTAGGACATGGGGACTCAATCCAAAAGGATCTAAAAATTGGTTATGAATTTGTGGATATGTGTAAGAAGTGCTTGTATATATATTATGTATATTATATACATATGTCTATGAAGGGTAAAATTGGAAAAATTCTCGAATATGGGGGGCATTGTCATTAATCATTATAATATATTATGAGCTTCTTCTTTCACGAGTAGTTGTGTCTAACTATGATGTGTCGACATTGCGCATATTATTTTGAGTTTCTTCTTCTTCCATGATTAGTTGTGTCCAATTGTGAAGGTACCGTGTCCGGCATATATTCCATACCTGTATTCATGTTGCATCGTGCAGATTCAGGTACCTAAGATTAATAAGCCAAGTCCTGGTCTCATAGATTTTGGCGCACATTATAAAACCATGTTAGTTATAGCTTTCTCAGTGTGCAATCCTTTTTAATTGAGCTACCTGATAATAAGAACTCTAATTTAACCATTATCTCTAGAATTCATAATCTATTTTGCATAATTTGGCATTGATTCATCTAGCATCAAGAAACTATTAACAGAAAAAAACAGCTTATTGAAAAAGAAATAACGACTACTATCCCTAGATGGGAACTTAATAGGAGCATGGGCACAGAGTTGTTGATTTTTACCCCCTATTTTTGGTAACCTCAACACCTATTATTTCTCCTGTAGAAAAGCTCATATTCACACTAGTAAATCTACTAGAATTAGAAACTGTGGTATGCATATGCATTTAAAACCAAAGGACATTTAGATATGAAAGTTCTCTCTAGATGATTCAGTAATGCATCGAAGATAATTCACAATTAAAGAATGAAAAGCATAAGGAGTTAAAAGTAGTCAGCAAGTTAAATCATAAAATTATAGGATATAAATGCAAGAAATTAACTTGGTAAAACTCTACCTGAAAGAGCGTAATGACATTTGCACATGGGAAGTTATAGGAAGAAAGGGCTGCTTTGTTGAACAAAACCAGAAGCACTGTAAAATGGAAGGCAAGCCGTGGTTGTAAAGGTTGGAAAACAGAATACAGAAGCCATACAAATGTTAACAAAAGTTGTGAAAGTAACATCATGATGTTGAAGAGAAAAGCAGAAAGGGGAGCTTTAGGCATAAACAAAAGGGAAAATTATCCAAAAAATGAGAAATAAAAAAAGTATAAAAATTCCTCTGAGCTTTTTGGAAATAACACTGACATGAATCTTCATCTAGGTTTTGTATTCAGTAACAATCACCTCCCTCCAAATTTTAATGTGAAAGGAACTAATCAATTTGGTTGCCCCAAATATACATAAAGCATTGTGTATTAACAACACTTGTTTAACGTATATGAGGATTTCAAGCATCTTGCATTGTAGGCACAAAAGGGGAAATAGCATATGTATAGGAATAAAAGGCTACTACTAAATAAGCCTGTTACTACTAAATAAGCCTCAGAGGAAACTACTTTCTCAGTCATGTTTCTTTCAAGAAAGTAGGATATAAAATGGCCTAGATACTTGTTCATCTGTTTGTTAAGAGGAACAAGGACTAGACACTTCTCTCTCTCTCTCTCTCAAGTCTTTTAGAATTCTAAAGTTCAGTAAGAGGGCGTGGGAGAAGTAGTATAGTGTGTGCATGCGCATCCCAATTGAGTGAGACAGTGAATGCTTGAAGTGGGTGATTGCATATCTTGGTGTACAGATAGATCGACATTTCTCTTGAATTTGATTATGGATCAGTTATTATCATATATTATCTGGTTAGAGTTATGACTTATGAAAGTAGATTGGCATCATCGTCAAAACGAGTCCGATAGTGCATCATCGTCAAAATGACATGCTAATATATTTCTCAGCAGAACATGAAACACCCTACTTTGCATAAATGAACCTCATATTCCATTCTATAAGGAATTAATTAATTTGAGAAATGGACAATAAAGGAAATAAGTCCTTCGACCAAATGAATCAAACACACAACAAAATATGTAAACCAACTAATAGCAGCAAAGAAATGAAATTGAAACCTATAATATCAACTCGTCATGTAAGAAATGTATCTGTAATTCCTCTGTTTAGTTGATAAGACACTGAGGAAAATCTTTGAACGTTATCTTTCTTTGGTCTCTGAAAAAAAATAAAAAACAAACAAACCAACGCACCTAATCTAGGTCAAACAAAAGCACAAAGGAGGTTCTTGCTTTCTCCGGTCCAACAAATGAAAAAACCTAATATTCAAAATTTCATATTCTTTTCTTTCCCCCACATTCTCTCAGCAACCAAACGGCAGCATAAGGAAATGAACAATCATAAAATTTCAAAGAAAAACAGATGATATTGATTGTGAAGTAGGTGCCAATTGAAAATTCAGAAGAAATGTATGTGGTACATGTATACATATATATAAATCAATCAAAACAGTTCAAACAGAACACTGAAGATAAGAATTGTGAGGTATGTGCCAATGGAAGTACAGTAAGGAGTGAAATATACATATATAGATACTGTGATACAGATATATAGAAATAGATGTACCTGCGCAAGCCATATAAGAAATTGCAGCGTAGGCTCCTCTTTTGGTCATGGCGGATCCCTTGAAGATTTTTTCATCGCCTCTTGGAGGATCGGATACTGGTAATACCAAATTCTTGGATGAATTGGACGCCATGTGAGGAATCTCAGACCTTCCTCTCTCTCTCTCTCTCTCTCTAAAACTTTGATTCAAAAAAGTCTCTCCCTCTCTAGGCTCTATATGTTGCGGAGGAGTCAACGTTCTACAACTCGAAAACCGGTCTCCATCGCCGGCGCAAGGAACTCGGCCAGGTAAGCCGCAACTCAAATGGGTTAGCTCGGTGAGTGTATCGATGTAATCGACTTGTGTAAGGATTTTAACTTTTAAGATCCTGTTTGGGAGGGCTTTTTAAATTTGAAACGACTGAAGCCGCGTTTGAGGCCCAAACACAAGATTGGGCTGAGTTTGGGTGACATTGTCTGAAAGACTGCAAGGTTTTGAGGCCCAAACTCACGATTGGGCTGTGTTTTTGTGACACTGTCTGAACTCTGAAAGACTGAAAAGAAAATGCTCTGGTTTAGTGATTGTTGAAAATTGTCTTCTTGTTGTCTGTTTGCTTCTATTTATACACTTTCTAGGAGGTGGTTACATTCTGTTGACCATTCATGGGACCGTGGTAAGATAAACGGCACAGTAATGCTATAAATTCCAAAAAATTATTCTGTAAAAGCATCCCAAATGAATCACAACCCTTCATTTATTATGGATAGAGAATTTGCAGGGTTGGATCATCCGTCGTATCATTTATGAAACACTTTTGGACTAAATTTTTTTGGGACATATAGCATTTTCCCAATCAGCATAGTGGGAAGAGGGCTGGCCCTCTTCTTTGCATCCTCAAACTTTTGTTTGAGGCCTCCATTCTAAGGAGGGCCCAAAATATAAATTAAGACAAGTAGCCCTCTGCTTTTGCAACCTCAAACTTTTGTTTAATGTTATTTATGGATTTAACTGTATGTTTTTTGTTTATTTATTATATATTTGAATTATTCATTTTAATAGATTGAGTATTTTGATATTTGTTTGATATATGTGTATTAGTGAATGGTGATAGGAGGTTCTGGGTGAGTCAAATGAAAACCCTTTTATGAATTGTTTGTTGTAGTATGGTTGTAGGTTTTAGCCTAAGAGATATTAAGGCATACAATTTTTATTTATTTATTTATTTTTTTTTATATGTCAAAATATAGAAGGGCCTTATTCTAGGAACTCGCTTAGGGCCACCCAAACCCCAAGACCGACGCTGAGTGGGAACTCGGATCTAAGATGTCCAAATTTACGACTTACTCCACTACACTACACCTGTAGATATTCATGTTCCTTTTTTTATTGAATGTTAATGTTTATAAGAGATGCCCCATCTACAAGACTCTGGGATAGTGGATTAGTGGTTAATTAGCAGGTCATTTCCATGTTAATTTTCATGCATCCACTGAAAAGTTAATGCATGTTTAGCCAACTATTATTTGAATTTCTGGACTGTTTTCTCCTTTCAAGCTTAGACTTTACAGATTCTTCTCTCTCAAAAGGCACCCATTTTTCATCGTTCGTTGAAATAGTTATGAATTCTCTCTCTCTCTCTCTCTCAAGTGTCAATTATATGAGATTTTAAATCCTTTATCCCACCCATGTCAGTGCCAAATAAATTATGTTTATTTCTAAATATAATTTTAAAATACTCATTCTTACAACTGGAGCAGAAATACCACCTTGACGAGACAGACCAGTAGAGCATCTCCAATGGAGGTACTATATGAGATGCCATTGCCAAAATTTGACATTGGCATCCAAGTAGCCTGCTCCAATAGGATACTATTTTGGGGTGCCAAATTTTGGCACTTGCCATTTGTGGCAACTCATACTTTCTCTTTAAAATGTGAGAAATACCAAAATATAGCATTAATGCATTGGAATACCTTGGCGCCAAAATTTGCCATTGACACTATTTGTTGCTATTTAGAGTACCAAAATTTGACAATGACACTTCAAATTGCACTTATGCATTAGCCATTGGAGATGCTCTTAGTTCTGTAAAGCAATTTAATCGCTGCGTTTTTGGCTAAAAAATAAAGAAGAAAAGAAAAGAAAAGAAAAGTAAAGGCAATTCAATCAGAGTTAGTTTTGCATCAATTGGGTTGGACACGAAAATCCAAACCCATTTAACCTGGACGGGCTCAAAGGTTGGTGAAATTGGATTGGGCTTTGATAAACATCTATATCATTTGTTTAGACTTTAGAGACAGCCAGACAGGGGTAGGGTGTAGGGTGGGGACTCACACTTATCCTGTAAAATTCTAACCAAATTCGAGCAGGCAGGGTCCTTCTTCGAGGATAGGTATAATAACTAGGTTTCTAAGTCCATCTCTAGTGGTGTTAAAATGAACAGGCGGCCCATTTGGCCCGCTGATCGGTTCGATAAGTTAACGGATCAAGCCCGATCCGGATCGATAACTAATGGACTCAGCTAATCTGATCCATAGTAAATGGACTGGTCTGGGCTAAGGTTTTTTGTCCAATGGGCCTGCCTAATCCGAGTCCGATAAGTGGTCCGAACTGATCCGCTAGCCCGATTTGATCCAATCCACCAATTAGCCCGTTTGGCCTGATCCATTAGCTCATTAAAATTGAAAAAGCCCGTTAGCCTGATCTATTAGCTCGTTAAATATTGAAAAATCTTTTTAGCCCGATCCAGCCAAGTCCATTAGCCCGATCCAATCCGATTCATTAGCCCGATCCGGCCCATTACATTAGTGTACCAGTCTAATGGGCTGGAATGGATAGTCCTTTTTCTCTTATTGAACTGGTCCGATCCGATCCGAAAGCTTAATAGGCCAAACCCGATTCGATATAACAGCTAGTTAGCCCATTTTCTTAAAGGGACGGGTTGGCCTGATCCGCCCATTTTGACACCACTGACCATCTTCAATGCTGTATGCATATCCATACGTAAATTCACTTCTTTTTTTTTCGATAGCAATTTTGGTGCTCCAATAGTGATACATATTTTATTATTCACATGTAAAAAATAAAACAATCACAGTTGATAATATATATATATATATATCAAAATTTAAATATCAGTTTGGCTCAATCCATTTCATTTTCAAAAATAGATATGGCACCATTGGAACACTTCTATCCATATCTATTTTCACTTTTGTGATCCAAAATTTGCATTTCACCATTGGAGATGCCCTAAGGGCTCCTGTTTGGTTTTTCTCTAGAAATTGAATTGTTTTGCTTTGTAACGCAAATAATTTTGTGAATAACATATCATTGTGAACAAGACATTTTAATCAAGAGAATGACTACCATCATCACAACCTGACATTAAAATGTTTGAAAGCAAGGCATTTCATGAATTCTTAAAATTGATCTTATACCATCAAATTATAATTATTGTCTACCTCAACTTCTTTTAATAATCTCATTTAAGATCATGAATTTTTAGCTTAATTTATTGGTATTTAGAATATAAATGAAACCACCAACAAGGTGTTGGCTCAATGGAAGCAGGTTGAGTCCCAAGGTGTTCCAGGCCAAAAGGTCCTGAGTTCGAAACTTTGGAGTCCCACTTGTTGGGAGGGACATATCATACTGCGCGCGTCTCGAACACGGATTAGTCCCATACCCATAATGGATGAGGGGATACTCTGGGTTTATACAAAAAAAAGAATATAAATGAAACCATTTAATTTTCACAAGATTGCCAATCTAACACTTAAATTTTGGTCGATGAAGATAATAAATTCAACCCTTTTAATATGAGTAATGCTATGCATCCCACCATTTTTACTGTCTCTTGTAAGACTGCAAGAAAAACTATTCATGAATTGGATATATATGCTCTCTTAGATACACAGTACTCTTTATGTACGTGCCTATCATGCATGTGATTGGTGTTTTTTGTTTAGAGTATCTAATTCATCGAAAAATTCTTCCGACCTCACACTCGTAAAGCTTGTATTAATATTAGATTTGTGTGGGTCTCACCATCTATGAGAGAGAAATCAAGGGCGGCTTGTAAAAACAAGAGGACAAGTAGCATTTTTCTTTCTTTGTTAGATCACATCTAAATTATGAGCAGACAAGCCTAAAAATGCTTAAACATGCAAAGCTACTAGTAAAAGCAAAACCAAATCATTATGTATATGCTTGGTGTCCCAACTCCTTATCCAAGAATTTGATTCACATGCAAGGAATTAAACAAACTAATGATGAATTGATTCTAAAAATAATGAACTGATTCAAAGATCAATCAAACACTCATCTCCAACTCTTTTTTGAGTAGACAATTAAGTGAATTTATTGAAGCTAGCTAGCTTCAAATAAATCCATAAAAATGGTAGGTTCCACAAGAGGTACATTTCTAGACATACAGCACAAAGGCATATGAAGGTCTTTGGTGGAGGTGGCATATATGGCCGTTTAGGTACCTTGGATGCCAATTTTATTTGATCCATAACGACAAACTTGTCGCGATGAGAATCCATATATACCAGCATAGCCAGCCATCCGATAAGGTGGAATTAACCTTAATGACAAAAAAAAAAAAAAAAAGTGATATCGCTCTCCCCCACGTGTGTCTCACACGCATGCACTTCGTATCGAAATTTAGGGACAGCATCCATCAATGTCCCAAGCACAAGAAGTGGTTGGGGAGAGAGAGAGAGATTCATGTTTGAGTAAGACATGAGAGTTCAAATCCTTTGAACAGAATTATAGGTGTTCTTGGATATTTTTATTGGGGGGAGAGAGAGAGGGAGAGAGGGAGAGAGGGAGAGAGTCATCTTTGAGTGAGAAAGACATGAGAGTTCAAATGCCTTGAATAGAATTATGGGTCGCAATCTATTAAGACTTCTTATCTTGAAAGCCCCTTACTTTAAAGAGGTGTTCTTGGCCTTGGCGGATGCTTTGATACCTATAGGGGGGACCTCATTTAGAGATAAGAACATGTATGTTCTTTGGATACAAATTAAAGGCATCTCCACTTGCCTTCAATGGACTTTGGGCCTACTAGCTACCATTTTCCCAAGAGTGGTAATGACATGGCCCAAATTGGATCATAGTGTTGTTTTGAATTTTTTATTTAGATACATGGCACAAGGTGATCGGTCAAAATGAACCTCTTCCTCAACGGTCAATAGGCGGACAAATTAAGTTCTTTATTAAAATTTTTAAATAAAATAATGTGGCATCATAATAAAATCTCTACTTTTGTGCATTTAAAAAATGCATGAAAATAGAATATATCTTTTGCTGTCACATCATTTGGTTTAAAGAATTAATTTGATATGAGATTATGCATGTAGTTGGGATTTGGATAGTGTTAGGACTAAGGCCAGGTTGAATCCCTTTCATTAGTAACTAAAAAAAATGCTATGGTTTATAGTTTCACAAGCTTTTGAAAAGGGCAATGCTACAACCATATAATTTTAACTTTAGGGTCTATTTAGAAATTTTGATCGATATCCTTATCCCAAAATTTTCAATATTAACAAATTGGAATTGATGCATTTATATATGCTCGAATTCGAGATATCTCCTCTAAAGGTGATAGATCTTGAAAAAGGTAAGAATAAAAAAAAAAAAAAAAAAAATACTTTAGGGTCTGTTTAGAAATTTCGATGTTTAGAAATTTCAAAAATTAAATTATGATAGATCGAGTCTATTTGATTTTTTTTTCTTGTTTTCTATATACGGCTTAATAAATTAATTTACAAAAAATGAGGACCTATCAAACATTAGTGAAATTAAAATCAGCCAAACTCATCTTCAACTATCACATTAATTTTTCTTATTTTCCAAACATATATTTAACCTCTTATAAATATTTTATGAGAGGAATCTATTTTACTACATGTAGCTTTCTGGCATTTTCCTTTCCTAGATTTCCAGGATTATTTTCAAGATGCAAATAGAGCATATTATGATATGGAACTTCTAAAGATCAACCATGAGTATAGTGAAATATTGACAGCAACCACTCAATCTATACACACCATGTGAGTGCTTGGGTAGTGGAGCTTCCTCCATAATAATTAATATTCTCCATCCACTTGGTGATCAAAATCCAAGCTCGCTAACAATTTTTATTTTATTTTATTTTATATAATTGTGGTAAGGGTAAGGGGCATTCTGGGTAAGTTTGCGTGCGCTAAACTAAATCCTTTTCCTGTCCGGTCAAAGTAGGCAATCCATATCGGGATTAAGGGATTCACAAGAAATAATTCTCGTAACCTGACTCCAAGAGATCGATTACCAATTCAGGTTCGATCCCAGGACGTCCGGATCGACGGTTTGTCCGGGAATTACTTCAATAACTCATTCGAGTTGAGAGAATTAGAAAGAGAAACAGAGAATGAAGAGAGAAAGCTAACTAGCTAACTTGATTCCATTCTCTTCACTACTTCATCAACTCTACAACTCAACATTGTTAAAAAGTGAGTCAGCTCATAGATTCCAATTCACTGAGCTGGAAATGAGTCGGCAGATAAATTAATTTCTAAAAAAAGCATGCCAGCTAAAAGGTTTAAAAAGACAGTAAATTATGTACATGCATTTGAATTAAGGATAGGTAGCCAGCCAGGGAGCGATCCAGCCAGGATTGATGGGACCAATCAGGTCCAACATTGATGGGTGAGTTGAATTTATTATGTTGAACCATTTTACAAGAGACTTGTTTGTCACGTGAACTTCACGTGGCCACGTACTCCTTAAAACATATTCTAAACCAAGCACTGCTCTATGGAGTAAGGACAGTTTCAAAACATGTACCAAACGTATAATACAATGGTTGGTTGCCTTGTCTAGGATCATTCCCCCTTAGTCCCTTTCTCCTCCTCGATCTTAACTCTCTCTCTCTAGATCGATCTCGATCTCTTTCTCTCTCCTATTATTGGATTTGGCCATGAAGTGTGGAACTAAACAGTAAACACTCCGGCAAAAAGAATCATGGTTATTATATTGGAGAAAATCAAGAGTGTTAGTTTAGAATTATATATATATATATATATATATATATATAGATTCGATATTATTATAGGGAAGAAGATGAAGATTGTTTTAGGAGGTTTTCAACGATGGAGTGGGTGCATCATGATATGTTTGACGGCCGTCTACCGACATACAAACATGTTGGGACGATAGACTCATGTGTATGAATTAATATCAACATAAGAGTGCTTAATTAATTATTTTATGCATTTTCTAATAAAAATGTTTTATGGATTGTTTGAAAAACATAGATATAATGTTAATTAATTGGTCTTCACTCCTTTTTTTTTTTTCTTTTTGACATACGGTAGAATTTGAATTTTTCATAATGGTCTTCATATATATATATATATATATATAGAAGTGTTCTAATCAGCAAATGCTGACTTTAACTAAAGTCAGCAAAGAACACAAACCCTTGGATTCCCATTTACTTAATGAATGATTCATCTCAAGATTCCAATCCAAGGGTTTGTTTTCTTTGCTTACTTTAGCTTAAAGTCAGCAAATGCTCACTAGAACATTTTTCTATATATATAATCTTTAAAATTATGTTCAAACCATATCTTCACATATCAAAATGTGAGATTTTTTGTTGATTATAAATGTGAGTTTATGGATCAAATAGCTACCGGTGCATGTCCACACGACTTGATTTTTGGCATGAATGACATTCACAAGGAGGGTATTTAATACAATGGTAGGTTTCTCAAAATATATATAACTGATTCCAAGTATATACTTTTTTACCAAGCAACGAGGTGTTCGAACTGTTAGAGCTCGACTAACGGCTGATGGTTGACAAAGAAAATTTGGTTGGTTTCGAACTCGGGATGTCTAGATTTACAACTCTTTCCTTTGCCAATGATTTATTAATTTGATTAGTGCATTTTTAATTGCTGACACTTGAACCCCAGAACCACTTTATTATATGCTTATACTATCTTACTATAGTGGCATTAATTGACAAGAAAGCTAGTTGAGTTTTTTAATTAATATGCAGCAGATTACCCAATATTCCCATGAGGTTTTGGCCTAGTAATGAATTTTAAAGTAGTGATCTTAATTCGACAAATTCAGGTTGGCAATGTGTTTAAGAATAATGATCCACTTTGTTTGATTTAATACTATAGTGAACATGCAAGTACGTGATTGATGAGATTTGCTAGTTCCAAGGTTGCTACTTACAATGCATCTGTTCTCCTTTTAAATATTGCGGGTTCACAATGCACCTAATAGCGCGTGGAAGTTGCATTTCTAAAACAAGGCGATCACTATACTTTACTAAATTGACGCTGAAATTGAGTGCCCGTTTGGATTGAGAAGCAAAAGCGGGAGAAGCACTCCCTATCACAAGCAGTTTGTGCAACGTACGCTTGGCAAAAAAAAAAAAATAGCTTCAAAAATCACCCAAAAGCCAAAGAAGCTGTTTTTGTGTGAACCACCCAGTTGGATGATTTTCCTTTTTGTGATTCTGCTTTTAATATCAAAAATTTTATTAATACCAATATTGCCCTTACAAAATAACTAAAATAATTTTCGTTCCCTTCATATCCCCACGTAATAACCCAATTCATCCCTTAGTTTTCTCATAAACCAACCGTTGGATCATTGTGATTTTTTGCAGGCATGACAAACATAATACGAGCATTTAATCCAACGGTTGATTTTTCAAAATACATATTCCATCTACCCTATTGAGGAGTGGACCGCTAATTTGAACCCCAAATTATAATTATAAATAAGATTATTTAAATTATTTATTATTTATATCATTCATATTATTTATCCTTATAAATAAAATTATTTATAATTTTATTGTCAAGAGTATTTGTGTCAATTCATAATTAAAAGCAATTTTTTCATATGATATCCAAACAGGCAGTAAAAGCACTTCTAGTACAAAAAGCACTTTAAAATACAGTATCCAAACGCAACTGACTTCTGCTTCTGCTTCTGCTTCTCTAGACTCTGCTTCTCTTCTACTTCTGCTTCTGCTTCTATTTCCAAACAGGCCCTAGTCACTTGTATATCTTAAGCCATGATTCAAGGTTGGTGAGTGTGGGGACACAAGAGACAAAGGGCTTAAGACTTAGAGAGAGCTTGGAGTATGTGGTCAAAATAAATAGAGATAGTAAAAAATTCTTATTAGCTTTTTTTTATTATTTTTTTATTTTTTTATTTTTGCTATACAGGTATTCTGGGCCAGCTTGCGCGCACTAGACTAAATCTTGCACCCTAAATAAGGCTTTCTAAACAAGGCTTGCGCCTTGCGGTCTGTGGATCAAGATATTAGTAGTAGTTACTATATATACTAAGGCATTGACAAGCAAGGTGCTATGTATCCTGCATACATTTTCGTTTTCATTTTCCGTCAAACAGTGAAAATGTTGGACGTAGTAAAAACCTTAACACAGTGAAAACATTATTGTGTTTTTATCATTTTCACTGTATTTTTTATCATTTTAACTGTGTTTTTTTCTGTGTTTTTATTTTCACTGTATTTTTACTGTTTGGTATATTTTTACTGTCTTCTATAAGGACAGTAAAAATATAAAGATAGTGAAAATATACCAAATAGTAGTTCTACTATTTTTCTTTAACTAATACTAATGTTATCAAACCCGGACCGGACCGGCCGGTTCAACCGGTTGGACAGTGAACCGGTCCCCTTTCCGTTCATTTAACCCACAAAAACCCGTTTTCCAAAAAACCGTTCAACCCGGCGGTTCAACCGGTTCAACCGCCGGTTCAATCGGTCAAACCGGTTAAAAAACCAGTCAACCCGGTTTTTTTTTTTTTAAATTTAATTTTTAAATTTTTTTACATTCTTTTTAAAGGTGCTAAAATAACTAAAATGGTCCCAATATTTTTAAAATCTCTTAAAACTAAGAAGGTTAAAAAGGTATATTAGTTTTAAAAAATCTCAAATAACAAAAAAAAAAACCAAAGCACATAATTTAATATTACAATATTCTTATCTTTCATTTAAAATAATATATATAATAAAGATTGATCAATAGTAATTATCAATTTCAATTTTGATGAATGCACATAAATTCAAATATATGAATTGATTGTACAAACATTTAAATAAAATTATATTTTGAATCATTTACAACTTTTATTCTAATAAATAAATAAATAAATATATTTATGACGTCACGGTTCAACCCGGCGGTTCAACCGGTTAACCCTAAACCCGGTAACTTTTCCGGTTCGATGAACGGTCCGGGTTTTAAAACAATGACTAATACTTAATGTGGTGCTAATGCATCCCGTCATGTTGACTCATAAGAAGGGAATGACTGATGCACGAAAACTTACAGTAAAAGTAGCATTTTCCTTTTAATTAATATCAACGTTGGAGCAGATTACCCAATATTCTTATAGGTTTTAGGTAAGAGTAATGAATTCTAAAGTGGCAATCCTAATTTGACAAATTGGTGTGGTAATATAATGTGTTTAAGAATAAGGATCCACTTTGTATGATCATGATTAAATACTAGTACTATTGAACATGAAGTGATGAGATTTAGTTCCGAGGTTGCTACTTATATTGCAGATGAATGATTAAGTCAGCATTTGCTGACTTTAATAAAATTAGTCAATACATACTCAAATGACCGTTAGATTTCAGACATTTGAATGATGATTTAGACCATTTAAATAATTTAATAATTATTTAAGTATTTACTAATTTTGACTAAATCAATATTTACTGGGCAAATCATAGCTCTATATTCTATCCGTTCTCCTTTTAAGTACTGTGGCCGACGACGCACCTAATGGTGAGTGGAAGTTCCATTTCTAGAAGAAGGCGATCACTTTACTAATTGACGCTGAAATTGAACAAAGGGCTGTTAGTCACTTATCTAGCTTAAACTATGATCCATCAATCACCCACACAATGACACATGCACAGGGAGAGAGAGAGAGGTTGGTGAGTGTGGGGACACAAGAGACAAGGGGGTTAAGACTTAAAGAGAGATTGGGCTACGTGGTCTTGACACGGTGATGCACCCATTTCTTACCTGTCCGAATCACTGCTACTCTTTTTCCCGACCCAACTTCCATGCCGTCCCTAACTTCCTCTTTTTCCCAAGACAACCGTCCCTTTCATCTCCCTCTTTCTCTCTCTCTCTCTCTCACATATATATGTGTAACACACACGCAGCTACACGTACACACATGCATATATATATATATATATATATATATATAACATGAATTGCGTTCACTTTAAGCTCCCATCTCTTGCTTTTGATCTTAATTTAATTTTTTAGTGGTAGCTTGTTGTGGGGTATTATGGAGCTTCAACTGGGTCTTGCACTTGTTCCAACTGATCATCATCGTCACAATATTCCTGTTCGCAAAGGGTTCGACCTAAACAATCATGGGTTCGACCCAAAAGAGATCGTGGGCTTGGAACCATTGAGCCACGGTTGCTGTTTTGATGAAATAATTAGCAACAAGAATTATGTTAAAAAGAAGCGTGGTTTTGATACGGCCTTTGAAAAGATTGGGGATCATGCAGCAAAGCAAACATTGCCTTTGTTGTTGTGGAATGGCCAGCCAAACGAGGAAGATGATCGGAAGGAACAAAAGAAGAGAGCCTCTTCCAATATTAACAAGTGAGTTGGGAATTGAATAACTAATCAATTTAATTAATTTTCTTTGTATATATGTGTATATAGAGTCCCGATCTAATCAGCATGTGCTGATTAGATTATATATATATATATATATATATATTTTTGTGCATATGTATATGAATATACATGTATTATTGTCTACATTTGTTTGCCAATTAATGTAATTTGGAAGATTGATGGAAGAATTCAAAATGATTTTTTTTTTCTATTGTTTTATTATTTAAGATAGAGCTAGCCCAGGTGGCAAGGGAGGATGCATCGTAAAGGGGTTAGGAGTAGGATTAGTCTAGGGATGATTAGATACCGATCAATTATGATTTACCTTTTCAATTAATTAATGCTCTTATGAATTGTGAGAATTTCTGAAAATTTTCAGAACGAAATTGGCAAAAAATTTGTTACCAAAACAAATTAAACCCCTTGTTTAATCTAGAAATTGAAATTGCAACAGTAGAAACTATTTGCTGAACCAAAATCAAGAAACTATTCAATAATAAATTTTTTAAAATATGCATCGCACAATTACACATGGACTTTATACTCACATATATAACATATATAAACATATCCCGACAAGATCGGGACTGTTGATGTTGAAGCCTAATTTATTTTCCCTTATGCTGTCGATCATGACATAATTTTATCGGAAATTAGACTCTAAAAGGCTAAATTGTACTTGATTAAGCAATTGTCTAATTAATTAATTAGCTTGCACAAACTTTTAACATCTATTGATATATACTTGATTTAAATGGTAGGAATGATGGAGAAGAAAATAATCATGTTGTGGGGTGGCCACCCATTAAATCATGGAGGAAGAAGCTACTCCATCAGCATCAAGATGGTCAGATCGAAAATGATCGGACGGCTGAGAAAGAAAGAGGTGGAGCAAAGTACTCCATGTACGTGAAGGTGAAAATGGAAGGGGTGGCCATAGCAAGGAAAATTAATCCAAGGCTTTATCACTCATATCAGACTCTCACAAACACCTTGATAAGCATGTTTGCTAAAAGTAAGTCTAGAAAATTAATTCTCTCTCATGTCTGGCCAAACAAGGTTAAGTTTTAAGGAAAAGTCCATTTAATTTGTTCTCCCTTTTCATCCTCTCTCATGCTTCAGATCAACTTGAAATTGGTATTTCTAGAAACCGACCATTGGATTTGATGTTCCACTTATACTTATAGTAAATGCAAAAAATTACATTGATTCAATGGTCGGTTTTTCTAATTTTGAAAAAATAAAAATAAAAAAAATTAAAAAATTATAAAAAATTGTCACAGTCTATTTATTTGAAAAATCAACCGTTGGATCAATGTGAATTTTTGCATTCTTGATACATGTAAGTGGAGCATCAAATCCAACGGTCGGTTTTTCAAAATAACTGTTTTAATTAAGTTGGTCAGATATACAAGGAAAGACGAAAAGAGATGACAAAAAGGGAGGAAGAATAGAATTGTTGTACGTAAGTTTAATGGGTTTGGTTTAATTTGTTTTGTTCGGGCTTAATTGTCCATGCACAGACCAAAAAGGTGAGAAATATGGTGCACGTTACACACTCACGTATCAAGACAAAGAAGGAGATTGGTTGCTTGCAGGAGACGTTCCATGGCAGTAAGTATATTCTTCCTTCCTTGCAAAATTTTATAAGATAAGAATGTAGCATATATGATATTGGACCACGAGCAAAGCTAAATGTGTACAAATTCACGTGGTATCATTTCAACCTTGCAAGGCGGCCAAGTATCCATAAACTAATTAATTTAAAATGGGAGGACCATTTGTAAAAGTTGGTTGTTTGTAAAGCATTTTCCATTTTGGAAGCTAGGTAGGGCCTGCACCAAGGATCTTGTTTCTGAAAATTGAAAAGGCTAAAAAAGCGTATGATCTTAACACTTGATGTGAAAATGGTGTGTTTTTTAATTTTGCAGAACTTTCATCGAGTCCGTGCAGCGTCTGGAGATATTAAGGAACGGTGCGGGTTGAATCGGTTGCTAATCATCATCTCGCGCGAGTTAGACACTACTTTAATTTATCAAAACAATATGGTTGTTCGCTTGAATAAGTGATTGTAAAAAATGAGTGAATGTGTGGAGTAGAGCATAGCTTGCTTAGCTAATTAAGCCAATTTCATTATATGGAGAGGAGTATTATTAGCTTGTTAATTAATCGCATCTTCTAGACTAGAAATTAATGAATGTAATTTAAGTGACAATGTAACCATGCATGCTCTTTTTTTTTTTTTTTTTAAGAATTATATTTCAGATATTCCTCTGCCTTCTCCCATTCACCATTTATCACAATCTCCTCAAAATTGTCCCAGTTGATATTGTCTTTGATTCTTTCCTTAAAATTGTCCCAATAGAGGATGAGTGCAAGAATCAAAGACAACTTTAAGGAAAATTCCATTCAATCTCCCTTTTTAACATACGTTTTAGCCTCCTTTTTCTTCGTTCTTTGTGTATCTAACTAACTTGGAATAATTATTTTGAGAAACCAACTGTTGGATTAGATGTTTTGTTTATACACATCATGCATGCAAAAAATCATATTGATCCAACCGTCGGTGTTCCGCAATTTTGTAAAAATGATAAAAAGTAATGAAAAAAATGTTACAATCTATTTTTTGAAAGGAAAATTCCATTCATCCTCCCTTTATGTCCTCCCTCGTGCATCTAACCAACTTGAAATAGGTATTTCGAGAAACTGACCGTTGGATTTGATGTTCCACATATACTTATCATGAATGCAAAAAACACATTGATCCAATGGTCGGTTTTTGTAATTTTGAAAAAAATTGTAAAAAATAATGAAAACCTGGCAAGTCTATTTTATTTTATTTTATTTTGAAAAACCAATCGTTGGATCAATGTGATTTTTTGCATTCTTGATACGTATAAGTGGAGTATCAAATCCAATGGTTGATTTAAAAAAAAACTGTTCCAAATTGGTCAGATGCACAAGTGAGGACGAAAATGGAGGACAAAAAGAAAGGACGTACGAATATAATTGTTGAGAAAAACCGACCATTAAATCAGTGTAATTTTTTATTTTATTTTTATACATGATATGTATGGAGTGAAACATCTAATCCAACGGTCAGTTTTACAAAATATCTATTCAAAGTTGGTTAGATGTGCCAGAAATTATGAAAAAGGAGGCTCAAAAGGGAGTTTAAATAGGATAGTTTTTATTTTTTGAGGTGTTTACCCATAAGTCCTATTTATAAATTTTGTGTATCTAAAATTCCACCATATTTTCATTTTACCCAAAAATCTTTTTCAAGAAGAAACACATAGTTTGTTATTTGATTTTGCACAAACTGATCATTTTGCAGAAAACTGATGCATAGATCAGTTTTTTGGAAGTGCTTGGAAAACTGATGCATAAATTAGTTTTTTGAACTTTTGGGTAAAATAAAACTGAAATTTGGACTTTTGGGTAAAGTGAAAAGATGATGAGACTTTTGGGTAAAAAATAACTCAAAATGAGACTTTTGGATAATTTTTCATAATTTGTTACATGAGTATGATTAGATAAGGATTGGCTATTACAATATTTGAATTTGAACAACTTTTATCAACTAATCAAAATAGGAATATTTTTACTTAACAAATCATATCCAATCAAAGGAGAATAAAATCGTATCAAGTTACCAAAATTAATCCAATCAGAAATGTATTTAAATAGCATACTAGCATAGTGACATTCATGCATTGTGGCAAAGGATGTGCTCCTCGAGTATGCATTATCTTGGAGCTTTGTGAATGCCAATTGATATTTCTCTGCCTTCTCTCATTCACCATTCATCACGATCTCTTTAAAATTGCCCCAATTGAGATTGTCTTTGATTCTTGCTTCTTCTCCTTAATTAACATTGTCTTTCTAGCTTTCTATAAACTTCAAAGAAAATGGATCAATGGTTGAAATTTTGAAGATTTTTTTTTTAAAATGGTCAATAATCATTAATGGTTAAAATTGATTGTATGAAATTGATTTAATTTGGATACACTTGATTTCCTAAAAGGCATCCATTTGATGGTGAAGTCTAATTTATTTTCCCTCGTGCTGTCATGACATATATGATTTTATTGCAAATTAGACTGTAAAAAGGCTACATTAATTGTACTTAATTATGCAATTAATTGTCTAATTAATTAACTTGTACAGCCTAGGTATTAGCATCTATATATATTAATATTGATAATTAATTCAAATTGCTAGTAGGAATGATGGAGAAGAAAGTCATGTCGTGGGGACATGGGGTTTCTACCCACTAATTCATGGAGGAATTGAAGAAGATACTCCATCAGCATCAAGATTGTCCGATGGAAAATGATCGGACGGCTGAGAAATAAAGAGGTACGTGGAGCAAACTCCATGTACATGAAGGTGAAGATGGAAGGGGGGCGGGTGGCAATAGCAAAGAAGATTAATCCAAGGCTTAATCACTCATGCATATCAGACTCACACAAACAACAATTTTTTATTTTTATTTTTTTATTTTCATACAATACAAACACAAATTAATTCTCTCTCAAGTACTCCCCAAATTAATTCTCTCTCCAATCCACACAAGGTTGAGTTTAAGGAAAAATTAACCAAAAATTCCATTTTGAGTTTTTTTTACCCAAAAGTCTTTCATATTTTCACTTTACCCAAAAGTCCAAATATAAGGTTTTTTTTACCAAAAGTCTAAGCACTTCCAAAAAACTGATCTAAACCGATGAAATTTTGGGTAAAGTGAAAAAATAGCGGAATTTTTGGATAAACAAAACTTATAAATAGGTTATATAAGTAAACAACCCTAAGTTTAATGGGTTTGGTTTTGATCAATTCTGGGTTAATTTGTCCAAGCTCAGACCAGAAAGGTGACAAAGATGGTTCACGTTTGTACGTTACACACTCACGTATCAAGACAAAGAAGGATATTGATTGCTTGCAGGAGATGTTCCATATATGGCAGTAAGTATATATATATTCTTCCTTCCTTGCTTTGATAAGATAAAGATGTAGCATATATAATATTGGACCACGAGCAAAGCTATATATTTTGTACCCATCACTTGCTTTTTATAACATTTGGCACCCCTCAATTATTTTTAATAAAAATTTGATCAGGCTTGATTGTAAGACAGTTATCTGATTTTTAAATAAATTAACTAGCACATATATAGTTTGTTTAAAAAAAGATTGCATACATACTTTATGTCAAATTTGAACCGCGCGCAAATTATTATAATTACTTTGAAACAATTATGTATTTTGTTGAAAAATGTCTTTATATTAGTTTAGAAGAAATGGGTATCAATGTACTTCAATATATATGCTCAAATTCAAAATCTCTCCCTTAAATGTGTGCCATTAAGTCAATGTGCTATCAACCATATTGGGAGAGCTTCAAACCCTCCTATAGTCCTATATATATACATACACACTATTAATCATAAAACTAGGTGGAAAGTAATTAGAAAAAAAAAAAAAACCTATTCAAAAGTTCTTGAATTTAGATATTTATACGACGAATTCCGATTTTAAACCATATATAAGGAAATTTGTTTGTCTATTTGTTACTCTAAAAGAACCTTTGAACTTTTTGACTGGTATAAAACTTTTATGCTAGGGACTTATTAGTATGTATACACTTAAAAAAAAAAGGAAAATGAAAAAAGTATTTGGGGATTAAAGTATATATAGGAATATATACAAAATGTAATTTATCCAAAAACTATAAAAAAAAAATAAAAAAAAAAGTTGGCCAAATTCACGTGGCATCATTTCAAACATGCAAGGCGTAGTACGCGTAAATTTCAAATGCGCAGGACCATTTTTTGTTTTTGTTTTTTATTTTTATTTTTTACAAAAAAGGATATTTATTTAAAGAAAGAAAAGTTACAATTCAAACCATAGAGAGCAGTCTGCACCCAATCTGGGGGATTCTCAGTTGCTCACGCAGGACCAATCCGTGAATGGTTCCAATCCGTGCAGCATCGGGAGAGATTGAGGAACGGGGCGGGTTGAATCGGTTGTTAGGGTTGCAAGTCACCACAAATTTATTCATCTTAATTAGGTATCAGAACTAATCCATTAAGGATTAGTCTACAAATTAATATGTGGACCACTCACCATCTAGTCCTTCATTTTTTTATAAAGTCCATTTATGCCGGTCCATTGCTTCAAATGGAGGGCTATATTTGAGTGGTCTGGTCTACAAATTAATTAGATATTACTTTAATTTATCAAAACAATATGGAGAGGAGGATTATTAGCCTGTTAATCATCTTTCTAGACTAGAAATTAATGAATGTAATTTTAAGTGACCATGTCTTAATTAACCATGCTTGTTAATTAAGTGGGGTAAAATAGCTTTATGATCATTTAAGACGGGATATATATGGTTGAGAATGAAACATATATGATCCTTTTTGTTGGCTTAACTATAGAAGCTGCCCTAGTCGATCTAGCTCCAAATTCACAATGCCAACAAAAAGGTATCAATACACTTTCATGTGCTCGAATCCAACATCTTCTTCTAAGGGAGGGTGAGGATCGGAACTGAGGATACATGCCAATAGGGAAAACAAAAGGGTTAGGGTTAGGGCTTTTATACGAAGGACAGAGAAAAAAAAATGTACAGAAAAATAAAACGAAAGGGGTAAAAAAAAATCACAGAAGGTAAAATCAAAATGTCAAAATGATTAACAAGCTAATGGCTTTGAAGACCAAATGACTCTTTGATGCAGGCAGAATGGCTTTGATAAGTTTAAGTTGGATTTGTAAAATGAGTCAGTGTTGGAATTTGGTCATGGCTGCAGAATTGAGGAATTTGTTCTGTTTCGGTTTCTTAGAATGATGTTCACATGAGAACATTTGAAGAAACAGTTCCTGAGCAATAGTTTTGGAAAAGTCCATTCAATAACTCTTTTCTTTGTTCCTTACATGTATTTCCAACTTAAAACAAGTATTTTTAGAAACCAACCGTTACATTGAGATGTTTGGCATTCATGTATTTCAGTAAACTATGATATTGTTATTTATTAATTTATTTGTGTAATATTATGTTATTCTTATTATAATCATTATTTTTGTTTAATAATATGTTATTCTTTTCTTAAAACGACTTGATTGCTGGGTTGGACAATATCATTCGGGCCTACCCAAAATTTCATAAAAGCAATCGTACAATATAATTGCCCATATTTTTATAAGTCACCTACTTATCTTTCTTACAAGACTCTTTACTTATCACCTTAATATAGAAATCACGCTCCCTCTGACCGAAGATTATATAAAGCCATTCGTAATTCATTCTCTTTTTTTTTTTTGGGTTAATTGGCCAAAAGTCCTATTTAGGAACCTCTCTTGCTTAAAGTCTCAATTTAGGACTTTTAATTGCTAAAGTCCTTTTTAATGATATTTTAATGCATTAAGTCCCAAAGTTTAAAATGATTTTTTATTTATACCAGAATTGCCCTTCCCCTTAATCCCCATGGTCACTCCCGTCCATAGCAATATGCTGAATCCGTTGCGATTCAGGAACAGTAGAGATGGAGCAGATCTTCCCCTTCTTCTTCTTCACCATTTTCCGGCTACAAAGCACGGTAGAAGATGTGGTGAAATCGGCAAAGCTGATCGGACGACGGGTGTCCTTGGAGAAGATGATGAACAGCGGCAATAGTTGCTGTAGATCCGTGCTTAACAATTATCAACTTGTGAACCCCCAAGTTCAGCAATCATTGCAAATCACCAATCGCTAGTTCTTTTCGACCTCCATAGATGAACGGCGATCAGAGAAGATCGAGAGCTTGCACACTTGGAACGTTAATTCAAGAAGTATGGATAAACAATCCCTGTAAAACTTGCAAAATGCAGAGTGAAGCAGCATTTCACAACTTAATTCAAACTGGGTAAGGACAGAAGTGGGGAAAAGGTAGCATGAGAGATTCATCCACCACTGTAACAAAGCAATCACAAGCCCAGCCAGAAATGAAGGTAAATAAAATTAATTATTACAAAAAAAAAAAAAAAAAAAAAAAAAAAACAACAGGAAGAAGAATAAGAAGAAAAGAAAAAGGTAAAGAAATTCTTGTATTAAAAATTAAATGTCAAATCAGTGACAAATTTGTAATTTCAATTAAGTTTTTGTAAAGGTTGAGCAAGTCATCATAATTGTTTATAATGATAGGTAATATAGTCTGGTAAATTTTTTTTTTTTTTTTTTTTTTTTTTTTTGTAAAAGTTAATTTTTTT